>JAJOZX010003394.1:45000-485000 GCA_023014485.1 Bathynomus jamesi | reverse complement strand
CTGGTAGGATACTGTCATAAGCATTCTAAATCCGGGGCGTTTACTTGTTAAGTTCAAAACACCCCAGCATAGATTGTGCGTGTGTGGATGATGGTGGAATCTTTATTTTGTGAATGAAGATGAAAAATTATGATATTGTTAACTAATCAGTGGTTTTTTTACATTAAAATGAACAATTAATTATAAAGTAAAGTACCATTAATTCTTTTAGGATTCTACCTCATTAGTGTATTTTTTGTAGAATGAAATCTAACATTGATATTTTTTAATTTGAAAGAATTTCAGATTCACAAAAATGACGTAACGTAATTCTATTTCGTAAAATTCATTTGAGTTTCATTATGAAATATTAAACATTTTATGAGTAAATAATAATCATAAAATTCGGGGTTGTTTAGCTCCTTTTGTAATGGCAAAGGACATATGAAGAAGGGTACCTATAACTTTAAGTGGGATCCGAACCATCTACGGGTTGTTACATTATCTGAACGCGGAGGAGGGCCACCCATCCACCTATTGAATGGACCAAAGTCGTTTTACCTAGCTGTTCTAACAAGAAGTAACTGCCACGTGGTCAAGACGTAGTCCTTATAAATTTTTGATGGGGTTAACCTCCTTCGCAACATCTAAGGTCACATGACGGAGGGAACCAACAGCTTAACGCCGGATCCGAACCACGGGTCGCTACATAATCTGGACGCAGAGGACGGTCTCCCATCCAACTACGGGGAACGGTGTTACGATATTGACCAGGACGTAGCCTTAGTCCTCATAAGCAGATATTAAGAAGAATAAGTGAGTGAAGAGATGTAAAAGCTCAAAAGTTCAAATAATTCTTAGCTATTGTCCTGAAAGGTGTTTTTTTTTATGCAAGAGGGAGGGGCCAAGGGTGAGTGCTCGCAAACACGAACCCCCCACCCACCCATAAAAGGAGAAGAAGAGAGCTGAAATCAAGGTCCAAAATTTTCGAGATGCCCGGACACTCTGTGTTTGAAACATGTATCACATACAGGAGCGGACAAAACCTTCGCACGGAGACCAGTGATGTAGGACTCGAGACCTTTTTTTCTGGTCTCGGTCTTGGCCCCGGTCTCGGCCATGATGGTCTCGACTACATCACTGCTGAGTATGTTGATGTTCCTCAAATGTAACGAACACTTACGTTGTTTTAAGTAGGCAGTTAACTGCTGAAAAATTTTACGAACCATGAATTTGTGAATAAATTATGAGTAAATTTTGCAATTGTCACTCGATAACTTCTTTACAATCTTTATTCCTGAATGTGAAATACAGAGCTTCGAATTAGGCATTACACGGTATTGAATACATGCAAAAATTGCATACATGGTCTCGGTTTCGGTCTCGGTCTCGAGACCTTTTTTCTGGTCTCGGTCTCGGCCATGGTGATCTCGACTACATCACTGACAGAGACAGCAACTGAGTCGGGGTGAAGAAACTGTGGAGCCGGTACAGCACACCTAACCTCTTCGAAGCTGTTTTAGAAAGAGAGTATATGTGATCTTTCCAGGAAAGATCACGAGAAAAGGAAATATCAAGAATGTTAAAAGAAGAGGAAGGACTTAGTTGTGTGTTGTTGACGATAAGAGGATAGTCGTGTGGAAGATTGTGACGAGTAGACAGATGAAGGAAATGAGTTTTTGAGGCATTAAAAGGAACAAGGTCTTCTCTGCTCCAATCAGAGATAGAAAGAGCAGAGGTCAGGTGCACCATAGCCGTCTCTCGTGAAGCATTGAGTGACTGTTGATAAGGACGCTTTGTAAAACGGGTGGAGAAGTGAAGGATGGAATCATCGACATAAGAGTGGATAGGGTACGAAGTGCGACTTAAACGATTACTGATAAATAAAACGAAAATAGTAGGTGACAGGACAGAACCCAAAAGAACACCACTATTAGTAGCTTTACGAGAAGGACAGCGGGCATCCACAACCGCAGCTATAGATCGGCCAGAAAGGAAATCAGAGATACAGGAACAGACAGAAGGATAAAAATCGAAGGAGGACAGTTTGGAAATTAAGGGCTTGTGCCAGACTCTCAAAATCTCTGGATATGTAGCGCAATAGCGAAGGTTTCACCAAAAATCCCAAACGGAGGATGACGAACAATCGGAGAGATACGGAAGAAGCTCGTCAGTAGAGCATCCCTCGCGGATTGTGAGTAGAAAGGTGTTTAAGAATCTTTCTAGTAGATTAAAATTTTTTAGAAATACAAGAGATCAAGGCAGTTGGACGATAGTTGGAGGATTAAGAGCGATCACATTTCCTTGGGAGAGGCTGAATGAGAGAGAACTTCCAGCAGGAAGGAAAAGTACCACATGAAAGACAAAGACGAAAGAGTTTGCCTCGGCGTGTCAGCACGGAAGCACTTCTTGAGAACAACAGGAGGGACTCCATCAGGACCGTACGCCTTCCTAGAGTTGAATCCAGATAGGGTAGAAAAAAATCTTTGAAAGAGATTCTAATTTCAGAAATTAAGTCAGAGGGAGGAGGAAATGGAAGAACAGCACCAGAATCGTCCGGGGTTGAATTGGAGGCGAGGTTTAGAGCGGAGAATTCCAGCTTTATCAGGAGAAGAGACGGCAATTGAGCCATTAGAATGAAAAAGAGGAGGGAAAGAAGTAAAGTTGTTGGAGAGATTTTTGGCTAGCAAAAAAGAAGAAAAATTAGAATTGGTTTGGTTTTCTCATTTTTTGTCTGAATTAGGAATTTTTGGCGAGTCAGAGAACGATTTTGCACGATTTCAGGCAGAAATATAATCGGAGTGAGAGTCATTTGTTGAATGGTAACGATATTTTCTGAGAGACTCCTCTCTGTTGCAGATAGCATTAGAACAAGCAATTAAACCAAGGTTTTTTGGCATTAGTAGTCGGAATAGAATATAGAATGTACGCCTCCATGCCCGAGAGATTCACCTCCGTGATGCGCTCAACAGACTCGGAGGAGGCCCGACCACAGAAGCAGTAATTATTTCATGGGAAATCAGAGAAGTACTGCCTAAGGGACTCCAATCAGCGGCGCCAAAGTGCCAAAGGCGCCACCTCTTGGGAGGGTTCAATGGCCGAACTGGAGCGATAGAACATGAAATAAATATGATATTGTGGTCGGAGGATCCCAACGGAGAAAAAATTTGACAGAGTAAGAGGAAAGATAAGTGGTTAGAAATAAATCCAGAATATTGGACCTATCTCCAAAGCGATCGGGGATACGAGTAGAGGGTGCTGTACAATCCGTTCTAGCTCATTCAGGACAGAAAAGTTGTAAGTTAGTTCACCAAGGATGTTAGTGAAATGGAAGGAAAGCCAAAGGTGGTGATGAACATTGAAATCGCCTAAAATGGAGATTTCGACAAAAGGAATGTGGGATAGAATGTGCTCCACTTTGGAAGTGAGGTAATCAAAGAGTTTTGGATAGTCAGAGTAGAATCGCTTTACTGTTTAAATTCTGAAAATAGGCAAAAAACTAATAAAAACGAAGATAAGTATTAATATTGGATGAGGGACAGATGAAAGGAATGTCACCATTCAGTGCGTAAGTACGGATACATAAAACTCCAGTAAAGCATTCTCGCTGGATTTTGGCTTCGTGTATCATGAAATATGCTTTCAGAATTTCGAAAGAAAGCGATAAATAAACTCTTTGAATACGACTGAAATCTAAACGGAAATACGGAGAACGTTCCACGAACGCTGAATTTCGAGAGAATACTTATAAATTCTAAGTATTTAAATGCAATCATTCAGAATTAGCTCATAAACAGGAGAAACACTCGTCTGCTGAAAAACCCTAAAATGATTCGTGTCTCCTGAATATATATAAAATTAATGCAACATTACGAATAATGAAACGAGACAAAAAAAAAATTATTAAAAAAATAAAAATGTTATTAAAATATATTTTACTGAAAGCTAAAATGTAGAAATTAAATTTAGAAAACAAGTGATATTTTTTGGTTTATTTGCTATTACCTTTTGTCATCGACAAATAGCAAATTTTTTTTTTTTTTTTTTACATAATTCAGGCAAAAGCTAAGTATACACCTTTCATTCGAAATGGTCTGATTTTAATACTTTTGCTTTAAATGTTTTACCTTAAAAGTCTTTTGACAGCCTTTTAAATATTTATTATTAATGTGAATCTTTTTTTTTCTTTTTGGTGAAACCAAAACCACAATTTTTTCTCATGAAAGGCACGCTCAATTGCCTCCGATTTGCAGTTCATTTCTACATAATATTTTAGCAAGAGTACATCTGTTGTACTCTTACCATTTAAATACATTTATTATTATTATTATTATTATTATTATTATAATCTTTAGCTGATACCTTCATTTCAGAATAAAAGCATTTATGAAATATACATTGTACTGCTAATAGTGTGTGTGTGTGTGTAGGCAACTGGGCGTAATTGAGGTCGAGTGTGTGATAATTCACAGACGTAATGGGGTATTTTTTTTGTGAGGTAGCACTTTTGGTACTTCGGAATATTACAAAATTTATATTAAAACTAGAAATATGTTTATTGTCGGAAAAATGATATGTTGGTTAGGTTAGGTGAAAGTAGATTAAATTAGTTAAGGTTTGGTTAGATTACGCTAGGCTAAATTAGCAAGTACCTCACAATTTAATGACGTCTTCAACTGCACAATCAACCTTTATCACGCCCTTCTCGGTTTAATGGCATTAGGGTTAGATTAAGTTAAATTAGGTTTGTTTAATTACTTTTTATTAGACATACGGATTTCGAAAAGGTAGGTACCTCGCTTATACGGAGATACGCACATGCATGTGTGTTTGTGAGTGTGAGTGGAAAGAGATGTAAGTTTTTAAAAAAATGTAATTTTTCTTTTTAGCAGTCTGCGTAAATTTAATTTTATCTCGGGAAAAACTGCGTGAGCATTGAGCACAAACTTCTCTCTCTCTCTCTCTCTGGTTGGTTGTGCACCACATAGCATGACCAACTACCGAGCAACTCATTTTTTTTATCTCTTGCCTCATAAACACCTTTAAGTGGGTGCCTCATAAACGCCATTAAGTGGGAGACTCTTGCTTGAATTCGCAGTAGCAACAACGGGTGATTACACACGAAACACTTTAATGTTCCATAAAGGACAAGTACACGGGGACAGATACAGGGACCTCCCACTGATATTCCTCGTTGGAAAGAGATTTTCTCTACTCTCGTGAAGGCACAACACCGCGAAGTATGAACGACTCAATATATCACTTGCTGCATAAACACTTTTCATGGCGGGAGACCCAAGTTGAAACCCGGCAACATTCAAAGAGTTGGCAGACACATACACATGACAGACATCCAATTATAGAAAACACGCTTACACCCACTTGCCTGCCTTGTTAATATGTCTAAGAATAGAGTAATTTCATAAAGAATGAAAAAAAAAGATACATGACATGGATTAGGTGAGGTGGAGTTGCGTTTCTGCCGTCACGATTTCTTTTTTTCTCTTGGGTGGCCGGATGCACGTGACGGATGAGAACTTGCTGTTGGAAATCTGATTTCTGTTCTTAATTCCCGCTTTCACCCCTTTCCTGTAGAAGCATTTCATCACTTTGCCGGCGTGATGGCTTTGCACATACGTACATGGGTGTAGACACGGAGAGTTTAACTTTTACCTCTCTTAATTCTTTTGGGGCTAGCCTGAAGTGGGTCATGATGGGGTCTTTGTTGGACCGACACCTTGGTAAATAGAGCTGTAAATATTTTGAATAAAATCAAAACCATATGTTCGAGGTTTTTATGACGATACCGAGTGGTTGATACGCGATCGGCACAAATACGATTATATTATTGGTTTATACAGCGGTGCTATCTAGTGTACGATATCTGTGTGTGCTTAGCGTAATTGTAGAACTAGCTTATATATTCTCTCTCCTGTAAAATTTTCGTAGCTAGTTTTCCAAGGTAAAAGTATTTTTTCAACCCTTTTCCGTACCCGCCTCTGCCCGGGGGGGGGGGGGAGCACCTTATGCTTTTCTATCTATCTTTTACTACTGCTAGAATAGTTAAAAAATGAACCAGTTTAATAACAGGAACCTCCCCGAGTGGACCGAATGCTTTATGAGGCTTCCTCTTATCCTTGTAACTCTCTCTCTCTCTCTCTCTCCTCTCTCTCTCTCTCTCTCTCTCTGAAAAAAATACATTAGTTTTTGTTTTCCTTCTTTACTGCCTCTCATAAAGGGACAACCGGCAATTGAAAAAACCTCCAAACTATTTTTCAAGAATATATACTGCTTATATTTCACCGGTAAGGCATTTTGAAATATATATATATATATATACACAGTGTATATATATATATATATATATATATATTATATATATATATATATATATATATACAGTGTATATATTATATATATATATATATATATATTGTAAGTATCGAAGATATATTTTTTATATTAAGCTTGAGTTAGATAAAAGTTTTTTCACTGCTTTTTACACGAAGCACCCGTCTGCTTTTACACCCATTGAGGGTTCGAGCAGCTCGCAGGATCATTGCAAAGCACATAGAGGATCACCGTACTAACGAGGTTTCGGTACGTGGCTCATCGCCACTGGAAGCAACAGTGATTTGTGTTATGGTATTTCAACAAAGAGTCAGGTCCGTAAGGATTCGAGCACCGCTTTTTCATTACTTTGCATCGCAAACAGTTTTGGCTTGATAATAGGTCCAGATGCTGCTGCTCAGTGGGTAACCACTGTTTCCTTTTAAGTGAACTGAAGACACTGAGGTCGGAGAATTGACTCCAGATGGTGTTGATTTATAAATCTAAGAGTTAGTGCAGTGAGCCCCGTCCACCAAGCCTGAGAAATGTGCCATTTTCTGGCCGACTTTCATGACTGATTATATTTATTATCATCGTATCCAGTGAACAGTCTGGCCCATATTCATTTCTTTGCTTGTGTGTTTGCATTGCAGGCAACAATGATAAATATTTGGGTTTTACCCGCTCATCCTTACATACAAGGTGCTTCAAAAATTTTTGTACCACTTATATGGCGCTAATATGTCATTGCTTACCACTTATAGTTTTTTTTGTTTTTTTTTGTTTATATAAAGTATTTTGTGTTATTTGTTTGTTTTTTAATAATAATATCGTTTCTTTCAGGGATTGTGTGAGTGATTAATGAGTGAATTCCATTCAATGGAAATGACTACATACAAAGCTGGGCACTTGCGTTTTTTTTTTGCGGTACTGCGGTACTGCGGTACCACCGCACTACCAAACCGGTACCGCATAACGCAGTACCGCAAAAAATGCGGTAGCGGTACTGCTGTACTTTCAGCGATCCTTTGCGGTACTGCGTTATGCGGTACCGGTTTGGTAGTGCGGTAGTACGCAGTACCGCAAAAAAACCCGCAAGTGCCCAGCTTTGGACCGTCACTACAAGGTTTACATTAGAGCAACGCAAAAAGATTGGATCTTCATTTCCATTGAATGGGGTTCACTCATTAATCACTCACACAATCCCTGAAGAAAACGATATGTTATTAAAAAACAAGCAAATAAACACAAATATTTACTTAAACCAAAAAAAACAACAACAACCACAAACTATAAGTGGTGAGCAATGACATATTAATGGCATGTAAGTGGTAACATTTTTTTTTAATCTCTCTCTCTCTCTCTCTCTCTCTCTCTCTCTCTCTCTCCTCTCTCTATAATATATATATATATATATATATAATATATATATATATATATATAGAGAGAGAGAGAGAGAGAGAGAGAGAGAGAGAGAGAGAGAGAGAGAGAGAGAGAGAGAGAGAGAGAGAGAGAGAGAGATCCTCAGTGCTATAAAATTATGAAACATTAAAACGGTAAAATACAATAGAAAAATCTTAGAGTAAAAATAACATAGACAAAATTACAAAGGATTTACTTTAGAAATTTCTGAGTGTATTTCTGATTGTAAATATTGGCACATAAAAGTCATGGTTTAATAATAATACTGTAAAAATTTAAAAGGTTTAGAAAAAGATTAAAAATTAACGCTATCTTGTGATGGTTAAGGTCAAACGCAAAACTGTAATCGTTTAGTGTTGTGAGTTTGGCTTTCCGGATGTGCGAGGATTCCAAAATGTGAAGGTCGGTAAGTTGGTTGTTGTTGGTAGCGTTTATGGTTTGGAAAGAGGAAGGGTCAGTGGGGTGATTTGCAACGAGGTAATGATCTCTTATAGGGGATTTTGAGTTTTTTTTTTTAAAAAGACGCGAAGTACGATTAGAAATTCTCCGATGCTCATTTATCCTGAATTTGTATTGGCGGCAGGTGCTGCGAATGTAGTTCACCTGACAGCGAACGCACTTAAAAGAATAGACAACAGATGAGATAAGCGCGTCGGGAAACCTCTCTTTATGAGGAAAATAAGATTTAATACTATGGGTGTTCGTAAATATAAAGCAAAAATCGATCTGAGGTCACGAAGAAGTAAGGAAAACGAGTAAGTCGACTCGTAATTTCGAACTTGAGAAATTATAAAGAGGGAGTTTAAAGAGGAGCTCTTCGAAGCGTTGATATCATCTTTTGTCTATTCTTTTAAACGCGTTCGCTGTCAGCGAACTACATTGACAGCACCTGCCGCCAATACAAACTTAGAATAGATGATATCGGGGAATTTCTAGTCGTACTTCGCGTCCTTTAAATAAACTCTCGAAATCCACTATATGGGATCATTGCTTCGCTGCAGATCACCCACTCACCCCTCCTCTTTCCAAAGCATAGACACTACTAACAACAACCAACTTACCGACCTTCAGACTTTGAAATCTTTGCACATCCGAAAGCTGTTATTTTCAAAGACGGTCACAGAGGCATCGCTAAGACCTACGAACCAATGACACTCGCTTCATATTTTGTAGAAGGGTTGATGGGGTTGTTTAACCTCCTTGGTAACAGGAACCTCCCATTGATATTCCTCGCCGGAAGGATTTTCTCTACTCTCTTGGTGGCACAACACCGAGAAGTATGAACGACTCAATATATTACTTGCTGCATAAACACTTTTCATGGCGGGAGACCCAAGTTAAACTCTGCGACATTCAAGAGTTGACAGACACATACACATGACAGACAACCAATTACAGAAACACTCTCACACCTTACCTACCTTGTTAATGTCTAAGAATAGAGTAGAAAACATTTTGTAGAAACAATTTCATAACGAACAAAAAAAAGCATGACATGGATTAGGTGAGGTGTAGTTGCGTTTCTGCCGTCCCTATGTCTTTCTTTTTCCTCTTCTCTTGGGTGGCTGGATGCGCGTGAAGAGTGAGGCCATGGTGTGGACAAGCTGATCTCCTTTCTCAGTTACTGTTTCAACCTCTCTCTTTAGAAGCATTTCCTCACCTTGCCGGCCTGATGGCTTTGCGCGTACACGAGTGTAGACATGGAGAATTTGCTTAATCCTTTTGGGGCTAGCCTGGAGTGGGCCATGGGGTCTTCGTTGACCCATTACCTAGGTAAATAGAACTGTAAATATTTTGTATAAAATCAAAACATGCGTTCGAGGTTTTTATGACGATACCAGGTAGTTCATATTATTATACGTTAGTTTATACAACCATGCTAGAATCTCTAGTGTACGGTTTCTATGTGTGCATAATTGTCGAAATAGTTTATATATTTTCCTCTTTCCTGTAAAATTTTTCTGGCTACTTTTCCAGTGTCAAGGTATTTTTTTCAACCTTTTTCCGTACCCGCCTCTGGCGGGGAGTGAGCGGAGGGTGAGGAGAGAGCCTTATGCTTTTCTATCCATTTTTTACTAATGCTAGAATAATTAAAATATGCGCTACTTTAATAACAGAAACCTTCCCAGTGGACTGAAAGGTTTATGAGGCTTCCTCTTCTTGTAGTTCCTCGTAACTTTCTGCTGAAAAACGAGTCAGATTCCTTACTTTATGTTCTATATGAATTAAGACTTAAATATCTATTTGTTGTACCTCGTATTCCATACATTAAAACCAAGCTCACCCTCTCGTCTATTGTTAATTTCGTAGCCATCCCCTACCTAATATATACTATATATATATATATATATATATTATATTATATATATATATATGAGGCTTTTATGGTACTAGTATGTCTTCTTAATTACGGTGATAAGCCTTTGCTTTTGTGCATATATATTTGGAACGTTCCCACAGTTACCCGTTCTTATTTATGTAATAAAAATGAATACGTTTTCATCACTGTTTAGTAATTTCCAAATTCGTTTGAACGCGAAAAAATTTCTTAAATTATAATATTTTGTTAACTTTTTCGTTCAAGCTTATTTATTTAATATAATTTTATTTTTATTTTTTGAGTTTCCCAAAAACGATTTAAAACGTGTTTAATAAACTTAATAAATGCCTCGCAAATTCCTTCGTAATTCGCTTAAAACGTAATAAAAATTTCTTAAAATTCTTTAGTCTTTTTAAAAATTTCGGTAATTTCTATTAAAAGTCGAAAAATCCTTTGAAGCGCTCTTACATAAAATATTTAAAAACCTTTTATTTTTTTAAAGTTTTTCTCAAACTTTTTTCTTTTAAGTCTCTCTTCTTAAACGCTTAAGAGTAATTCACACCTCTTTTAAAACTCATCTTGAAGCTGAATCACGCACATCTCGCGTTTAAAACGCCTTTTGAAATTTATTTTAAAAAATATTTTAAAATTTTGTACTTTAAAAAAACTCACCCATCCATAAAACTCGTTTAGAACTTCAAAATCTCTTAAATTTTCGTGAAAAGTTTATAATATAAATACTCGGAACGAGTTTCTTAATGCCACGTTCAGCTTTCACTCTAAACAAAAATTAATGTCAGGAAAAACTATTTTGAGAGTTCTGACGTCACTGAAATTGAGGGATTCTTCGTGCTCACGATCATCGATAACCAGAAGCCATTTCGTAAATATAAACTCGAAAGAAATGAAGTAATTCGTAGATAAATGCTATAAATTTATAATTAGTTCGTTATTATAGTTATTATATTGTATATTAACGACAAGCGTGAACAATCTTAATTGACGTCATATATTTCGGGTATAAAATTTCTTTAAATATTGGTGGGTGCTACTATAGCGTGCGGTCTACAAAGATATTTTTAGTCTACAAAAGAATTTGCGCTGAAGTGACCTGACCTGACCTGACTTGATTTTGTGCTGACCTGACCTGACTTGATTTTGTGCTGACCTGACCTGACTTGAATTTGTGCTGACCTGACCTGACTTGAATTTGTGCTGACCTGAGCTGACTTGAATTTGTGCTGACCTGACCTGAAATGACTTGACTTTATCTTTGGAGACGAATGTGAGGTGAAGGCGGACTATAAAAGGGGGCATCATGAAGACAAATATTTAAAGGACAAATAATACGAACAATTCATTCTATGGGATATAATGCCCGGTTAGGTTAATTGAATGCCCGGTTAGGTCAACTGTATGCCCTCGACAATTGGTTAGGTTAAGTTGTGATATTTTCGTTAGTTTTAACGAAAATATCACAACTTAACCTAACCAATCGTCAAGAGCATACAGTTGACCTAACCGGGCATTATATCCCATAGAATGAATTGGTTGTTTTATTTGTCCTTTAAATTTTTTGTTTTAATGTAATTGAATTTGTAAATATGTTGTAGACCGCACGTTATAGTGTAAATATCTTTGTAGACCGCACGCTATAGTAACACCGTTTGGTGAGTGTCCCCAAACATCAAATTAGAAAATGTCCATAAACCTCTGTCCGTAAAGGTCTTAATATTAACCTGAAATTCTTCAGAATCCTCTTTATACATCTCTTAATATTTAATTTAAAACTCAGAAAAATTGGTGAAGCCGTCTTAAAAACTCGCCTAAAGAATAAAACTCTTCGAAAGACCTTTGAAATGCTTTTAAAACGATACTAAAACTCGTTGCAAGATATTTTAAAAATGCTTTAAATCTCCTTTCAGTCGCCTTTAAAAACTGTAAAATTCTTTCAATTAACTGCATAACAGCCACTTTAAAACGTCTACTCAATTCCCCCTAAAACTCTTATAAAACTTCTGTAAAACTCGCTTAAAAAACTCGTCGAAAGATTTCTTCTTTAATAGCCTGTGCCCATTTGTAGTAAAAATGATTTCGCCAATATCATTGGATTTCCTGAGTTTGTAAAGTTCTCCGACTTTTCGCTTTTCATTTATTTTTGGTCTTTTTATTCCTTTGGCTTCGTAACTCTCTTTTTAGTCTTCGTCTTTATTTTCCAATATTTTCTGGTTTTGTTTTGTTTAAGGGTTTTGTTTATGTTAAACAAACGCGTGAAGGAAAACTATATAATAAATGAATTAGAGAGAGAGAGAGAGAGTTACAAGGAGGAGTTACAAGGAAAAGAAGTACCTCAAAAGGCTTTGCAGCCCATACCGAGGAAGTATCAATGGCAACGGGTGCCACGGAAAATTTTCTACACACTCAAATAGTGTGCAAGATTTGGTCTAAACTTTTCTTGAAATGATCCACAGAGGAACTGTTCACAACTTCTGAAGGTAACCTGTTCCACGTGTCACAGATCTTATACGTAAAGTAATTCCCACACACACTAGCTTAAACCGTTTCAAATCCAACTTCCAACCATTGTTGCGAGTTGGGTTATCATTTAAACTAAACATGCTTCAAAAATCGACATCGTTGAACCCGCGTAAGAGCTTGAAAACCTCGATCAGTTGACCGCGCAGCCTCCGAGTTTCCAGCGAAAACGAGTTCAGGGCGCGTAACCGTCGATTGTAGCCCATATGCTTAACGGAAAGGATTAACTTTGTGGCCCTCGACTGCACTCGCTCCAACCTCTCAATATCTTTCCTGAGGGTGGGCGACCAGAACTGCACAGTATACTCCAGGTGCGGCCGAACCAGAGAATTGTACAGAGAGAGCACAATCTCCTCATCCCGAAACTGAAATTGCCTCCTGATATAACCCAACAACTTCTGGGCTTTCTTTTACACCTCTACGCACTGTTTGGTAAACTTAAGGTCGCTGCTAATTAGCACACCCAAGTCCTTTTCCAAATCAGTGGCCTCGATATTACTCCCCAACATCGAGTAGTCTGACTTGGGATTGGCGTAGCCAATGTACATCACCTTGCATTTACCCAAGTTAAATGGCATTTGCCATTTTTCGGACCACTCTCCTATCCTACCTAAGTCCGCACGCAGTTGCTCGATCGCCTCCGGCGTCCCAACATTGGCCCCAAGCTTGGTGTCATCAGCGAATTTGGCGATCCGACTGACGATGCCACCGTCTATATCATTTATGTAAATGATAAACAACAGCGGCCCCAAAACGGAACCCTGAGGAACCCCGCTAGTGACCGAGGCCCAACCCGAACTAGCTCCTTTAATTACAACCCTCTGCCGCCTATACTTCAGCCAATTTTCAATCCACCTACCTACTTCCCCACCGATACCCAGCGCGCGCACTTTCGTCATTAGCCGGCAGTGAGGTACCTTATCAAAGGCTTTCTGAAAGTCGAGATAAAGTATATCAATCGCCCTACTCTTATCATACTCACTCAACATAACGTGGAAAAACTGAAGCAAGTTGGTGAGACACGACCTATGCCGTCTAAACCCATGTTGGGAGTCCCCAAGCAGCTTGTAGGAATCCAAATGGTCAACGATCCTGTCCGCTATTATCCCATCTAATAATTTACCTACAACTGAAGTGAGACTAATGGGACGATAGTTCCCTCGACTTTCGTGATCCCCTTTCTTAAAGATAGGGGTCACGTTGGCTTCCCTCCAGTCACCAGGCACCTGGCCCGTCTCCAACGATTTGTTGAAGACTGTAGCCAGGCAGGTGGGGAGCCACCTGGTCTCTCCGAGAGAGAGAGAGAGAGAGAGAGAGAGAGAGAGAGAGAGAGAGAGAGAGAGAGAGAGAGAGAGAGAGAGAGAGAGAGAGAGAGAGAGAGAACCAATATGATATGAAAAGAATTACAAATTAGACAATATATTACGTTTTACTGTTTTTATTTTCCTCTCGGCTTTTTGTCCTCCTTTTTTTTGTTTTTGTTTTTGGAGAAAGTAAAAAGTTGAAAGGATAATATTAAAAAAAAAAAGTTTTATGAGAAATTCTAATTAAAAACTTTTCTTGTGTAGGAGTTGCAAAGAAATTATCTTTCGAAGCATTATAAAAAGCCAGAAGACATTTTCTCAATTTTTAGGTAATTCTCTTTATAGATTATACGACACTAAAATTTAACCCTTTTCACACCTCTCGTTTCTGCGCTTTATTAAAAGTTTCAGTTAAAATCCTATTAAAAATTACTTTTCTTACTGATAAATCGACTGAAGAAGGAGGAGGTAATTCTTCCCAAAGGTTTTTATCATATCTTTACTTTCTTTATGCTCCTGTGTGTGTGTGCGTGGTCGCGTGCGCGTAGGCAACTAACTGAGCATAAGTGAAGGTGTGTGTGTGTGTGTGTGTGTGTGTGTGAGAGATAATTCACAGATGTAGTGGGGTAATTTTTTGTGAGGTAACATTTTTGGTACCACCGAACATTAACATTTTCTATACAAAAATCTAGAAGCCTTTTTAGTGTCGAAAAAATTATACGTGGTCCTGATTAGGTTAGGCTAGCCTAGATTAACGAGTACTTCACTATATAATGATTTACAGAAACCCCCGCTTTGAGCCCTCAATTGCGTCCGAAACACCCCTTCTCGGTTCGATGGCACAAACGTTAAATTAGATTAGGCTAATTAGTTTTTTTAGATATATGAATTTAAAAAAAGTCGGTACCTCGCTTATACAGAGATGCGCAGTGCGCACGTGTGTGTGCTCGTGTTGGGGTGGGTGGGTAGGTACATGAAGTCGTCTGTGATCTAAAACTGATTTAGAAGTTCTTAAAAGGGATAAAAAGAAGTCAAATTTGTTTGAAGTATCGGAGTGTCGAAAACAAATTGGTTTCTAAATACTCAATCCAAGTTGGGGCCATTTTGTAGGATTTTAATTAAACTTTTAAAAGGTCGATTGAGCTGCAAAATAATTTTATAAGGCAACGCATGTAGGAGTCGTCAGTTGAATGTTGAACGTACTACATGGCTGTAGATTTCTATAACTCAATTTAAGGCTTTTTAAATAACTATATAACTCGCTTAATAAATAGAAAATATCCCTAAATAACTACTACAAATGTAGTACTCTCCAAGTGACTGCAAAACTCGATAAAAAAAAACTGTAGAACATAATACGTAAAATGAACCACTAACTGACTATAAAGTCTAAAAAACGACTATAACTGCAACTATAATAACTAAGGACTAGTGATGGGACGATTAATCGGAATCGGAATCGAGAATCGGAAGAATCGAGCATTTTTCAGGAATCGGAATCGGAATCGAGAGAATTGTACCATGATTTCCGATTCTTAAAACGATTCTTTAACTGGGTTTTGAATACAAATAAATTCTTACTTATTCACTTATTTATTTGCATTTTGTAGGCTAAGGAGTAAGGATTGCTTTTTGAGTAAAAGGATTTTTTTAAACTTTTAATTGAACCAGTTTTGCAATGTAAACTTTAAAATTTAAATGAAAGAGGATAACAAATTTTATTTTTATTGTATTGTAGCCAGGGTTGTGGAGTCGGTCCAAAATTTTCCGACTCCGACTCCGACTCCACACATTGTAAAAAATTCGACTCCGACTCCGACTCCACACATTGTAAAAAATCTAAAAATCCGACTCCGACTCCTCACATTTTAAATATACGACTCCGACTCCTCTAGTGTTTCACTCTATAATTATCATAATAATAAGACATTTCATCACCACCACATGAATCGTCAGGTTACTTTCTAGGATAAGGGAACATTCAAATATTAAGAAGGATATTGACTTGTAGATATTATCATATTAAGGGATTTTTATTTTTTCCAATAATTATATATATATATATATATATATATATATATATATAATATATATATATATATATATATATATATATATATATATATAAATGAAAAAGATTCTCTTAAACATAATTAAGGTCTAACCAGTAGTAGTCCTACTTAAAATTGAATAACCCTTCTTAACCTAGTGGCTATAACCAGGGTTGTGGAGTCGGTCCAAAATTTTCCGACTCCGACTCCACACATTGTAAAAATTCGACTCCGACTCCGCCCTGAAACGTGCGACTCCACGACTCCGACTCCACGACTCCGACTCCGACTCCACAACCCTGATTGTAGCTATACATTAAAACATGTATATGCATGATGTGTAATCAAGAAGATTAAAATGAATTGTTACAACTTACAGTTGATTTTTATTTTTAAACCAATCTATTATAATTTATAATTTATATTACCATACTCATAATGTAAATAGTTAATCTTACCAGAGTAAAATATGACAATTTCCAGAAAAACAAGTATAGAATTATATTTTAAAATATTGAGAATCGGAATCGAGAATCGTATCGGAATCGAGACTTTTTAGTGGTATCGGAATCGGAATCGTTAAAAATTTTGGAATCGTCCCATCACTACTAAGGACGCATCAGATGAAAGTAAAAGACTGTTAAATTGTCGTGGGAATGTAACCACACGCAAATAAAAGGTTCTTATGAGCAGATGCAAATCCATCGAAGAAAAGGTTCTCGTATATTGATTGGATGCTGTTCACTAAAATATTTTTTCCTTTGTCTTTTTAGCCATATGGACGATGGTTTTTATCATGAATGTTATTCGGGTCTTAATGATAATTATAATGATAAGCTTTATTGGCAAGATATAAATTCCATAAAGTAGTACAATATTTCTGAAGGTAATAAAAGATAAGATAAATCAAACAATAATAAATTTAAAAAACTAAAAATTATGACTAAAAAGTACACGTAGTGACACCCGGCAGAGCTGGGCACTTGCGTTTTTTTGCGCGTTTTTTTGCGGTACTGCGGTACTGCGGTACTACTACCGCACTACCAAACCGGTACCGCATAACGCAGTACCGCAAAGGATCGCTGAAAGTACAGCAGTACCGCTACCGCATTCAAATTTCCCGCGGTACTTTCCGCGGTACCGACCAACACGGTAGTACCGCAAGTGCCCAGCTCTGAAATTTACTGTGACAGTACCAACATATATTATGTGGTAATGATAATTATGATAATGATAATGACATTAATAATGTTTATTATTATTATTTGAAGAGAAAGAATCGTGTATATTGTTCGCAAGGAGGAGATTATTATAGACATTAATCGACCAGGAAAGTACTCCGTGGGGGACGTTAGGCAGGATACAGGGGAGTGCTGGAATTTCCGTTTCTCCTGTCACTGTCCTCCTTAGCTGATCTTTTTCCGTTTTTCATCTACCTTGTGAGCAGTCCAGTATGCTTTCAAACACGCGCTTCTCCCTCTATTCCTCACTACACATACTGTATATGCATCTTACACACTACATCACTCCACATTCTTTTCAAAATTAAAAAGAAAATAGTATAGTTTTTAACAGCGTATGAAACCTTGTTTTCGACTCTCCTACATAAAATTATATACAGTATATATACACACACACCTTTGGTTACCTTTGGTTAGCTTCCGCCCGAATTGTTCATTCTGACGAAGGTCAAGCTTTTCACTCCACCTTAGACCTACAGTTTAACGTGGAATCCGAACCACGCCCCATTAGCAGCCCAGCGTCTTAACCATTAGGCCACCTAGGGTACCCACCTATCTACCAACCACTTTTTTTTATTGTGTGGAAGGATGAACAGCTGGGTTTTGCTGCGCGCCGGCTGCCGTCGGGTCTCGAACCCGGGGCCGATGGATTCGTAGTCAGCGACGCTAACCACTACACCACCGAGGCGCATATATATATATATATGAACAGAAGGATCAACACAACGGCAAACATTTTCATTTATTTGTACTTCAGACGTTTCGACAAATCTTTTGTCATCATCAGTGAATTAAGTCTTAAAACCTTAAAACAAAAGTAAAAAGTGAAAAGTGAAAATTACACCAATACAATATTAAAACCATTAAAATTAAAACCTTAAAGCAAAATGAAAATTGCATCAATACAAAATTAAAATCATTTAAATTTCATCACTATAAAAACTAAAATTAAATTAAATTACCTCAATAGGTAAATACACAATGTTTACATCCACCTCAATACTTGGCAAAGTCTAAGAGAACACTGGATGGTCAGAGGATTAGAAAGGGTATGTCTGTGAGAATCGGTTGGTTAGTTAAAAGAGTTGTAATTTGTAGGATGAGCTATTATTATTAAGGGAGGGTTTGTTTCTATAGATGTACAAAGATTCTAAAATTCGGAGTTCTGTAAGGTTATTGGATCTAGTTAAAATTTCAAACTGAGTTTTGTGAAGGGGATGGTCGTTTTCATTACTATGGTTTCTAATTGCGGATTGTGGAGGGCTACTGAGGGGACGGTTGGTACGGACTGACAAGCCCAAATGTTGAGAAAGGCGCACCTCCAGTTGGAGTTGAGTGCTGCCAATATACGCAGCCTTACAGCTGTCGCACGTGTATTTGTAAACAACATTGGGGCATACAGTTTTGGGGAATTCATCTTTGAACTTTAAAAAATTTGATAATTTAAGTGGGTTGACGAAGGCGAATCTAAAATTTATTTGGGGATAACTAGACTTGAGCAGTTTGGACAATTCACCTCGAATACGCAATGATAAATAACCATAAAAAGGTAATTTAATATATCTGGTTTCTTTTTGTACTGTAGTTATGGGGAGTTTAGTATCAAAAGTGTTATTTAAAAATTTCTTTAATTGGTTATCGAATAGATGAGAAGGGTAGTAATTGTTAATAAAGTACTGTTTTAAAAATTTAAATTCTTCGTTTAACGAAAAGTAATCCGAACAAATACGGTAACTTCTTGTTAATAATGTTACTATAGCACTAATATTATATTTATAAAACATACAACTTGAGTAATTGGTTCCCAAGCCAGTAAAAGTTTGTTTTCGAAATAGTGAAGTATGGAACTTATTATGAGCCCGTTTAACTAAAACATCCAGGAAAGGTAAACTATTATTTGTTTCGTTTTCACACGTGTACTTAATATTACTATGTTGTTTATTAAGATAATCAAGAAAAAGTTTTACGTGTGAAGGATGGTTAAATATTAAGAAAGTGTCATCCACGGATCTTCTGTAATATATGGGTTTAAAACTACTAGGACAACTTTTCAACCAAATTTCTTCGTAATGGCAAAGAAATGCATTTGCTAGTGTTGGGCTTAACGGGGAACCCATAGGTACCCCATCAATTTGGCTGTAAAGGTTGTTATTAAATAAGAAAAGATTATCAAAACACACTATTTCGAGAAGGTTTTTAAATTGAGTCTGAGTGAGGCCATTAATAAGAGTATTATCAGTAGTGAATAACTTATTTAGTATGATATTTAATGTTTCTTTTAACGGGACATTAGTAAACAATGACGAGACATCAAAACTGGCCATAGTAAGAGAATCGGCATGATTGATCTCTTTTATCTCTTTAGCAAAGTCAAACGAGTTGTTAATAGAATAATCATTAAAGGTGAGTTTTGAAAGCAAGGGAACGAAGAATTTGGCTAAATTATAATTGAATGTACCACATGCCGAAAGAATAGGTCTTAGTGGGAAATTTGGCTTATGGACTTTAGGTAAACCATATAGAATTCCTGGATTAGAACCAGAAGCAAATAAGAAATTGTATGTATTGTCAGCAATAATATTACTATTTTTTAATTTACGCAAACACCTATTAAGTTTATCTTCGAGTTTTAGTAATTTAGACAGAACATTCTCTTTTACCCTTTTAAATTTAGACGTATCCGACAAAATTGTCTCCATTCTATTTATGTAAATCAGCACTACTCCTTTACCCTTATCCGGTTTTGTAATGATGACAGAGTTATCCTTTTTCAAATTATTAAGAATTTTAAAATCTTGCTTATTAAAGAGGGGAGAAAACACCTTATGGGGTTTAAAATTATAAAAATTCTTAAAAGAGATGCTCTCCACTTGTTTTACCAAGTTATGAAACGAGAAATTTGGTCGGATCTCAATTCTTAATATTCATGAGAAGATTTTCAAAGCCAGAGAAAAATTTATAAAAATTTAGTTTATAATGAGGTAGATCAAAATTTAAGCCTAACGACAATATTTCTTTCTCTCTAATACTTAAAACTCTATTAGAGAAATTAAAAATAAAATTATCTGGATTATTAAAAAACGACTGAGTGATTCCCAATTTTTCCAATTTGGCAGCATGTATCTTTTATGTCTATTGACATGGACATGGGACATGGGACATGGATCCTGGGGACATCCTGGGACATGGATCCTGTCTGCTTTGCAGATAGCTGGTGAGGGAAGCTATATTTATGGGACCTCTTTGCGAGAGACCCGTTGCCCACGTCGGGCTTGCATCATGAAAAAGAAAAAACTATTGTATTTGTCATTTACCACTACTTATTCGGACTATAGTGGATTTAATTATCCCAGAAGAGTTCCTTGTTCCATGCACGGTCTGTGTGTATCATATATATATATATATTATATATATATATTATATATATATATATATATATATAATGTATATACTACTTATTCATTATACTAAAGCACAGTCACTGGGAAAATAATAAGGTTAAAAAAAAAAAAAGCAGTAAAAGGTATTCAAAATGGACAAGAGCAGCGTGGAGACCGTCTCATTCACTTTCATGCAGTCCCCCTCAAAAAAAGTGACGGAATGAAAAAAGAGAACGTCTTTTTTTTTTACTTAAGTGTATTTTGGGTCTTTGGCTGAGCTTTCATGAAGAAAAATTAGATGAGAATGACATTGAAATTGTAAAATCCTTTAATTTTAAGTTGCATCAAATTAATTTTACTTCAAAACAAAAAAGCGACAAACGGCGCGCGAGTAACTACAAATATGGCGATCTTTAAAGGACGTAAATTCAGTAGAAAACGAAAGTTTGCTAATCAATCCTGGGTTTTCTAACATCTTATTTTATCAAACAATTTTTGTTTTGTAAAGTTCATTAGGAAACGCGAGGTTAAAAATAAATAAATAATGGTTAATGTTAAATTATCTTTTCGTTAAAAATTCTTCACTCGAAATGCTCTAAAGAATTAGTTGAGAAATTTTCGTGTTCGTCTCCCGTGCACGAATGCTTTTAACCTCATCAAGGATAATGTAATTAGGTTCCAAGAGAATTTTAACCCGTTAATCTTCGTTTCCTACCGCCAATAACGACCGGTAATGCATTATTTGAGGTACGCTCGTACTTCAGATAAAGAACTTAATATGGTCATAAAATGTTATAAACTAATTTTAATATATATATATATATATATATATATATATATATATATATAGAGAGAGAGAGAGAGAGAGAGAGAGAGAGAGAGAGAGAGAGAGAGAGAGAGAGAGAGAGAGAGAGAGAGAGAGAGAGGTTCTTAGGGAACCAGCATTTAAGAATAAAAAGAATGGTCAACGCCCATGTCACCATTATGAAGATTTAATATCAGACGTTTCGGAAGTCAAACTTCCATCATCAGTGGTAAGTTTAATTTGTACGCAGAAGTATAGTTATTCAGCTTCGGCTTTTGTCTATGTACTGTATACTCGTATATATGGACTCCATAATTCCCAGGTCTGTTTCATTTGGCAAAATGAAACAGACCTGAGAATTATGGAGTCCTATATATATTATATATATATATATATATATATATATATATATATATATATATATATATTCCATAAAGCTGAAGTTAAATGACCATAGTTCTCCCGACAAATTAAACCTACCACTGATGATGGGAGTTTGACCATCTTTTTTATTCTTCTTTTATAATATATATGTGTGTGTGCGTGCTACTACCCATTCGAGATGCTCTGAGCCTCTGCCTGAATCACTTTTCATGAACTTCTGCAACATTTATGGCTTTCCTCAAATTTTCCTCACCTTTTCGTCACTGAAACCTGAAACTCAGGTGTCTGGGACGACTGACAGCAGCCCCTTTTCTGTACCTTCCTACTTTCTCTATACTCAATTTCACTCCAACGGTGGATGTTGCGTATATGTACGCAATGACCTAGCTTGCTCTCGTATTCCCAAACTTGAATCCTCCATATTCTATACGCTCTGGCTACAGCTTGCATGCCAATCTCAAACGAAATACATCTGCGCTGTCTACCTTTCTCCGAATTCTACTGACTGTGCAAAATTCTTTTACCACCTCACTTCCAAAGTGGAATACATTCTATTCCACTGTCCTTTTGCTAAAATCCCTATTTTAGGTGATTTCAATGTTTACCACCACTTTTGGCTTTACTCGCATTTCACTAACATCCCTGGTGAACTAGCTTACAACTTTTCTATCCTAAATGACCTAGAGAAAATTGTACAGCGCCCTACTCGTAATCCCGATCGCCTTGGAGATAGGCCCAACGTTCTGGATATATTTCTCACCTCTCATCCTTCTTCTTACTCTGTCAAACTTTTATTCTGCGTTGGCTCCTCCGACAACAATCTTATATCTGTTTCCTGTCCTATCGCTTCAGTTCGGCCTTTGGATCCTCTCAAGATGAGACGCCTTTGGCACTTTGGTGCCGCTGATTGGGAGGTCCTTAGGCAGTACTTCTCTGATTTCCCTCGGAATAATTACTGCTTTCGTGCCGGGGCCCCTCCGAGTGTGCTGAGCGCATTAAGTACAGATAAATTTAGCCTTTATTTTTTGATAACATGATAAGTCTTTCAAAAATATGCGAATGAAAAAAAGTTAACAGTATAAACATAAATATAAGCACAAAAACAAAAGAGCATAAACACAGGGTTATTCAAAAGCCATATACTACAGGGCTATTCCAAAGGATTCATCCGATTTCAACTGAGAATACTTCCGTACCTATCAACCGTGCATCAACTGGGCATACACCACATGAAAGAGGAAATCTCCGAGTTTTACAAAATCACCGCGAGAGGGCTCCAAAGTCACGCCGTGGCCTAGCCTAGCAACAAACAGTCAGTGTGAAAATGGCGTCCGCACAGCAGAAGGCGTTTTGTGTGTTGCAGTTTTCGAGCTGTAAATCGGTAGTCACAGTGCAGCGTTTCCTCGAACTGCCGATACCACCGACGGATGCTCTGAGCACCCGGTGGATCTGTTCTGTAACGTCGACGAAACTCACGCTGCACTGTGACTACCGATTTACAGCTCGAAAACTGCAACACACAAAACGCCTTCTGCTGTGCGGACGCCATTTTCACACTGACTGTTTGTTGCTAGGCTAGGCCACGGCGTGACTTTGGAGCCCTCTCGCGGTGATCTTGTAAAACTCGGAGATTTCCTCTTTCATGTGGTGTATGCCCAGTTGATGCACGGTTGATAGGTACGGAAGTATTCTCAGTTGAAATCGGATGAATCAGTTTGAACAGCCCTGTATAATGCATACAGCGTATTTATTTTCTAATATTTCATTATTATGGCGCTTGACTTTGGAACAACCCTGTATATTGAATAAAAGTAAAAGTATTCCATGAGAGAACAGTATATTAATATTCACAGTACAGTCGAACACCACAAGTTCGCTATTTTTAAATTTGGAATTCGCAAACTCGCGAGTAAGTAATATAGCTAGTAAAATTTCGAGAGTTCGCGGGAATACATACAATCGCAAGTCTGCGATTGTAATTTGATCGTCACTCTAGCGCACGGCATTTCTCGGGAAGGCTTTGCTGATATCACCGAAGACGACCGTTATGAGCATTTCGAATTTCACCGGGAAGAGCTAACTGTACAGCTGACAGCCACAAAGGAGGAGGAGGAGGAAGACCAGCAGGAGCAGCCTTCGACGTCATCTTAAAGAGCAAGCAACTCAGCGGATGTCAGCAGAGGACTCAGAGTGATTATGAGGTAGTTTCACGAGGCTGACAGGGGTGTACAGCAGCACGACACCGACTTCACTCGTGTGAAGCTGAAGCAGACCATTAAGTTCATCAACCATGTCGTCGCAGTCTACGAGGATACTTAGAGGAAGCGCAGCTTCAAGCAAACGAAGCTGACTTCCTTCACTGAAAAGGAATGAGAAGTCTCTCAGCGTCTTCCGACGTCGGCTTGGGGGTACTGTTATTTTTGTACTCCCTTTCAAGTTATTTTTGTTTTAATGTTTCAGTTTCGTGTTTTTAATATTATTCAATTATTGTTAAATTCTTGTTCAGCAACGTTTCTAGTGTATGATGTTTTATTGATAAGTGTACTGTACAGTAGTTGAGTGAGTGGCTGGACCCGAACCCCATTTTCCCTATAAGGTCTGTGTTTCGAAAGTTCGCAAATTCATAAGTCCGGGACTTTGGAAGAGAAAGTGTTGATGTTAGGAAGAGTTTCAGCTTGAACTTATCCAAAGGAAACTATAGATTTGATCCGACGATTGGGAAGGTGATAATAAACCACTAATCACCCGAGTCCCAACCGTCCAGTACTTAAGGATTTCACTCGCTTTAGTTCTTTCATTGTACAACTGAAAGATGATAAAGAAGTATTGAAACTTATAATGTGAATAATAATAAACTGTTTTCTCAGTGCTTTTTACTTTTATTGTTATTGAAAACGTGTTTATTGCGTTAACTCGCAGCCATATATATATATATATACCGGGTGGACGAGAAAAACCTGGACACTTTTTTTTTCCTACAAATTTCAAACTAGTTAAGCTAATACACCCAAATTAGTACAAGATGTAGCCAATAGCTGGTTATCATGTGCTGGAAACCTCAGTTAATTATCTTTGGCCGTTTCTTAATTATAAAAAAATTAACTTGACGAAACAAACAGCGAGATTTTGTGAAGCTGACTACGCCCTTGGATGTGTCAGATGTTCGCTACAAAACAAGCAGTTTGCGCATGCGCACCTAAGACAATGAAAAGTGGCCACATGGCGAATTGGTAGGCTAGCAGTGTCAGCTTTCTTTAAGATGTTGGCTGATGGAATGTTTGTTCTTATTTTTTTTCTTGTGGTGTTAATTAAAATTCTATCGTAATGGTTTTAAATAAAGAAGACTTAGTTGTTAGAAAGGCGTGTTTTGCCGAGAAGGGATGGAGTGCTAGAAAAATAATTAGGGAATTTCCGGGAAAAAATTGGAAAAGAAGTACAGTACACTACGTAATAAATAAAATTAGACAATCAGGGTCAACTGACAGAAAACGTGGCAGCGGTCGTCCGCGTACTGCTCGGACTCGAGAAAACGAAAGGTACGTTGAAGAGCATGCGTTGTCGCAGGAAAATAATCCTGGTACTCATCTTTCGCAGAGAAAAATGGCGAATAATTTAAATATTTCGCGCAACAGTGTCCAAAACATAATGAAAAGTAAAGGAATCAGATCTTTTAAAAGATTGAGTGCCCCCAGAATAACAAAAGAAGCCATGGGAAAACGGTTAGAAAGGTGTAATTCTTTGTACAGGAAATTTAATTTAGCAGACATTAAACGCATGTTTTTTCAAGATGAGTCCGACTTTACATTAACTGTATCAACAAAACAACTGAGTCAATGCATTACCTTCAAAGTCGGAAATCCCGCCAGACCGTCTTTATCATCCAATTTCACGATTTTCCAAGAAATTAATGGTATCTTGTGGTGTTTCTTACAATGGAAAAACCAAATTATTCTTTACTGATCCACAGAAAACAAAAATGAACTCGCAAAATCTCGGAGAACTTTACCGGAATGCCAAGACTTGTACCCGAACGAAGTTTTATTTTTATTCAAGACAATGCACCATCTCATTCAGCCAAGGCAACCCAAGAATTTTTGATGGCGAACATTCTTGAATTCATAAAAAGTGAAGAATGGCCACCAAATTCTCCTGACTTAAATCCTCTGGATTACTTCGTGTGGAATGAGCTGAAATCATTGGTGTACCATGGTCGCAGGGAACCATTTTCAAACCTGGAAGCACTTAGACAAAGAATTGAGGTTGTTTGGCCTATGGTGTCCCAAGACAAAATCAAGTCATCCATAGATCAGTGGAAAAGGAGAGTACTGGCCGTAATTCAAAAAATGGGGTGCTAATACGACATCGATTTCAATAGGGTAAGTTTTATACGAGTTCCATTGAAATTTTTAGCACATGATAACAGCTAGTGTGTGTGTGTGTGTGTATATATATATATATATATATATATATATATATATATATATAATATATATATATATATATATATATATATACACACTAGCTGTTATGCCCAGCACTTGCTTGGGGTGGGCTGATTGTATTAAATGTTAATTATTCAAATCTTTTTTTATTTTTCGTCGTATTCTCCAGTAATTGGGGGCGCTGCGGTCCCCCAATTACTGGGGATTCAATTATTTGGTCACTAAAACTATAGAAAAGAACGCAGCCATGAAAATCTTAAGCTTCACAAATCTTGACACAACGTGAAGCTCAAGATTTTCATGGTCGCGTTCTTTTCTATAGTTTTATCGCGGTGCTGTGGCCTTCGGGCCCAGTGATTACAACGCTAGGTATATGTATTCTTTTCTATAGTTTTATTGAACAAATAATAGAACCGACAGTAATTGGGGGACCATAGGCTCCCCAATTACTGGGGGTTCAATTATTTGGTCAATAACACATCGAACCATAAAAAACACGATTCAGAATGCTTTTTACGGTTCCATGTTGAAGCTCGATATTCACAAAATGTTCCGTCAACTTTTTTTTCTTGTCTAACCATGTAATTATTTAAAAAAAATCAGCTTTTTTAGAGACCCAAAAGTTCACACACACACACACACGTCCTTTTATTATAAGTATAGATATATAAAGAAGGGATGAATTTCACAATTAAACACGTGAAATGAATGAATGATGCAAACCCACAAAGAAAAAGAAAAACGATTCCAAGGCCTTTCGTGTATTCAGAAGTACACCTCGTCAGGGAATAAAGGGAGAAGGCGAGATGACGAAAATATATACATATGTACAACGGGACAGAAAAATAAAAAGATTAGCGCATGATTAACAAGAGTTGTCCCGTGGTACATATGTATATATTTTCGTCATCTTGCTTTCTCCCTTCATTCCCTGACGAGGTGTACTTCTGAATACACGAAAAGTCTTGGAATCATTTTTCTTTTCCTTGTGAGTTTGCATCATATATGAGAGAGAGAGAGAGAGAGAGAGAGAGAGAGAGAGAGAGAGAGAGAGAGAGAGAGAGAGAGAGAGAGAGAGAGAGAGAGGACAAACGTAAATAGATACGGTACGTTCGGTTTTTTCATGGTTTTTTTATTTGGTAATAAAAGCCAGTAAATAATAACAAATTGGATCTTTATCTTTATAGCAACCTCATTGTTTTACTGTGTTCTTTTATAGCACCCCCCACTAGTTTACCAACTAGCTAGGTTAATTGAATGCCCGGTTGGGTCACTTACTGTAGCCCTTGACAATTGGTTAGAGTAAGTCGTGATTATTTTTGTTAGTTTTAACGAAAATATCACGACTTAACCTAACCAATTGTCAACGGCGTACAGTTGACCTAACTGGGCATTCAATTAACCGGGCATTCAATAATTTTCCCGTAGGTTTCGATTAATTTCGTTAGTTTTAACGATTAGTTTTAATGATTTGATTGAAAGAAGAAATTAGGGGGAGTGGGGACTATAAAGGAAAAGATTCACCAAATTTATTGAATGAATATATTTAGAATCGTGTTGGTTTCCTCATTACATTCTGTAAAGGTGACAATCGTTTGACATTCTGTTGATGAACTTTGCCATTTGTTCTTCAGGACAGTCATCGTGGTTATAGGCGTATGGGTTGGCACTTTACTTGGTGGGGGCGGAAAAAATTTGGCCTGAAAATGTTCAGGGTACCCTGATTTCCGCATAAGCAATATGTGTGGCATAAAATAACGCAAAGGTTAGAGTATGAGTAACATATATTAAAGCCTTTTTCATATAAAAAACATTACAATTTACAAAAATGAGATAAAATTTTGCTACAACATTTCTAAATGAGAAGCAAAACTACGGCATTGCGGTTGATATAGAATTGAGTAAGTCCTCAACTTACGTTTAAATTATTAACTACAAGTATAGTAGCAAGTAATTAATTCACCTCAAGAAGTAAAAAACAAAACAAAACAAAGGAATGTCAGGAAAAATTTGCCCTGAAAATGCTCAATATTTGCCTTAGTCCTGGTAGGGGCTGCTGCCCCCCCAGACCCCCCGCCTCATACGCCTATGATCGTGGTGTCTATTTACTTCTGTCAACCCTCTGTATAGTATAAATCACTGCGTAAAATGAGGTTGAAAGGAAAAGATTCATTAACGCAAACTTGATGAAATGAAAGTTTTCGTCTGAATTAGAAATCGCGATTCTAAATTACTGTACATTTTGCGAGCAAAAAACCGAGAAATGACTGAAAATTAAATAAAAATGCTCTTGAATACACTTACAGTAGGTCGGCCGCACACAGGATCATCTTGCGAATCACGACTGAGGACTTGGGTCGTGACGACTCGAGTCGCGTGTCATTTTTACATTGACAGAATGGGAGTCCCGCACACTGCCAGCGACCACGACGCGATTCTGGGAGAAACTTGGCTGTTTCAAGTGCACTGCAATAATTTAATTATTCACTTCTGGAAGGCAAAGAAAATGACTCATTCACAAAAGTGTGTGTGTGTGTGTGTGTGTTTAACTAAATTTGAGTGAAGTGAAATTTTGAGGGCAAATTAATTTAAAGTTTATTATATACTTTTTCCATTTATATTTATTTTATAAGATTTGCATTTCATTTCACGTTTAAAACGTTTAAAATTCTAAGTTTAAAATCACACACACACACACACACACACACACACACACACACACACCACACACACACACTGAACTACTGAACCATGATAAAAAAGGTAAACACTCACTCTTTCTCTATTTACAGGAGAAATTATCTCCCATTGTTTGTTCGTGTTTTGTTAATGATGTTTGTGGTGATCGCGTGTTCATCACTTTTGCGAAACAAAACTTGCATCCCTGATTTGGTGGTGGAGGGTCCCTTTGACGTGTTTAAAGGGGAAGTGGTGAGAGAAGTGCAAAAAGAGGGGAATGGTGTAAGAGGGTGAAGTGAGGGCACGGTTTTCGAAGAAAGTGAGTGATAGCCATCGAATATGATGGATGCTGATGACGTCGTACTTTTGGCCCAGTCAGACGATAGACGCCATCGATATATATATATATAAAAATAAAATAGGAGGAGAGAGAGAAGGAGAAAGGGAGGCATTATACTATTATGGATGGTCACTGCTGGAGATAGGATGATTGGGGATGTGAATGAAGTATCTTGGATGCACGGTCACTCTATCAAAAGGCGTGTATACAAATCATGTGAGTAAACAAATCAAATTTCTTCTACTTTTGAAGAATTGCTGTAATGAAATTGTCGTGTGGAGGTTCGTAGAGGTTGCGTTAGGATCCATATATCTTGTTTGGGTGGAGTTAATTCAATGGTGGGCCGATTGAATAACGAATTTGGGATGTAAGATTGGTGTGACAAAGATTGACGAGTAGAAATGTTAATGCTTGTATAAGAAAAATGTTGAAATGGAGTAAGGAGTTTGGGTATGAAATGGAGTAACTACGATCCCATACGCGGGTAGTTAATATACGCGCGCAAATATACAATTGTCTGAAGAAATTCGTTCGCCAAAGAAGCAAAATCTATGGAAAGTCATTGAAATTCTCAGTCTAGCAAGAATTCACGATTGGTTTGAAAAATAATTTAACCAATAATAATAATAAATAAGTAACTGACAAGTTGGACGAACAGTGCACTCAGAAAGCAGTCCAAAAAAGCGAAGGAGTCTTTGGTCATCGATATATTATCCCTCTAACCAATTATGAATTCTTGCTGATTTTTAAAAAATTCACTTGTTGCCAGTGCTAACCTAAAATTATTACAACATATATTCACGTGCATTATATTAACTGAAACATGGTTAAATCATAATAATAAAAAAAAAAATGTAACATCCCAGGGTACACAAACTACCACGTATGTAGGGCTATCAATAGGGGCGGAGGTATAATTATACTCGTAGAGTCAAACTACAAAAGTAAAAGTATCGAAGAGCTGACAAGCATAAACAATACCTCAGAAACATTCGCGAATGAAATATATATTCATAGCATTCAATATTCAATTTCAGACATCTACCGACCACAAGCTGATAACGTACCAACTTTTATTACAAATGTCGATAGAATTCTAACCTCCAATTATATCGGCGACAATTGTGTTATTGCGGGAAATTTAAATATTGATCTCACGAAAGAACATTCAAACAATAACGGAAGATTCCTTCACAACATTATGACTGCGAGTGGTTTTAAATTAGCTATCACAAAGCAAACTAGATTCTACACTGACGATAGAAATTCGACTCTTGCTAGATCAAATCTGGGTACGGTGCCCGCTTGACTGCATCTCAGACGTAATTATATTAAACATCACGGATCACTTGCTTACATACACCACGCTAATCACCTATTTCTCCGTACAGGAAAATATAAAAGTTGACTGTAACTCTTAAAGCTATATAATAACAAACTAAAATTCCTTAGAGAAATAAACATCAGCTTTTGACTGGACTGGAATAACCGAAAATAACCATGACATTGCAACAAAATTTCGAGCACACCAATGGATATATTAAGCATAAACTTTACTCATAAATAAAACAGGACGAGTAATATTTAAAACTAAATACAACAACCAGTAAATCACCCCAGCACTCATTGTGAGTATGATGGACAAAATTCCAATCCCAAAATGCTGTGGAACACTCTGGAGAATTTAATTACCCCAAAAAATATGAAAACAAAGCCCTTGTCCTTCCTCACACAAGGCGAATATTCTCAGTTATTCCAAAGACAGGCAATTTATTAAACTTCTTTGTAAATATCGGCTCCAATACTGCAGCCTCGATTCCAAATACTGACACTCGCTACCGACAATACATGCCACAACTCATTTTTCTTTGATCCAATCTTACCAAAAAATCTGAAAAATAGACTATCATTACGATCCCAGTAAAAATATACAGATTAGTATCGGATGAAATTGTAATACCACTCTGTAAACTAATGAATGAGTCAGTAACATTAGGTGTATTCCCTGACACCCTAAAGGAAACCAGGGTATGCCCTGTATTTAAGTCAGGAAACCCAAACACTCCGTCCAATTATCGCCGCATTTCCATATTACCAACTTTAGGTAACGTATTTGAAAAAGAATCGTATACAATAAACTTACTAAATTCCTAATCAAACACGATATTTTAACTGAAACACAATTTGGGTGTAGAGGTAGGCATACAACGAAAGATGCCATGAACATACTATTAGAATGTCTATCAGAATCTAAACAACAAAAAACACACGGCCTTGATCTTCCTTGACTTGTCAAAAACATTTGATACACTTTCACGTTAAATCTTATTGAATAAACGTCACATGTATGGAATAAGAGGAGATGTCCTCAATTGGTTCAAATCGTCATCAGTACATCACATAAACAGATAATTTATCCGACAAGGTGATGCTAATTAGTGGGGTCCCACAAAGACCTATTCTTAGGCCATTGCTATTTCTAATTCACGTGAACGATTTTCATCTCAACCACATTAAATTGCGTACAATATGCAGGCGATACCACACTTTCTTCTTCCCATCATAATTTAGACTTTCTGATAAAGGAAAGAACAGGCAATTAGAAAATGTGTATAAATGGATGTGTGGTGGTAAACTTTTATTGAACCTGACAAAGTCATTTTACATGATTATTACCACAAAACATATAAATACAAACTATCAAATAAAAAATTAGGAATATATTCTTGCAAAGGTGAATGAAGTTAAAGTGTTTGGCATTAATTGAGACGGAAAACTAAATTTCAAAAGTCACGCACAACATATCAAATCCAAAATGTCAAGATTTCCATTCATATTATTTAAACTAAAAAAGATTCCTCAAAACGCACTCCTTATCCTATATTATTCCTTCATCCATTCACATTTATTATATTGCATTACAGCATCGGGTAGCTCCAAGAATATAGAAAACATCCTTTGGAAGTCATCTATAAAAAATGTCTGAAACTGAGAATAATAACAGACAAGGTCACACTTCTTCAATGTTTAAAGAGATAAATATTTCAAAACTAAATGATTTATACAAATTTAATGTTGCTGTCAATATATTCAAAGTTATCAGTAAAAATCAACATACATCACCAATTCAAAGAGCAATCACCCCAATAATATACACCATCATTATAACATCAGACTGCCCAGTGATTTTATACACCAAACTATACAATGGAAACTGCGGGAAGTGCACTTTCTTTCAAAGGAGCGGATGTATGGAATGCAATTTCCATAAATATCAGACGGGCTTCATCATTAAATGTATTTCACAAATCACTAAAAAAGTACTTCATTAGCTCCTCCTGATGTACAGTGCGTTCGAAAAGTCTCTCCGCAGTCAACCAACACTTTAAAAAAAGTGTTTGACAACAAGTGTAGACGAGTTGCTCTGTGCCTGCAAAATGGTGGAAAACACTTTCAACACACGCTGTAAAATCAAAAGGTTAAGTAATAAAATCACTAAATCATGGTTGAATGAAAACATTGTAGTTTTTCAATTTCCTATGCGTTTAACATAGCACTGCGGAGAGACTTTTCGAACGCACTGTATAAGTTCACTATTGCCATTATTACAGGGACCGACCGAAAGTACTTCGGCACTTTCGGAACCGAAACCGAAAGTTGGCTCGACTTTCGGCCGAAACCGAAAGTAGAGTACTTTATATGAAAGATTGTAATATAAAATGGAATACTAAGACTTTATATGTAACGTAATTCAATAGCTTTATTATGATTCCTTTTCACCCAAAACGTAGCACATAATTAAAGAAAAGTCAAAAAACATCCCAAAAATATTAATGTTCATTAATGCAAATTAATAAGAAAACTTAAAACATTTCGATTCATTCAATATTCAAAGTTCAAATATTTCAAGTTTTTTGAAAGGAGGATGACATCTTCAGCGTTTACTGGGGTCAAATTCGCCCGTTTGGTGTTGATGACATTGCCCGCAGTAGAAAAGAGTCGCTCCGATTCCACTGAACCCGAAGGGCAATTTATCCTTTTTTATTAAGCATCATTTATTTTCTCTTTAATATACAATTGTTAATTTTATGTAAAATTTTGTAAGTTTGTATTTTGCGTTTATTATTATTATTATTATTAGCATTATTATTATTATTACTTGCCATTTTCACTTCTCTTAAGTGATAAATAAACTAAATCCCATTAATTTTTGCTTAAAAAGCTTCTATGCTTTCAATGGTATATTCAGATTAGAATACCGTAAATATATTAATGTCATATCAGATATATAAATTGTAGAGGAAAATATTGAAAAACATCGTAAAACTCTGTCACTTTTATTCTTTTTAGGAATACATTTTTTGTCTTTTTTGTTGTTGTTGGTGTTGTTAGTTTTATTTGTTTCCCTCTGAATTTTCTTTCTCGGCTAAACTGATTTTCGCAACTCCAACTACATACATACATACATACATACATACATACTTACTTTTATTGGTTTACACACACACACACACTTTTATTCTTTCATACATACATACATACATACTTTTATTGGTTCACACACACACACACACACACACTCTGAACATACATCTGTATGATATACGTGCATAAGATATATTCTTATAACAAAACGCACAAACTTAATGTTTGACACACAAACACAAAAGAAATGGGAAAAAGTTTGAGTGAGATGATCCGAAATTAGGTTAAAGAAATAATGTATTTCAGAAAAACGAAGAACAAATTGAATATGGGAGAAAGTTCATATGAGCAAAAAGGTTATAAGAATATATATTTAGTATATAATCTACTTTTCCCTTACATGGTTTATATATTATGCAATTGTGGAATGAATGAATATATAAAGTGAATAAATAAATATTCAATGAAAAAAAAATTTTGAAAGTTGAGAATTATATTTGTACACTAAAATGGAAGTAGAATTTGCGGGTAAAAAAGAATAATTGAAAATACGTGTGTGTGTGTGTGTGTGTGTGTGTGTGTGTGTGTGTGTGTGTGTGTGTGTGTGTGAATGAAAAACAGAACATTTTTGGATGTTAAAATATGTAAAAGAAAATTACCAAACAAAAAGAAGTTGAGTATAAAATATATTAGTTTTATTACAAAAAAAACCACCTAATTTATGGTCATTATGAGAAAACTTTGTAAAACATTAATTTAATTTTTGCTTTTAAAGAGAGAAAAATTGTAGAAATATGAACGGTATAAAAAATTATAAAAATAATTAAATGACTGCATAAAATTAAGGTGCATAAGATGTGTCAAATCCATGGATGGTCTCGCGAGAAAAATTCGATTTTTTTTTTTTTTTAAATTTAAATGAAGTTAACGAAGGGGATAAAAGACGTGAATGGATTTAGGTATTAATTTGCGAATAGCAGGTGTGACAGGTGTATCTAATGTCGTGTAATATGGTAATAACGCCGTTTTATAATTTACACGCGTATTTCAGTTAACTTAAAAAGATCATTCTCTCTCTCTCTCTCTCTCTCTCTCTCTCTCTCTCTCTCTCTCTCTCTCTCACGTGTCCATAATAAATTTATTCGAGTAATTTGAAACCCCTTCCAAACTCAAAGGTTTTTATTTTTTGGGGGAGGGGGGATTATGGTTTTACAATTTCTTCTGAAAAAACCATTTAAGGACTGCCGTTCACATTTTTTCCTCCAACCCGAAGTGGGGTAACTGGGGTCCGGGGTCGTAGACTCCCCGCTGACATAAATACACCGTGGAGAAAATGGATGTTCATTGGCATCGTATTGTTTTTGTTCGCTCAGCAGAGTAATATAAGAGAAAGTTTTTCTTTTGCTGTTTTCTGAAGCAAAACCATCGATCCCCGATTGGGAGGGTATACAAAATTATCAGAAAAGGGGAGAGCTGGTTGGCTTTTGCAGAAGTTGTGGTCAAAACGGGACCTTCATAACGTGCAGGACATGCTCAGTGTAGATATTAACACACACACACACACACTCGCGTGCGCATATATATATATATATATTAGTGATGGGACGATGCATCGCAATCGCGATACAATCGCACATTTTTTACAATCGCAATCGCAATTGCAATCGCATTTAATGAGTGCGATTGTTGCGATTGTGAACAAAAGATTTAAATCTCTACAAAAGTTGCTATGAAAGCTGCTCTTTCATGCGTACTTAAAGGAAAGTTTAGCTAACAACAATACGGAATAATAAATAAATAATAATAAGTCAAAAACAGAAATGAAAACGGGTTGCGAATTAGTTGAAAACAGAATAAAAAATTGGTTTAATAATAACAATAAGTACACCTCTTTATTTGCTCTATGTAAAATTGGAATGTTAAAAAATCAAGCTAACCCTATGGTAGGTAACGCGTTTAGGTATATTTAAAGCATAAATGAGCGTTATGTGAGGCTAAAGCTAAAACATCGCAATCGCGCGATTTTCAAATTTTGACAATCGCAATCGCAATCGCAACAGCGATTGTATGAAATATGACAATCGTCCCATCACTAATATATATATATATATATATGATGCAAACCCACAACGAAAAAGAAAAATGATTCCAAGGCCTTTCGTGTATTCAGAAGTACACCTCGTCAGGGAATGAAGGGTGGTGGCAAGATGACCAAAAATATATACAACGGGACAGAAAAACAAAGATTAACACAAGATTAACAAGAGTTGATTAGAGGCAAAAGGTATTTTAACAAGATATCGTCAATTTTATACATTCCCGCACTGTTATTGAAATTATTTTTAAAATAGATAAATGCACAGTCTAGAATATTCCTTTCAATTATATGTGTGTTTTTAACGAGAGCTTTAGAACTATCCCACTTAATACTATGATTACATCTATACATATGGTTAAACAATGCATTAGAATTATTTGCTGTTCTACACGCATATTTATGCTGTTTTACCCTAATATCTAACGTTTTACCCATTTAGCCTATATAATAATGAAGGGTCGCGCGTCTTAAGGTACCTAGGCGTGTAGTAATGCCTAGTTAAGAATATTAATTTTTGTTTAATTAAGATTATAATGTTTAATATAAATCATTTACTAATAATTGTAAAATTACGAAAAAGTATGTTTGTTTGAAATTGTTTAAAATGGGAAGAGTTGGCAATCCTGAACAGAGGCCCACAGAGCGGACCACCCCCAAAAAGAGTCAGTCATTTGGTAGCGCGATAAGCGTAAAGTTGGGGCCATGAACCGTAAAATTAAATTAATTGTTTGTGCCCCTCTCCGACGTAAAATATTATAGTAAAATTTCCTACTCGCATCCCCTCAAACTACTTAAACCATTTTCGAAATTAAATAAAGTGTTAACAAGCGTTTAAATAGTGTTAATGAACCCCCCCTTCCCCCTTTGTGTTGTAACGGCTTTCATAGGCTCGGCGTGGCTACCATGAATATACGTAATTGTAAAGTATTGTGGAAATGAGTAAAGAGAGTGTAAAGATAAATGGAATAGAGAGCAGAAAGTAGAGTAAATAATGAAGAAAGTAAATAATAAAAGTGATCACGACAGGCGCCACCACAGGCGAAAACGTGTTTTTGATGGATATCACTATTTTCACTCTTCCTCTATCGCGTGGTTTAGGTTATAATGACCTTACGACACTAGAAGTATGGTTGAAAACCTTATGAAGCGAACTACTTTTTTCACCTCTGCCGCCCAGATGTGATGCGCGTCTTAAGGCCCCAATATCCCGTTGAACTGGTGGGAGGTGATGGGGATGGGTGTGGGACGCTCGGTCTCTGGGTGGCATGAACAGCAGGAGGAGCGCGAGCCAATGAAAACATGGCAGCCACGCCGCTCTGCTTTCTGATTGGCCACCCGCTCCACGCGCCGAGAGGGACACGACACAAACATCCCGCCAGTACCTTAAGACTCGCGTTGCTGTTAGCAGGCGTCCTGTGTTCGTGCTCATATTGCTGAATATTGCGTGGATTATTCTATTCACCCGGCTTCTAACTATTATCAACGTGTGCAGCAATGTCTCACCGTGCTAGTGATAGTGATGAAAAATCAATGGAATCATTCTGTGCCAGAAATCGCACCCAAAGTTCGGCATAATAAGAAAATAAAAAATAAAAAAAAATATGTATGAAATATAAAATATGAAAATCTATTCCAAAAACTCATCAACATCTTCATTAGCATATTTAGAACTCTAATTTAGCCAAAAATGAACGTTCTAGCTCAATTAATAACAGAGATACTATTACCAGAATATTGCTGAACTTTGAAGGCGATTTCTGGCGAATTTTAATTTTGGCGCTTAGGTACCTTAAGATGCGGGACCCCTCATATACTGTCACATTGTGTACATCCAATCGAATACACACAACCAACCAGGTTATCCGAGCTATTCTTTATTAAGCGTGATTTGACAGTATTATTATACTTAAAGACTACATTGATACCAATTGCTTTTAGTAAAGTCGGAAGATATTGAAAATTTACATGGTAAGGTAGGCTAAGGATATTTTTACGCTCAAATTCCTTTTCAGTTACACTATTATAATACCTATTCTTGGCTTTCCTTAGGCAGTTATTTAAAAATGAAATAAGGTAACAATTTAATACCAATATTCATGATATTGCATAACTCGGAATCTAAAAATTCAGGACTGACAACTCTCAATGCTCTAAGAAACAGCAGAGAAAAAAAATGACGGAAGCTTATCTTTTCTGGATCTAAAAATTCGGAGATGCTTTATTTTTAGATAACTGCCTTAGGAAAGCCAAGAATAGGTATTATAATAGTGTCTAATTGTGAAATTCATCTAATATATATATATATATATATATATATATATATATATATATTAGGGTGCCACTTATTTGGGGTGTTTTTAATTTTTTGGGAATTTCTATCAGGACGGGCGCATTTCTGGTGTCATTCCGTCTAAAAACATTGTGTGTAAAATATTTTTGAAATAAAATAATAATTAGAACTGCCTCAACGAGGTCAAAGTTTATACTTTTTGTCGAAAAGTACTCATGGCGTTCTGTTATCATGTCAGTTTTCGTTTCGATAGCTGCTGTAGTTTCTGAGTTGAAAAATGATAACAGACAGACAGACGGACGGTCAGAGTCGTTGGTTTAGTCTTCCGCACTGGTGTACAGAAGACTAAAATGAGGTATTATACAGGGTGTAACACGAGTTTATCCAAATATTGATACAGGCGAAAGAACATGTTATTCTAAGTAGAAAATGGGTTGGGACGAGTTTTGCCAACACTAACAGTGTTTCATTCTCTTTTTCAGTGAGTTCTGAAACGACGTGATGGCTTCGGCAACAAGATCTAAAACAGCAGTCTATCTCCTGGGGACCGTGGACCACAGCATCACAGGAAGCATGCTGCCTACGGGAAAGCAGGCGCTTCAGTACTTTTTCCACCTTCACCTTGACGTCAAGAAGCCGATCAAGGAAGCAGCCGCTGAGACAGTGACCGCAGTCAAGGAATTCTGGGAGCGGTCCCGTATTCCTACGCAGAAAGACCAACGCGCAAGGGACAAGGTTCTCCGAATGTACGAGAAGTGGCGGGCTCTGAACAAGAACTCGAAACGGCGCACTGTGACCCAAATCAGGAACGAGGCCGAGTTCCTCTCATCCCTTGACCGCCTCTTCGACATCGCACACGAACAGGCGATGTCGATGATCACAATCGAAGAGGACAGGGAGTTCCTGACGGGACAAAGGGCCGAGGTGCGGCGCGGCCGCATCTCCTCCACACGTGACATGACGCTGCACACTGAGGAGGAGCGTGCGAGGAGACAGGAAGCGGAAAGGAGCCGCCGGCAAGATGATGAAAGGGCGAACAGAGAGAGCCGAGAAGAACTCGTCGAACTGGCATCGAGCTCCAGCTCAGGTGCAAGCAGCCCGACTCGGTCACCGACACGGCGTCGTCGCCGAGAAGAAGAGGAAGAGCTCTCTCTCCCGGGCCCGTCCACGTCGAATGCAGAAGCATCTACGACCCCTTTACCACCCAAGCGATTCCGCGCGTCGAAAAAGATGATCACCCCTGATCTCTCCGCAGCGATGGATCGGACGAAACTTACCGACCGAGAAGGTGTTTTTTTGCTGTCGGCGGCTGCGAGGAGCTTGGGCCACGACCCTGAGGAGCTGGTCTTGAACCGCGAATCCTCCCGCCGCGACCGAGCAAAGTTCCGTGCTATGGCAGCAGCGGAAATGAAGGCAGCCTTCCATCCTACTGTGCCGCTGACCGTTCACTGGGACGGGAAAATCGTACCAGCGGCTGACGGAGGCCCTGCTGAAGATCGCCTTCCAGTTCTGGTGTCTGGGGAGAACGTCGACAAGCTTCTGGCTGTGCCCAGCCTCCCCGACGGCACCGGCCGCGCCATGGCGGAAGCCGTCCTCTCTGCCCTCGAGGATTGGGACATCAAGGGACGGATCTGTGCCCTCTCTTTTGACACCACCGCCTCAAACACAGGACTCTCAGGAGGAGCTTGCTATATCATTGAGCAGAAACTCGAGAAGACAGTGCTTCATTTGGCTTGCCGCCACCACATCCACGAACTGGTGTGCGAGAAGGCATTCACGGCGTGCCTCGGTCCCTCTACTGGTCCTGACATCCTCCTGTTCAAACGATTCGCCGCCAGTGGGACTTCATCGATCAAACCAAAGCGAAGCCCTTCGAGGATGGAACCATGCCGCAGCACCTGAAGGACGCCCGCGACGACCTGCTGATCGAATTCAGCCGCCTCCTCGACGGTCAACATCCACGTGATGACTACAGGGAACTTCTGGAGCTCTCTGTAATTGTGCTGGGTGGTCCGAACAAGCGGGGTGCCCGGTTCGCTCGTCCCGGCGCCTTCCATCGCGCGCGCTGGATGGCAAAAGTCATCTATGCCATCAAACTGTTCCTGTTCCGGGAACAGTTTCAGATGTCGTCAGGCGAAGCGGCTGGAATCCGGCGATTCACCATCTTCGCCGTGTCCATCTACGTGACGGCCTGGTACAAAGCGCCGCTCCCGGCAACGGCCCCAGCCGCGGACCTCGCGCTGCTCAAGGCCCGTCTATTATCCGGACTCAGCGGTGGCCAAGGCGACGGCGACAGTCTTCGCCAGGCACCTATGGTACTTGAGCGAGCGCCTCGTCACCCTGGCCATCTTCGACGAGGGTATCGACTTGGCGACAAAGCGGGAGATGATTAAAGCGATGGAAGAAGGAAGGATCGGAGGATCCCCCGCGGCGTATCAATGTGGACCTGTCCACCGCCTCAATCGCCAACATACATTGGCCAAGTTCACAACGACTACATCAAAGGAGTTCTTCAAGGTTCTGGACATCAGCACCGCCTTCCTGCTCAAGGATCCGGAGGAGTGGCGGACGGACCCAGCCTTCATCGCCGCATCCCGCCGAGTCCAGGCCCTTCAAGTTGTCAATGACTTCGCGGAGCGCGGGTGGCGTTGATGCAGTCTTTCAACCTGGCCCTTACCAAGAGTGAAGACCAAAGGCAGTTCCTCTTACAAGTGGTCGAGAAGCACCGCTGTGACTTCCCAACCGCCCGCAAGTCCACCGTGACCTCTGCAAAGTAGGCAACAATGAGAGGGAGATGGGCGCCCATGATACCCCCCCCCCTTTGAGGGGCTAATACTCGAGTTGAGGGGGACCTAGAGTTGAAAGTATGAAGTCCAGTTATATGTTTTAGGTCAAGATTAGTAGCTTGAACAAACGAGAAGTGATATTTATTTGCTAGAGGCATAGAACATCATGATCTAAAATTTCTACTTTTCGAGAAAATATACAAAACTTTGACCGTATTGAGGCAGTTCTAAATATTGTTTATTTCAAAAATATTTTACACACGATATTTTTTGACAAAATGGAACCAGAAACGCGCCCGTCCCGATAAAAATTCAAACTTTCGAAAATAAGTGTCACCCTAATATATATATATATATAGCGAGGAATAGGAGGACGAAAAGATGGTACATGTTTATTAACAGACGTTTCGGAAAAATTCAATTTCCATCATCAGTGCTAAAAAGTTTAAAAACAAAGTGAAATAAATAAGTATAATAAATAAAAACGAACAATAAATTAAAGTGGCGCAACAATTAGCGAGAATTAATAATAAGTTACAATATATATTAAATTGGAAGATTAAAAATTAAATGATATAAAGTATAAAAGTATGGACAATAAATAAAAAATAAAAACGGTTTAGGCGAAACAGAATTGAAGGGGTTCTTACCAAGTTGTTAATGTAATTAGAGACTAATTGTACAGAAGATTGGGAATGGTTGCCTGTTGAAAGAATTCCATATTAGAAAGATAGAGCCGGGCGGAGTGATGGTGGGTTTCTTTTGAGAATTTATTTGGCAATGTTTAAATTGAAAGCGGAACTGTAATCGTTGAGGGTTGGCTGGATACTGAGGATATAAAGGGACTCAAGTATGCGGAGGTCGATTAGTTGGTTGGCCGAATTAATGATTTTGAAATTGGAGGAAAGTAACGGGTGGTTGTGAAGGTGGCAGTGATCCCTTATTGCTGATTTGGAGGGTTTGTTCAAGGGCTGTGAAGTTCTTGTAGAAATCCCACGATGCTCGTCCACTCTTGTTTGATATTGGCGGATGGTACTGCCAATATAGTTCGCTTTACAGCGAACACAATTAAAGCGTAGATAGTGGACGAAGCAAGTGGCTGGGGTGTTTTTTCTTTATGGTTGAGGTAAGATTTGATACTATTGTTGTTGGTGAAAGCGAAATGAAATTTAATTTGGGGTAAAGCGGGGTGAGTAAGAGACGGAGTTCTGAAAGTATTTTGTGGCTAATGTGGTCGTAATAGGGGAATAAAAAATATTGTACGTCTTTTTAACAGTGGGAACTTTAAGGGGGGGGGTTGATGAAATATTATTAAGAAGTTTTCTGGTTAAGAGTTGAACAGATGTTTTGGGAAAGAGTTATTAATGCTGAAGTTAGAATTAACTCTATTTCATGGTGGAAGGATAGTACGAGGAGCAAAGATGGTAGGCACGGTGGATTAAATTTTAATACTGTTTATTGTATATAGCGAAGGATGTGGCCTAGAAATTAGTACCCAGGCCTGTGTACGTGGTTTTCGATATATGGAAGTTGCTAAATTTGTTGTTTTGTTTAGTTTATTGTAATCTAGGAAGGGAAGGGTGTTATTGGATTCGTCTTCTTTGGTGAACTGAATGTTTTTATGTTGGGAATTAAGGTAGTTAAGAAAAGGGGGTCGTGGTTGCATTGTGAAAAAGGAGAAAGGTGTCATCAACGTATCTTTTATATAGGTGTGGTTTATAATGAGTGGGGCAATGAAGTAGCCAGTTATTTTCGTGATGGCTGAGGAAGATGTTCGCTAAAGTGGCACTTAAGGGGGATCCCATAGCTAGTGAGTCGGTTTGTTGATAAAGTTGATAATGATAATCCTTTAACCCTTTCCTAAAACTCGAACTAAGATAAATCAACCGTTTCCTCAGAAAACTATATGATCAGAACAAAATTCAGAAGGCACTTATAACCAAGTACGTTCTTCTGGCTCATCCCCAGGTACTCTCTATGGCCTCCCTAAAATACATAAACCAACTTACCCATTAGACCCATCCTTTCGGCCTACACTACCCACAATTACAAACTAGCAAAATTCCTAATTCCCACTTTAACCCCCCTAACCCAAAACGAATACTCCGTCACCAACTTCTACGAATTCGCTAAAGAAATATGGACCATAATAACTCAAATAACCTTCGTATGCATAGTTTCGATATAGTATCTCTCTACACCAACGTTCCAATTAAAGAAGCCATCGATATCTGTATTAACAGGCTTTTCGCCAACAATCCAAACACAGTTTGAATTCTAACAAAACATGAATTTACCAAACTGCTTACGCTCGCCGCCTCAGACACCTATTTTTTCTTTAACCAACAACTTTATCAACAAACCGACTCACTAGCTATGGGATCCCCCTTAAGTGCCACTTTAGCGAACATCTTCCTCAGCCATCACGAAAATAACTGGCTACTTCATTGCCCCACTCATTATAAACCACACCTATATAAAAGATACGTGATGACACCTTTCTCCTTTTTCACAATGCCAACCACGCCCCCTTTTTCTTAACTACCTTAATTCCCAACATAAAAACATTCAGTTCACCAAAGAAGACGAATCCAATAACCCTTCCCTTCCTTGATATTACAATAACTAAACAAAACAACAAATTTAGCACTTCCATATATCGAAAACCCACGTACACAGGCCTGGGTACTAATTTCCTAAGCCACATACATCCCTTCGCTATATAAAATAACAGTATTAAAATTTAATCCACCGTGCCTACCAATTTGCTCCTCGTACTTATCCTTCCACCATGAAATAGAGTTAATTCTTAACTTCAGCATTAATAACTCTTTCCCAAAAACATCTGTTACAATCTTTAACCAGAAACTTTCTTAATAATATTTATCACCCCCCCCCCCCTTAAAGTTCCCACTGTTAAAAAAGACGTACAATATTTTTCATTCCCCTATACGACCACATTAGCCACAAAATACTTTCAGAACTCCGTCTCTCTCACCCCGCTTTACCCCAAATTAAATTTCATTTCGCTTTCACCAACAACAATAGTATCAAATCTACCTCAACCATAAAGAAAAAACACCCCAGCCACTTGCTTCGTCCACTATCTACGCTTTTAATTGTGTTCGCTGTAAAGCGAACTATATTGGCAGTACCATCCGCCAATATCAAACAAGAGTGGACGAGCATCGTGGGATGCTTCACAGCCCTTGAACAAACCCTCCAAATCAGCAATAAGGGATCACTGCCACCTTCACAACCACCCGTTACTTTCCTCCAATTTCAAAATCATTAATTCGGCCAACCAACTAATCGACCTCCGCATACTTGAGTCCCTTTATATCCTCAGTATCCAGCCAACCCTCAAAGATTACAGTTCATCTTTCAATTTAAACATTGCCAAATAAATTCTCAAAAGAAATCCACCATCACTCCGGCCGGCTCTATCTTTCTAATATGGATTTCTTTCAACAGGCAACCATTCCCAATCTTCTGTACAATTAGTCTCTCATTACATTAACAATTTGGTAAGAACCACTTCAATTCTGTTTCGCCTAAACCGTTTTTATTTTTTATTTATTGTCCATACTTTTATACTTTATATCATTTAATTTTTAATCTTCCAATTTAATATATATTGTAACTTATTATTAATTCTCGCTAATTGTTGCGCCATTTTAATTTATTGTTCGTTTTTATTTATTATACTTATTTATTTCTATTTGTTTTTAAACTTTTTAGCACTGATGGAAATTGAATTTTTCCGAAACGTCTGTTAATAAACATGTACCATCTTTTCGTCCTCCTTTTCCTCGCTAAGCTACGCTTCCCTAAGAACAAACCATTCAACCAAGTTATATATATATATATATATATATATATATATATATATATGATACACACAGACCGTACATGGAACGAGGAACTCTTCTGGGAAAATTAAATCTACTATAGTCCGAATAAGTAATGGTAATGACAAACACTATAGTTTTCTTTTCATGATGCTAGCCCAACGTGGGCAACGGGTCACTCGCAAAGAGGTCCCAAAAATATAGCTTCCCTCACCAGCTATCTGCAAAGCAAGTAGGATCCAGCTTTGGGTTTGTCATTTACCATTACTTATTCGGACTATAGTGGATTTAATTTTCCTAGAAGAGTTCGTCGTTCCATGCACGGTCTGTATGTATCATAAAAAACCTCAGGGAACCATTCTGAGTTCATTCCTATATACAGTATATATATATGCTACTATAGCGTGTGGTCTACAAAAGAATTTGCGCTGAAGTGACCTGTCCTGACTTGAATTTGTGCTGACCTGACCTGAAATGACTTGACTATCTTCGGGGACGAATGTGAGGTGAAGGCGGACTATAAAAGGGGGAATCATGAAGACAAATATTAGTTCAATTACAATAAAACAAAAAATTTAAAGGACAAATAAAATAAACTTCATTTTATGGGATATAATGCCCTGTTAGGTCAAATGTATGCCCTTGACAATTGGTTAGGTTAAGTTGTGATATTTTCGTTAGTTTTAACGAAATATCACAACTTAACCCTATAGTGTAAATATCTTTGCACACCGCACGCTATAGTACCACCTGTATATATATATATACACATACATATATATACATACATATATACATACAGTGTTGGGCACTAAAGCGTTAATCCGATACCAGTTAATTAACGAAGTTAACTTTTTTTAACGGACTATTAACGGAAGTTAATTTCCATTTATCGTTATCGGACCAGTTAACTTCCGATAACTCGATATTTAGTCTGTTAAAGTCCGTTAACATGTTAACTGCGAGGAGTCATTCACGGAAGATCACCGCTCCGCGAATGAATTCAAACCGCCATAACTTCAGTCTGCCAATTCCGTCCTCTGCCAGTGGAACGGCTCTTCTCTCTCGGCAAGGACATCCTAAGGCCCAAGAGGTCAAGACTGGCAGTTGGGCCTAACTTTGAGAAGTTGGTCTTTCTGAAGGGCAACCAGCTCATTGTGTCATAGTCTTTAATAAATGTGCTAAAATTTAATTTTACTTTCAGTTCCCGCCATAATAATTCTCTGGTAAATTAAAATTTAGTTAATGGTTAGTGGTTACAAGGGTTTCAAACATGTAATCAGTACATTTTTTATTAAAAATAAAAAAAAAGTTATTAAGCAAAAAAGTTGCGAAACTTGATAAAATACAGTTAAATACCTATTTATTGTTGGATTTTGCATAAATAAACATTTTCTATGTGTTTTAAGCTTTTTTCCTTGATTTTTTTAAATGTTAGTAAAGAAATAGTTATCGTTAACGGATTATCGTTAACTTCCGTTAACTTTGTAGTAAAATTATCGGATTATCGTTATCGGAGTTAAAAATGGGGTTAACGGATTATCGTTATCGAAGTTAACTTTTTGGTTAACGGTGCCCACCACTGTATATATATATATACTTTGAAACTGCAAGTAACCACAATCCAGCAGTGTTCCAACCTGGCACACGAGAAATAACAGTTAGCACACCATGTTATTACTTGCATTTTCAAACATTGTTTAACTCCATGTTTTTATTGCGGTTTTCTTATAATATATATATATATATATTATATATTATTATATATATATATATATATATATATATATATATAAATAAAATGCAAACTCCCCAGGAAAAAGGAAAAGCGATTCCAAGTCCTTTTGTATATTCAACAATACACGTGGTCAGGGAGTGAAAGGAAAAGACAAGGCCCCCCCCCCAAAAAAAATATGCCCCTAGGTGGTGTAGTGGTTAGCGTCGCTGACTACGAATCCATAGGCCACGGGATCGAGACCCGGTGACAGCAGGCGGCGCACAGCAAAACCCAGCTGTTCATCCTTCCACACAATAAAAGAAAGTGGTTGGTAGATAAATGGGTACCCTGGGTAGCCTTGTGGTTAAGACGGTGGGCTGCTGCTGGGGCGTGGTTCGAATTCCACGTTAAACTGTAGGTCCAAGGTAGAGTGAAAAGCTTGATCTTCGTCAGAATGAACAATTTGGGCGAAAGCAAACCAAAGGCTATATATCTCTATACAGCGTAAACAAAACAAGTAGAAAGCACTACGAAAAAGTTAACAAGTACTGATTAAAGGCAGATTTTATCGAGGGGTGATGGTCAGAATAAAAATGAACATTTTTACTTTTCCCCTCGTAGAATGTTCAATATTTTTATCTTGTTTGTTTCTCAAAGTATTAAGAGTTGTTCGTCCTGAATTCTCAAATTCTGAGTTATGCAATATTGTGAACATTGGTATCAAACTGTTATTTTATTCTATTTCTTGAAATTTGTATAAGCAAAGCTAAGAGAAAAGTATTGTAATAGTGTAACTCAGCGGTTTTGAACCTCTTTCTTCTTCCGTACTCCTTGAACTCTTTCAAGGGATTTTCTGGATTTTCGAGAGGCATAGACGATTTTTACTTTGTTTACGATCGTGTCACTCGTCGCCGTTTGTTAATCGTATATAAAATTAAAAGGGTTATATTTTCAGGACCCCCGTCGCGTAACCCGTAAGATTCCCTCCTCGCGTAGCCGAGGTTCAGAACCACTGGTGTAATTGAAAAGGAATTTGATCATAAACATATGTTTAGGCTGCCTTACCACGTAAATTTTAAACATCATTTGACCTTAATACAATTGGCATTAACGTAATCTTTAAGTATAAAAATACTGTTAAATCTCGCTGAATAAAGAACGGCCCAGATAATGCTGCTGGCTGTGTCTACTTGATTGGATGGTACAGTTGTAAAACAATGTCCGTTTATATAGTCAAACTGGAAAAACTTTGGACGTCAGAGTAAAACAGCGCAAATATGAGTGCACAACGGCAACTAGTCGTAATACATCGTTTAACCATATATATATAATAGTTAGTATTAATTGGGAGGGTTCTAAAGTTCTCGTTAAAAACACAGATGTAACTCAAAGGAATATTGTGAAATGTGCATTCATCTATTTTATAAATAATTTCAATAACAGTTCGGGAATGTATAAAATTGGCCAAATCTTGTTAAAATACCTTTGCCTTTTATCAGTACTTGTTAACTTTTTCCTAATCCTTCTTAACTATTTTGTTTACGATATATACCGGGTGTCCGAGAATTATCTGTACAATTTTTGGCTGTTATTAAAAGTCAACCATGAAGTGTAGAAATTCCAGTGTTGTCCATTTTACAGAGAATCTCTAAGTTTTTTCTGATACCACGTTTTGACAAGTTTTTAGAAATGTACGTGGGTGAAGACATTGATGATTTAAAGCAAGATCACATCAAGCTGCTATTGAGCGAATTGATGTGGATATGCTGCAGTGTACATAGCAACATTTGGAGTATCGATTGGATGTTTTGCGAATCACTAATGGTGCACATATCGAATGTTTGTAACAACGTTACTTTAATAAAGAAACTTTTGAAAATACAGATCTAAATAATCTTGTTTAAGAATTTTACGTGTGTTATCAAGAATTTTATTAAAAGATGAAATTGTACAGATAATGTTCGGACACACTGGAATTCTAAAAAACTTGTCAAAACTTGGTATCAGAAAAAACTTAATGAGATTCTCTGTAAAATGGGACAACACTGGAATTTCTACACTTCATGGTTGACTTTTAATAACAGCCAAAAATTGTACAGATAATTCTCGGACACCCTGTATATATATATATATATATATATCGTTTCTTGCCTTTTTCCTTCATTCCCTGACGAGGTGTACTGTTGAATACACAAAAAGCCTTGGATTCGCTTTTCATTTTGATTTGTATCATTTATTTATTTCGTGTTTAATTGTGAAAGTCATTCCATATATATATATATATATATATATATATATATGGGATACACTCACAGGAAAAGTAAAAGCGATTCCAAGTTCTTTTGTGTAACTAACACCACCTCATCAGGCGGTTCGTCGTTTCCCTAACGAGATACTGTACAGTAAATTATGCGGAAGACCTTGGAATTGCTTTTTGTTCTTCCTTTGTGGGTGTGTATTATATATATTATATATATATATATATATATAATATATAGAGAGAGAGAGAGAGAGAGAGAGAGAGAGAGAGAGAGAGAGAGAGAGAGAGAGAGAGAGAGAGAGAGAGAGAGAGAGGTTCCTTCAGAGTTTTCCTTCAAACTCCCTCTGGCGATGAATCAGTCTTGAGGTATAACTGGCATTTGGGGAAGGATGCGAGAGATGACGTACGTGTTTGACTCGAAGTTATCAACGGAAATACGTCTTTACTTCTCACTTTCATCTTGTACTTTTTGTATTACCATTTTAAAAAAGTTGTAACATAACCCTAAATTTGATTTGTAACATCTTTTAGGCCGCTGCATAAGTTGTCTTTAAGATGCTCAGCTTCGCAAATGTTTGCTAACTACAGTGTCTCCAGCCTCACGGAGATAACACAAGACGTGCTTGATACACTCTAATGCAAAGAATTTAACCCTTATACGCGTGACTTTATTAATGGATCATAGTTTATACATAGCCATCCGCGCTACACCACACACTAAAAGGGTTAAAAAAACACTCAGAACCAACCCAGTTATCCAAGCTATTCACCAGTCGTGCCATATGTGTTCTAAACTTTGGTTCACACGGTATGACAATGTTTTTAATACCACTTAGTACCACCGACACTGTTAATCTTAATCTATAATCTTTATTATTACTATTATTTGTCGCTCGGAAATTACATTTGAGCGGAAAGAAAATTTTAATTTTTTATTAATTTCTTCTTTTTCGGATTAAATTTATAAGTTTTTAATTTCGTTTAAACCTAAATTGTATAACTTTGTCTCGTGATGACGAATAATAGCGAAAATCATGTTCCTAAGTTAGACAAGTAAGATATGGCATAAAAGCCGTCAATAAAAATTCATTGAGACAAGTTTGGAATAACTATTTTCGTTCAGTTTTCGTTATTAATCCAAACTTCATAAAAGTAACGTGTATTTTTGTAATTTTTGTACAAGTCCACTCATTGGAAATCCCAATTAAAACGAGTGCTTATCGGAATAAGTGTGAATTTAAAAGGTCTCAGCACAGTTTTGTTATCAATTTTTTTTTATAGAGACAAGTCTAAGGTTAGGTTAGGTTAGGTTAGGTTAGGTTAGGTTAGGTTAGGTTAGTATTTCCTAAAAATTTCATGAAAATGAATGGGAAGAATAAGTAGATGAAAATTCAAAAGTTATTGAAAATATAGAAAATTCAAATGAAACAAAGCTTCGCCATTTATTACGTTCGTACGAAAACTACAGGGTGTACCATAAGTCCCTTTACCCCTGAACCCTTTCCTACTAGAATAGGGTAAGGGTAAAGGGACATATGGGGCATCCTGTATATAGGCTCAGTTTGAAGTTACGTGGCGTTGTCGGGGAGAAGTTGGGTAGAACGGGATGTTGAACAGTGGAAGACGAAAATCCTCCGGGGTGCCGCGAAAGAAGGACAGATGTCAATGGAGTGCCGTGGGCCAGAAAAGGCTGGGAACTACTGATATAGGCAGTTACAGTTGCGGGGAAGGAAGGATATTTTTTCGTTTGTTAAATTAAGGTTTGTTATCACCTGCTGAAGGCATTCACGGGGTCATGAATGATGGAGAACTGTGAGCTATGGAAAATTGAGGGTGGCATTATTTGAAAATCTGAGCCATTTCGTAAGGCAAAATAACTAATTCCGATTGTCTAGTTAGCATTCTAAACTGGGGTATGTGTGTAATGGATTTATGATTGGTTGACGTAACAGGTGGTGGTTTCTGCCGTTATCCAATGGGAGAAGTGACTGCTCATCAGTGATTTTTTCATCGAAATTGTGATGAAATATATATATATTATATATATATATAATATATATATTATATATATTAATATATATTATATATATATGCACTAAGATCACAAAATAACACGTGATCTTATTAATAAGCAAACAACCACAGGGAAAAGGAAACACAAAGTCCGAGCGCTTTCGTGATATATTCACATTATCAAGGAGGAACAGAAAATAGACAGAGATTACAAAGTAAATGAGTTAAATAGACAAGCAAAAAATTCACAATCGGCACCTCAAATTAAAGGCCTTAAAGCCCTCTAAAGATTTTTTCAATTGATAACATAATCTGTAGGCTGCTAAATTACTAAATATGTATATAGATGAAATTAGACAAAAAAAAAAACAATACAGAGAACAAAAATTCGTAAATAATCTGAACGGAAGCCAATGGCAACAATTCTGTGTGGGTATTTACTTTTTATATACAGTTAATTTTAGGGAAATTAAATGTATAACATTGTATTGTAGAGAGTACAGTTTCTAAAACATTCACGCGTAGGTACAGTCATTACAAAAAAGTCTTATCCAACATTATTTTTGCAAAATGTTTCCTGTCAATTATAATTATAATCGGTCTTTGTGTGGAAATAAAAGTTACTCTCGCAGCTTATCTTATGGGCTACGTCGTGGTCGATATCAGAACACCGCTTCCCATCGATCAGCGAAGTTAAGCGACGTTGGGTCTGGATGGTAGTAGTATGATAGTTGGGTGGAGAACCGTTATCCGAGTCCGGATGATGCAGCGATCCGTGGTTCGGATCCCACGTAAAGGTATAGGTCCCCCTCCGTCATATGACCATAGATGTTGCGAAGAAGGTTGAGCAACCCCATCATCATCATCATCATCACTTAAATACCTTTATAACCTTTTTATTCCAAGAATTATTATCCAAATAATAATAATAATAATAATTAATTAATATTGTCATGTCTTAAATAAAAACATTTGACATTAATTAAACTGTCTCTCTTTTTTTTTTTTAATAAGTTACAAACGAATGAAAGAGTTGTAAGTATTCTGTGAAAAATCTATATTTTACCATTTTTTCAGCATAAAAACTTATTAAATTGATACGTCACAGTTAAAAATAGCGCTGGACAAAACTTTTTGTAATGACTGTACCTCGTTTATTTTTTTTGTTAACGTTACTGTTCCGAGTATTGGTCCACTTTTTAGTATTATAGGGTCAAAAAGAGAGCCAGTAAATTCCAGGTCAGTGTCTGTGGGGTCTCCAATTTGGAACCATAATTCAGAAAGGAACCTTTCCATAACCGATTTAGACATTAATAGGGAACCAAACCATTTACAATTTTCGTGTCAGCTAGAAATTTACTGCTTACACTGTAGGAATCTTTAATAATATTGGTTAAAATAAGCTTTTTTAGAGGTGATTTTTATATGAATGGATAGTGTTTTCAATCAAGAATTTCAGTACGGAAATTTTATGTCAATAAGTCATGGATTTTTGAGAGTTTTATTCTGCCGCAAAAGCTGTGTGCTGACATGTATTCGACACACAAAACACGCAAAATGTTTACGATGCGTGGATGATGTTTGATGGGGTTGTTTAACACCCCCCCTTACGCAGCGTTTTAAGTCATATGACGGATGGGACCTACAGTTTTACGTGGGATCCGAACTACGCATCGCTAAATCATCAGTACTCGGAGGACGGTCGCCCATTCAACTACTCACCAGACACAATGTCGCTTAACTTCGCTGATCAACGGGAAACGACGTTACGACATTTATCCATGATCTAGTCCTGCACGGATGTTGAATCAATGCTTTTAAACAGTGAGCGGAAACACAACCGGTGTCACGGTTTGAACCGTCCGCCGTACTGAACTGTCCACCGAGCATTTCTGCGGATGCGCAGAACAGATGTCACAAATTATGTTGGTTCGCGTTTTGAACCGTCCGCTGTTTGTTTGGTTTGCGAGTTTTTTCGTTTACTAAAGTTGTACAATGGCTGATAACAAAATGCACAACAGATCGGAAAGATTGAAAAAGTATTCTGATTTATGTGACAGTTTAATTTTTTATCTAAACAACAGTGAGTATACTCCTCATTCATCTGCAAATTACCTTACATCGTGTTCAGTATTCATACGTTTACTATCATATATATATATATATATATTATATATATATATGTGTGGACGTGATCGTACAAAAGCTGAGATTTAAAAGTTAATAAATACTGTTGAAAGACTATAATAATTATGTTACAACCTTACATCAATAAAAATTTTCCTCAACATTTATAATTTCTAAGTCCCAATGACTCCCTAGGGAGTCATATATATATATATATATATATATATATTATATATATATATATAATATATATATATATATAAATCTATATATCAGGGATGGGGTCAAATACAATTGCCCAAATACAAATATAGATACAAATACACTATTTTTTTTACGGCCAAATTCAAATACAGATACAAATATTCGAATTTATAAATCCCCAAATACAAATATAAATACAAATATGAAGCTTCAAATACATAAAATGCAAATACAATTTTTACTGTATTTGCAAATTTCGTACCAATTTCATCCTAAATATAAACGGATAATATTTACTCGACTTCGGCTACCCCTCAAGTAAGACAATACTGGTATAGTACTTATTTTATAAAACTTAACATTGCAATACTTTGGCTCTTATCAAAGTAGACTTCATTTCCACACCAAGGCAAGAAAATTAACAAATTCCTCTTGTTTATTATTTTTATTAGAGAAAATTATTTCACACTTCTTGATATTTCTGCACTTTTGCATAATTAAAGAAAATAAATTCATATTTCTCAATGTTTGATTTTTACTGTTCATATCAATTTGTAGTTATATGCACAGTTATATTACATTAGTGTATTTGACTGTATTTGAAGCAAATACGGCAAATAAAAGGCTCAAATACAAATTCAAATACAAATATGCAGCTTTTTATATTCTCAAATACAAATACAAATGCAAATATCCATTTTTGTGTATTTGTAAATACAAATACAAATACGTATTTGACCCCATCCCTGATATATATATATATATCCCCGCAAGGGGGTTCTAAGCTCGTGCTCTTGAGTGCTCTTTGTGCTCGTTTGTACGTGCTTGTTCCTGGAGGTTTCACGTGCGCCCTCCCGGCCCTAGCACCCAAGGATGATGGGGCTCGACCCTGCAGTCCTTGTCATCCTTGGTCTTTTTCCACTTCGACTGTCCCTCCACCCTTTCTTTTTCCTCTGTCTTTCCTCTCACTTTTTCTTTGTTTTTCCGCTGAGATATGCCCTTTAAATAGAGGCGAATCGGTTCTTCCTGAACTAAAAATATATATATATATATATATAATATATATATATTTTTTTTTTTTTTTTTTTTTTTAGTTCAGGAAGAACCGATTCGCCTCTATTTAAAGGGCATATCTCAGCGGAAAAACAAAGAAAAAGTGAGAGGAAAGACAGAGGAAAAAGAAAGGGTGGAGGGGACAGTCGAAGTGGAAAAAGACCAAGGATGACAAGGACTGCAGGGTCGAGCCCCATCATCCTTGGGTGCTAGGGCCGGGAGGGCGCACGTGAAACCTCCAGGAACAAGCACGTACAAACGAGCACAAAGAGCACTCAAGAGCACGAGCTTAGAACCCCCTTGCGGGGATATATATTATATATAATATATATATATATATATAAAATATAATTATTGGACACGATTGATTTCTCAATAACGATGAATCAACAGTCATGTAAATATTCACGAGCTTATTGTTTATATTACAAATTGAATTCCATAATTGATTAATAAACGCAGTTCAATTACATATTTATATATAACATGCTTATCGGACGGTTCAAACCAGCAGTCACTTCAAATCATGAGTGCTATATTCTGAACCGTCCGCTAGATTTCGCGCATGCGCAGAAGTGCTCGGCGGACAGTTCAGTACGGCGGACGGTTCAAACCATGACACCGGGTTATACGTTGCAATAATATAGATGTTGTTATAATCATGATCCGCCCAGCGCTCGTAGTTCAGTGGGTATAACAATGTTTCTTCATAAGCAAAGTGAAGACACTGAGGTTAGGGGGTTCGAATCCCGATGATAATAATAATAATAATAATAATAGAGAAATTAGAGCAATGGGCCACATTATTGGCCTGAGCGCTGTATGTGCCAATTTCTGGCCCTCCCCAATCATTATTATTAATAATAATGATTCGAAATGCATTACATGATTCATGCGACAATGATCACAGTTTATCAATGTTGTTTTATTAACTGAACGATAATCATTAGTTAATTACGATATTTAAGAAAAGAAAATATATATATATTATATATAGATATATATTATATATATAATATATATATATATATATATATATATATATAACGTAAAGAACGACGCTTGTATGGAGAATATTCCGCGCAATGAGGAGGGAGAACGAAACAAATGAAAAAATGAGCTAACCACCCGGGAATCGAACCCGGGATCTTCCGATTGCCGGTCAGATATGATAACCATTACACCATGTGCCTCACTCGATCAGATGCCGTAATTCTCCTACATACGCGCAGAAACCAATGCCCCAAAGGGGCACCTCCCGCATGCCGTACATTATATATATTTTAACTGCAAACACGCAGTATAATTAATATACTGCGTGTTTGCAGTTAAAATGTATATATATATATATATATGTTAAACACAGACCGTGCATGGAACAAGGAACTCTTCTGGAAAATTAAATCACTATAGTCCGAATAAGTAATGGTAAATGACAAATACCATAGTTTTTTTCCTTTTTCATGATTTTAGCCCGACGTGGGCAACGGGTCTCTCGCAAAGAGATCCCATAAATATGCTTCCCTCACCAGCTATCTGCAAAGCAGACAGGATCCAGCTTTGGGACGTGGATCTAGGGTTTAAAGCAAACCTAGATCCCTACACTCAGAACCTCTTATAAGTAAAAGACTCGTTGCATTCACGTCGTGTTGAATAAATCAAAGAAAAAGGGGTAACTATTGTATTTTAGCCAAAAAAACCAAAACTTAAACCTCAACCGGCTGGATCCTGTCTGCTTTGCAGATAGCTGGTGAGGGAAGCTATATTTATGGATCTCTTTGCGAGAGACCCGTTGCCCACGTCGGGCTAAAATCATGAAAAAGGAAAAAAACTATGGTATTTGTCATTTACCATTACTTATTCGGACTATAGTGGATTTAATTTTCCCAGAAGAGTTCCTTGTTCCATGCACGGTCTGTGTTTAACATATAATTTCTCAGGGAACCATTCTGAGTTTGTGTATACTAAACGGACGTGTTTCGTGCCTTGAAAAGTGGACGCTCAATGTCCCGGTTGAGGTTTAAGTTTTGGTTTTTTTGGCTAAAAATACAATAGTTACCCCCTTTTTCTTTGATTTATTCAACACGACGTGAATGCAACGAGTCTTTTACTTATATAGAGGTTCTGAGTGTAGGGATCTAGGTTTGCTTTTAAACCCTAGATCCACGTCCCAAAGCTGGATCCTGTCTGCTTTGCAGATAGCTGGTGAGGGAAGCTATATTTAGGGATCTCTTTGCGAGAGACCCGTTGCCCACGTCGGGCTTAAAATCATGAAAAAAGAAAAAACTATGGTATTTGTCATTTACCATTACTTATTCGGACTATAGTGGATTTAATTTTCCCAGAAGAGTTCCTTGTTCCATGCACGGTCTGTGTTTAACATATATGTTCTCAGGGAACCATTCTGAGTTTGTGTATATATATATATATAAATTATTTCACGAAAGTAACACGTGAAAAATATTTATGATGAATAAAACCACGAAGGAAAGGAAACACAGAGTGGTGGTCAAGCGCTTTCGTCCTGAGGATGTCATTAGACGAAAGCGCTTGAACACCACTCTGTGTTTCCTTTCGTGGTTTTATTCATCATATATATATATATATGAGGACATTGTAGACACCACTCGCTAATAGGGTAAAATAGCGGGGGTGTAGGGCAGAGCTGGGCACTTGCGGCATATTTTGCGGTACTGCGGTACTGCGGTACTACCAAACTACCAAACCGGTACCAAACCGGTACGCGGAAATTTGAATGCGGTAGCGGTACTGCGGTACTTTCAGCGATCCTTTGCGGTACTGCGTTATGCGGTACCGGTTTGGTAGTTTGGTAGTACCGCAGTACCGCAAAATATGCCGCAAGTGCCCAGCTCTGGTGTAGGGTATGGTAGGGTATGTTAGGCAAGAGACAGGGAGTGCTGGAACTCTCGTTTCTCTTGTCCTCTCCAGCTGATCTTTTTCCGTGTCTCATGTGCCCTGTGAGCAGTCCAGCATGCTCTTAAACACACGCTTCTCTCACTATTCCTCACTACATATACATGCATCTTACATACTACACGATCTGTTGAGAATTAAAAAACCCAACAAATGGCATCGACCTCAGGAGCCTCGGAGTACCCTGGATAGGGAACCATAAATGTTCCCACTTCTGGCTCCCCCGCTGCCGATACCGAGAATGCAGACCCGGGTGGCGGGGCTGGTTCTGCTATTGCCCATTCGAGATGTTCTGGGCCTCAGCCTCTGCAACATTCGTGGCCTCTCCTCATATCTTCAGTCTGTTGAACACCACCTCTCCTCCTCTAAACCTCACCTTCTCTTCCTCACTGAAACGCGGGTGTCTGGGACGACTGACAGCAACCCTTTTTCTGTACCCACCCACTTTCCCTATATTCAATTTCATCCAAAGGTGGATGTTGCCTATATGTACGCAACGACCTAACTCGCTCTCGTATTCTCAAACTTGAATCCCTCTGGTTATGGCCTACATGCCAATCTCAAACTAAATACATCTGCGCTGTCTGCCTTTCTCTTAATTTTGCTGACTATCCAAAGCTCGTTCACTACCTCACTTCTAAAGTGGAATACATTCTAACCCACTCTCCTTTTGTTAAAATCTCCATTTTAGGAGATTTTAGTGTTCACCACCACCTTTGGCTCTTCTCCCATTTCACGGTCATCCCTGGTAAACTAGTTTACTTCTCTATCTTGAATGACCAGAGCAAATTGTACAGCACCCTACTCGTATCCCCGATCGCCTTGGAGATAGGCCTAATATTCTGAATTATTTCTCACTACTCATTCTTTTTCGTACTCTGTTAAACCTTTTTCTCCGTTCGACTCCGACCGCAATCTAGTTTCCTGTCCTATCGCCCTAGTTCAGCTTTTGGATCCTCCCAAGAGGACACGCCTTTGACACTTTGGCGTCGCTGATTGAGAGTCCCTTAGGCAGTACTTCTCTGATTTCCCATGGAATAATTACTGCTTCTGTGGCCGGGGCACCTCCGAGTGTGCTGAGCGCATTACGGAGGTGAATCTCTTGGACATGGAGGTGTACACTCCATATTTTATTTCTACTACTAATACAAAAAAACCTTGGTTTAACTTTGTTTGTTCTAATGATATCTGCAGCAGAGAGGAGGCTTTCAGAAGGTACCGTTGTCATCCAACTCCTCTCTCTCACTTGGCTTATATTTCTTTCCGGAATCGTGCAAAATCTGTTCTTCGACTCTCCAAAAATTCCTTCGACAAAAATGTGAAAACCTACCCGATTTTAATTCTTCTCGCCAGGAACCTCTCCAACAACTTTACTTCTTCTCTTTTCCCTCCTCTTTTTCCATTCCGACGGCTCAGTTACCGTCTTTTCTCCTAATAAAGATGAACTCTTCGCTCAAACTTTCGCCTCCAACTCAACCCTGGAGAATACCCGTACAGTTCCTCCATCTCCTCCTCCCTCTGACTTAATTATTCTTGAAGTTAGAATCTCTTCCAAAGATTGCTTTTTCTGTCTTATCTGGACTCAACTCTAGGAAGGCGTACGGTCCTGATGATGTCCCTCCCGTTGTTCTTAAGAACTGTGTTTCTGTGCTGACGTCCTGCCTGGGCAAACGCTTTCGTCTTTGTTTTTCGTCTGGTACTTTTTCTTCCTGATGGAAGTCCCCTTTCATTCAACCTGTCCCAAGGAAATGTGACCGTTTCTAATCCTCCAACTATCGTCCAATTGCTTTGATTTCTTGCCTTTCTAAAATCTTCCTAGCCTTAATAGGAGGATTCTTAAACATCTTTCTACTCGCAATCTTCTTTCAGATCGTCAGTATGGGTTCCGCAAGGGGTGCGCTACTGACGGTCTTCCATACCTCTCTGACTCTTGGTCATCCTTGTTTCGGGATTTCGGTGAAACCTTCGCTGTTGCGCCGCACATGTCAAAAGCTTTTGATAAGAGTCTGGCACAAGTCCTTAATTTCCAAACTGCCCTGCTTCGGTTTCTCTCCTTCTATCCGTCATCATCATCATCTCTAATTTCCTTTCTGGCCGATCTGTAGCTGCGGTTGTAGATGACCACTGTTCTTCTCCAAAAGCTATTGATAGTGGTGTTCCTCAGAGCTCTGTCCTGTCACCCACTTTTTCCCTTTTATTCATTAATAATCTATTTAATCGCACTTACTGTCCTATTCACTCTTCTTCTCCACCCGCTTCACAAAGCCTCCCTCTCAACAGACACTCAATGCTTCGCGACGGCTATGATACACCTGACCTCTGAAATTCTTACTACAGTATCTCTGATTGGGACAGAGAAAACCTTGTAGTTTTCAGTGCCTTATAAACTCAGTTCCTTCATCTGTCTACTCGTCACAATCTTCCACGCCACTATCCATCCCCTTACCTTCAGCAACACACAACTCAATCCTTCCTCTTCTCTTAACATTCTTGGCGTTTCCCTTTCTCGTGATCTTTCCTCGAAAGATTACATATACTCTCTTTCTAAAACAGCTTCTAAGAGGTTAGGTATGCTGTACCGGCTCCTCAGTTTCTTCATCCCCACTCAGTTGCTGTCTCTGTATAGGGGTCTTGTCCGCCCCTATATGGAGTACGCTTCTCATGTGTGGGATGGCTCAACCCCCACAGCTCTACTTGACGAGGTGGAATCAAATGCTTTTCGTCTCATCACTTCCCCGCCTCTTACTGACTGTCTTCAATATCTCTCTCTTCAATCCCGCAATGTTGTCTCACTCTCTCTTTACTATCGCTATTATGGTGGACACTGCTCTTTTGAACTCTCTAACTGCGCACGCCTCTTCGTTTAAAGAGACTTTCAACATATTCTCATTCCTTTTCTGTCCAACTCTCTAATACCCTAATCGGTATTTTCAATCTTTCATCTACTCAACAGGTGAACTCTGGAACAAACTTCCTCAATCCATCTTTCCCCCTGTCTGTGACCTCCAATCTTTCAAACGCATAGTGTCCAGGCATCTCGAAAACTTTGGACCTTGATTTTGTCTCTTTCCTTCTATGAGAGGCTCGTTTTTGCGGGCATTCGCCCTTGGCTCCTCCTTCTTGCATAAAAAAAATATATACACGCATGTATTATGATGATTATGCTAAATGAAATGGGATGAAACATTTGAAAAGTCGTATCCATGATAGCGGAAGACTTTTAAAAATCGAAATTGCCTTCCTTCATCGTCGTAATTGAATGAAAATATTAAACAGAAAATCTCTTCGTAAATTTTCAATGAATAAATTATAAACAAAAGAAAAAAGAAAAAAAACAAAATTAATTACCTTAAATTTTTCGTAATTTACACTTTCTTTTGGCAAAATCATCTTCCATCTTCGTTCAGATCCCTTTTGGGTCGGGGTAGAGTTGGGGGAGTAAGGATTAAGTGCCCCCGAGAGGGGTTGGGGTTGCTCGGAATGAAATTGAGATGGGTGGGTTAAGGCATTGCTTTGATAACTGGAAATTAAAGTTCTGAATTGGAATTTCAGGAAAAAAGAGTTATTTATTGTTTTCACAAATATATATATATATATATATATATATATATATATATATATATATATATATATATATATATATATATATAGTATATTCGTATATACAATAATAAAAAGAATCACACACGGAAGTCACGTGAACAAATAATTATATTAAAACAACCCACAGCACAGAAAAATAAAAACAGACAAAAGTAGTTTCGTGTATACTTCAAACACCACCTCAGGGAGTAAAAGTTTTTCGAAGGTTTTGTTCACTGTAAATGTATTGAAATTGGAGGATATGTTGAAACAACTTGGAGGACTGTCTTCCATTTTTCACATGGATTGTTATATATATATATATATATATATATATATATATGTATGGTGTGTGTGTGTGTGTAGTGCCATTCACATATGAACCATATTGGACATGGTAATTATAATAATTGTAATAATAATTGCAGTGATAATAATAGCAGTAATAATAATAATAATAATAATAACCCAATCATATATGTACGCATGAATACACATCACGGACGGCTAAGCAGATTATTTTCTCAGATCAGCATCGTTTGCCCTCGTCAGTAATTTTCTTCGTCTCGGAGCGAGTAAAATATATGTCTCTCTCTATATGTTTGTTTACTGTTCCCTTATTCTTCTTCTTCTTCTTCTCTATCCTAAAATTAATTGTCGTACAGAGTCGCGAATCCTAATATAAAATAACAGTAGATCTAAAATAATATGCAGTGCCTCTTTACGTCAATATATGAAGTTCCGTCGCACAAATATATTGACACAATTAATTGAAATGACCTTAAAATACAATAGATATCGTATATCTTATGTTATTGTCTGTTTATTTAATTAATATACAATATGTGTAGAGTATGTTATATATAATTTTATGGTATTGTAACGTCAGTGTCTGTTATTTAAATATTACCTATCAGGTTCTGACGTCACGAGTGTAATGACATATTTATCAATGAGCATTTCAACCTAATTTGAAGATAGAGAATTGGTCATCAATTTTATAAAAATATGGTTACCTTTGGTTAGCTTCCGCCCGAATTGTTCATTCTGACGAAGGTCAAGCTTTTCACTCCACCTTAGACCTACAGTTTAACGTGGAATCCGAACCACGCCCCACCAGTAGCCCACCGTCTTAACCACTAGGCCCCAGGGTACCCATTTATCTACCAACCACTTTCTTTATTGTGTGGAAGGATGAACAGCTGGGTTTTACTGCGCGCCGACTGCCGTCACCGGGTCTCGAGCCCGGGATTCGTAGTCAGCGACGCTAACCACTACACCACCGATACGATCGGGTTAGTTTTTAAGTAAAAATTAATATAAAAAGTCGTTATAAGGCTGGAGAAGGACTCTTTTCTGTTTGTTGTCGAGACAGCATGAGGTAAAATGACGCATTTTGTATCATAAATATTTAAGGCTGATACATCCAATATAAAACTTAGAAAAACAAAGTAATCATTTACTAGTATAGACCTTAGAAATTTTTCCTGCGGTAATTTTAAGTTTGAACTTGGTAAGTGTCCCATTTAAGAGTTGGGAAGTGTTAAGGAAAAATGTCTTATCTTTTCATGTATTTAGATAATAATAATAATAATAATGATAATAATAATAGCGTGAAATAAAAATGAAGAAAGGATATTTGGTATTTTATAACAGACTTTCACGTGCAGTTATCAGAGAAAGTGGTACTTTTTTCACGGATCATAACACGCAGTCACAACCAATACTTGTCCTTGGGGGATGCAAGTCCGTTATTGACGCTAACGATACACTATCCGTTGCTGCTTCATCACAGAGCAATTAATTGGGAACACCCTTTCTCTCTTATTTGGATCATCGGAGAAGAGAGTTATATATATATATGGAAATAAAACCTTGAAATCAGAGAAATTTAATCCTTTTTTATTACCACCTTTGATGAAGTATGTAGTTAATTTTCTGTGTGTGTGTGTGTGTGTGCGTGTCCCACAGATGAAGTTAGTAATTTTTTTTGGGGGGGGGTAACACACTATCGCTACCTCGGAATATTTAAAAAAAAATGTATAACAAAAAATCTAGAAACATTTTTATTGTCTGAAAATGAATATGGTGGTCCTGATTAGGGTAGGTTAGGTTAGCTAGTACCTCACTATTTAATGACAGCAGAAAATACCCTCAACTGCGTCCGAAACACTTGTCACACCTTTCTCGCTTCGATGGAACTAAGGTTAGGTTAGGTTAATTAATTAATTAATTAATTAATTAATTAATTATTAGAGATATGGATTTACCAAAGTCGGTAACCCGCTTATGCACACACACACACACACACACACACACACACACACACACACACACACACTTTTGTTAGTCCAATAATTAAATGATAAGTTGATCGAAGGTCAAACACAAACGAATATTTATTTCCTGACCTCAACTTTATTGCGGGTCACACTGATTCGACGGGCCATTGAGCAGGGTCATTAGATCCCTCATTTTTCAATATAACCAGAATGTATAAATACGAGGGAAGAAAGGTAATAGTAATCGCTCCATTAATAAAAATCATTTTTGGTTACCCTTTATCAAAACTGGGTCGAAGTAGTTAATGGTCGTTGGTTACCCGCTCTTCTTGAAGGTAATTTAAATGGCATTAAAAAGGATTCTCTCTCGAAAGGAGACGGTAAACAATTATTCCATTTAATTAACTTTCATTTAAGTCAATTAAAATGATTACATGCCGGAAAAACGATCGCCGAAAAATGTCTGGAAAATTCCATTAAAATTAGTCTAGTCTAACAGAATGTCGAAAAATTGCTCTCTCTCTCTCTCTCTCTCTCTCTCTCTATATATATATATATATATATATATATATATATATCATTAGAAGAACAATGGGAAACTCTGTCTATTGAAACTAAATATTTACTTCTTTTGTCCCATGTATAAACGCTGTAAACTCTTTATTGTGTCTGAACATGTTCAAAGTTTATAGGATTTATAGTTCACTTTTGGGGATTTTTATACGTTCTTTTATTCCTTTTCGCTATAATTTATAGTTATTTATTTGCTTCGGTTTTTATTTTTATTATATATAATTTATGTGTTTACCTATATCGTGTTCGTCTTTTGTTTTTATTTTTGACTGTTGTATCACAATGGTATTTCTTTTTGTACCTTCGTATTTTGAAATTTTTTATTTAATTTTTTATTTCAATGAATTATTATCGTCCGCACCCGCACACCCAAACACACACTCTTTTTTTTTTTTTTTTGGTGTGGAATTCGACAGAACTCTTTAATTAATTATTACAAGAATTTGTATTAAAAAAAAAGACGTATAATTAATAAATAATATAAATAAATTTACATATTAAATCGTGTTCGCTGGACGTAATTTCATGAAGATCGAGAGTGAAAGGTTATTTGAATATATTCCGGAAAAAGCTTTTAGTTGCTTAACGAGTGTTTTGTTATGGATACGTTTCAGGAGCAAGGATTTGGGTAAAAGATTTTACAGTTAAAAAGGCAATAAAGTGGGGGAACTAGAAGCTAGTGGAATTCGAACTCGCGTCACGTTGTTTCAGAGTCAGCTGTTTTGCCGATCACGCCATCCAGACTCCCCCCCACCCCCACCTTTCCACAAAAGGTTCGTTCATGCTCCATTGAACTCTTTTGCCTTATAGAGTGTATGAATGCGTTTTAAGTGCAATAACAGAGTACGCTGTAAGAAAGTCGAAAGTAGATGAAAAGTACACGAAGCGGTTCCCTTCTTGACAATCAGAGAGTACTATGAAAGAAAATAAAAGTACACTGTAAATAGTTAAGTATAACCTTGTTACTTTCGATGTACATACTACTACTACCCGTATTAAGCGTTCTCTTTAAATACTTTATATTTATATTCAAAGTACATTTAATTCTATTTTTGCTTCCACAGTTTTAAAGCAGACACACCAGACTGGATTTTAGGGGATATATGAAATGGTTAGAATTGTACGTTGCTCGGAAAGGAACTTATATAATATATATATTCGTATAATTCATAAGCAATTTCCAAAAGCTGTCTATCGATTTACCACTTTAGGGGAACTCATTCTATATGGAGTAATGGCAAAAGGGTGCATCTTCCATAAACTTGATTTCTAGAAAAAAGTTTAATGTTCTTAATGGTTCCCAAATGAAATTTCAGTCTTTTAGATCCCATCCATATCCTGTCATATTATTAGAAAGTTTTCTTGGATATTCAGTTACGTTCAATATAGAAACAGGCTTAATTCGAGTTGCACCATTGTGTCATCTTACGGTAACATGATGATGTTTTTGGTTTGTTTAACCTCCTTCGTAATGGCAAAAGTCGTATGATGAAGGGGACCTACAGTTTTACGTATGATCTGAACCGCGGGTCGCTACATAGTTTGAATGTAGAGGACGGTCGGCCCATCTAATTAACTACTACCCAGACTCAGTGTCGCTTAACTTTGCTGATGTACGGGAAGGGATTTTACAACATGGCCACGGCGTTGCCCGTAACATAGTAAACAACGCATTCTGGCTGAAATAATGAATTAAAAGTATGGCGTTTAGATAACAGTATGGTAATAATATGATAAGGCTGATAATGAATACATTGGTAATTCATTTCTTTAAAGTTTTAATTTTTTGCACCCCTGCAAAGCCTCGCTAAAGGGAATCGGAATTAATTCACGTGATAAACGAGACAGAACTTTCACTTCATATATTTCAGTCCTGAAAATTAAACTAGATGACATTTATGAGCCGAGTATCTCTGCTTGTACAGGATGCTTCAAGAAAATGTTACCACTTATATGACGCTAATATGTCATTGCTTATCACTTATGGTTTGTGTGTTGTTCTTGTTTTGTTTATGTAAGTATTTGCTTGTTTTTTAATAATAATGTTTTCTCAAGATGAGTGATTAATGAGTGAACTCCATTCAATGGCAGTGTTGAGACAATCTTTCTGCGTTGTTCTGATGTAAACCTTGTAGCTATTTCCATTGAATTGGGTTCACTCGTTAATCACTCGCACAATCCCTGGAAAAAACCATTATTATTAAAAAACAAGCAAATAAACACGCAAATACTTACATAAACAAAAACCCAACACAAACTGTAAGTGGTAAACAATGATATATTAGCGCCATATAAGTGGTAAAAAATTTTTGAAGCACCGCGTACAGTGATAGGGAACGTCTCCTTCCTCTATATCAGTGGTTCTCAACCTCGGGTACGCGAGGGAATCTTAGAGGGTACGCGAAGGGGTCCTGAAAATATAACCCTTTTAATTTTATATACGATTAACAAACGACGACGAGTCACACGGTCGTAAACAAAGTAAAAGTCGTCTATGCCTCTCGAAAATCAAGAAAATTCCTTGAAAGAGCTCAAGGGGTACAAAAGAAGAAAAAAGGTTGAGAACCGCTGCTCTATATGAGGTAAGAGAACGAAATATACTGAGCAACCAAAGTTATAAGGAATTTAAGCCATACATCCGCATAAACTATACTACAATTGAAAATTATATTCGAAATAAAGGTGTGGTCCTTTTGTATGTTCACAAATATCAAACACTGGAAAATGTCGTGGTAAAATAAATCTGTACAATGCCTGTATGATGATTTGAGAAGATACCTATAGTTTTTGGATAAGAAGTTAAACTATTGTCCTCGGTGTACAGTAGCAATCTTACCTGTGAGCATATTTATAGACGTGTATAATTATGGAATAGCTAATCCGCCAAACGAATCGCAAATAGTTCATACTCGTTCGACTTTCTTAAAAACAAATAAATACAATCCAATAGCTTTTAAAAGTCAACAGAAGTATTAAGCGTAATTAATAGTTTCAAAGTGTTTCAAATTTCCAAGTTTCTCTGCTTCAAAAGTTCTTTCCGGTGAGTTCATGTATTTCATGTCGGGTATCTTGTATTTGCTACACATTCCTCTATGTGTGCGTGTTTGTGAGTGAGTAGGTCCAACTGGGCATAAGTGTGGTCGAGTGTGTGATAATGTACGGATGTAGCAGGGTTATTTTTTTATGTGAGGTAACGCTTTTGGTATATCGGAATATTAAAAGATTTATATACAAAAGCTATAAATCATTATTATTATCATTATTACTATAATTTACCGTCTGTTCGCAGAAAAACCTTTACGTTTCTGAACCGATTTCGACCAAACTTCGTAATATGGTGGATGGGGGTGATGAGCAATGAACGAAAATACAGGGTGTCCGGGCTTAAATGGCAATAAAATAAAACATTATAAATGTATTTTATTGCCATTTAAGCCCGTACACCCTTGTATATGCGTGACCAGGTCCATGACTCCAGATTCCTGGGATCTTGGGAGCATTGCTCCAGTAAATTTGACCATGAGAAAAAGTAAATTTGGGTTTGGGTTTTGTTCATTCGCTAGACGTTATGCAATTTTTTTGCGTATACGTTCTTGTACAAACCAATTTTTTTAAATTACAAATTTAGTTATTTTAAGTTTAGTTGGTAATTCCATATTTAACAATTATTTTTATTTTTTGTTAAGCTTCAATGTTTTGATAATTAAAATTTTATTAAAACGTATATTTTTTTAATATAAAATTATCAGGATTGGACTATGTTCCATTGATCTCGGCCAGGTTTGATAAATTGGCCAGATAATTACTTGTGCGGTTTTAAGTAATCCACCATGACTCTAGAATTGAAAAGTTTAGTTAAGTTTAAACTTACTTTTACTTACTTTAACTTACCTACTTTTACTTACTCTTCCTTACTTTTACTAAGTTTAAAGCACTTACTTTTACTTACTTTCATTGTACTATATTACTTACTTTTACTCACTTTTACCATACTATATTTACTAACTTTTACTTATTTTGTATTTTTTCAGGTAGTCAATAATCAATAATGGATCCTAATATTGATGAAGTTGGAGAGAAAAGTGAGGGTGTTAAAAGGGGTTACTTTTGTGGTCAATGCAAGAACAAATATTCAAAGAAGCAAAACTGGGAGGAACATTTTAATTCAAAAAAAAATATTTGTTACAATACAAGAGGTCCCAGAGTTTGGGCCCACAGCTTAGATATTGCAGTAAAGAAATACCAGGATGAAGTGCAGCAAAGAGATACGGCAAAGCAGTCATTTAGTTTGTTCACAAAATGTGCTAGTGCTAGACCTCAGAAAAATGAACCAACTTCATCAACTGCTAATCTAGAAAAATGAAACTTTTTCACTAGATGTTTCACAGACTGAAGAAAGTGCTTCTCCTCCACCTAAGAAACAAAAGGTAAGTGAGGAATCTGCGCATCAGACTAACAAAACTGCTTTAGAGGAATTTGAAAATTCCAAATCCAGAAGACATTGAATGCAATTTTGCGCCTAACAAAAGAAACTCACCAAGCTGTTGTGGTTAATAAAGAGAAGAGTCAAAATATGCCTTCAAGTTCAAGTGTTGCATCCAAATCTAATAAAGCAAAAAGCAACAAATTTGACATTTCCATAGCCCATTTAAGCAAGTGAAAATCAATACAAGAAATCCTGAACAATGATTTGATCAAATCTACATTCAAATTGGTGGAAAAGAAGGATCTAGGGCATGCTGATGATTCATTTTCAGTACCAAGTGATATAATGGAAAACATTGCAAATAGTGACACTAATTTAATTAAACTTCAGCATCATCAAAGAGCTGCTGTTTATGAAGTGATGAAAACATCTTCTCGGAACACTACTAAACGCATAAAAGACTTGTGGCAACATCTTATACTACATAATGAAAACAAACACTGCATGGGCTCTATATCCAGTACTTCTAGCTGTATTACATAGGTCAGGTTGTGAGGTTGGAAATTTGAATCATAGCACACATGCGTGCGAGACAATTTGTGAGCTATTTGATAATCAACTTAAAGAACAAACTGTAAAGTGGTTCTTAGAACAAACTTCAGTAACAATAACAGCTGACATTGGAACAATTTTGGGATTAAGCATGCTAGTTGTATTAGTTATGAGTGAAGAAGATAAGACTGTAAAACTTGCTGGGGAAATTTAGTACGCAGCAAATCAGGAGTTTATTTGGCCAATGAAATTTTTGATGTGTTGAAGTCTCCTAATCACTTGAAACTATCTGAAGAAGCAATTAAATCCAAGGTATCTGGAATGGTTGGAGATGGGGCTTTTGTAAGGACAACGAGCTATTTAAAAACGAAATGAAAAAGTTGTTTGGAGAAAATTAAAATTTCGATGGGACTTAATGCATCTTGTGAACAGAGCCCACGTTGATGCATTGAAGAAAATTTGTAAACTAAGTGAGCTTTTAGACTTTATTCAGAATCACTCTTCAAATCTGAGATCAGGCCTTGACTATACCAATATGGTTCTTGACAATATCATTGGTTTTAAGAGACCAAAACTCAAATCTGATACTTGCATGGTTAATTACGAATTTGATCAATTTGACAGATTTGTGGAAAATTGTGTGTTTTTTGATCATCCACAAGAGAAAGAAATTAGTGCCAAGTTCTATGTATTGATTTCCTATGTAACAAAGATTATGTTGCAAGTAGCTCAAAAAACCACAGTTAGTGCAGAATTTGTAGAAAATATATTTTATAAAGAAGGAGGGAAACTGTTATGTTAAGAGTGATGGAAACAATTTCCAAATTAGCTAATGGAGGAAATGCAAATGATGTAATTTCTGATTTAAGCACGATACCACAGGGCAGCAAAAGGAACTAACAGCTGAGGATTACATCCTAAATGAAGTTTACAAATACATCAAGAAACGTTCTGATTACTACCAGGTTGATGAAGTTGCTAGACCATCCAGAACCAGATCTGAAAGTAGTTTTACAAAAGACTCAGTGATAAATTGGCTGACAGAATATATAGAACAGCTGTGGAAAGGAATCACAGAGATATTAAAGCATTTTGATAAAGATGGATCAACTGCCTGGAGTGAAGCACCAGCTGAAGGGACATTCTCCATTCTTGGTTACATTGTTGAACACAAAGGATCCATTAAGCCATCTCATTTGACTAAGCTGTGCAGAATTGTGAAGGAGGGTCCAGCTCCAGGCACTAGATCTGCTGTAATGATCACACAGAAAGCCATTGATCAGTGGCCAAGCATACATGGCGGTAAATTCACAACAAATGCCTACATGCAAGGTCTAACATCGTCCACTGTTGCTGCTGCAATGAATAAATAAACTTAAGGTGAGTTATAAACTGTACATTATTGTATTATTTTAGCTAAAACAATTTGTAATTGGTATGTCGTCAATTCAAGAGTTTACTATCATTAACCTATCTAGTGGTGTAAGGAAAAAAAGTAAATTCAGAGCTGTGCTCCAGTAAATTTTTTCAAATCTGGAGTCATGACAGGTCCCCACCACCACCAATTACTGGGCCCGAATTATGGGTGTTGGAATGTCATGCATGTATAAGTTGAAGAGTGTTGGTGAGAGAACAGAGCCTTGAGGGACCCGTTCGGAAAAAGCTTGTTTTTGGATGACTTGCCATTAAATGTGACATGTGAGTATCTTCCTGAAAGATAGTTGCTCAGCCACCTTTGGTGTTATTGCAGGTTTGTGTTGAGTATTTTGTTTATGAGAGGGAAGCGTGGGATAGCATCAAATGCTTTACTAATAGACATTAGTAAGCATTGATGCTATCCCACGCTTCCCTCTCATAAACAAAATACTGAACACAAACCTGCAATAACCCAAAAGGTGGCTGAGCAACTATCTTTCAGGAAGATACTCACATGTCACATTTAATGGCAAGCCATCCAAAAACAAGCTTTTTCCGAACGGGGTCCCTCAAGGCTCTGTTCTCTCACCAACACTCTTCAACTTATACATGCATGACATTCCAACACCCATAGATAACAGCTTACATTATCATCATATGCAGATGACATCACTCTAACATCCACCCACAACAACATCGCACCGCTACAAATAACCTACAAACATACATAAACAGTTATACAAGACTGGCTCACACACAATAGACTCAAAGTAGCGCCCACAAAATCAACCATCACCTTGCTTACACACACAAAAGAACACCAGGTAATTCCACAGCTTACACTAAACAACATCAACATTCCACACACTCACAGGACCAAAATACTTGGGGTTACATACAACACATCATTATCTTTTGCAAACCACATTCAGGATATTAAAAACAAATGTACGTCAAGACTTAACACGCTTAGGGTACTAACAGGCACAAACTTTGGACACCAGCAGGAAACAACATCACTCATATACAAACAATATATTCGCTCAGTTATGGACTATGCTAGCCCATGCTGGCACCCTTATCTCAAACACACACATAAACACTTCAAACAATACAACAAGCACTTCGTATCATTACAGGATGCACTCAAACAACACCAATAGAACACCTGCACACAGAAACAAAAATACTGAAAGTTAGGGAACATTTAGACATGAGGGGTACACAATTCATGGCAGCAGCGACAACTAACCCAAAACCCTTGCCACTACATGTACAATCACGCACCGACACTCGCACATTAAGGTAACACCAGACATTATAACCAAATACTTCATTCCATACCACGCCCCACAGACATCACACAGTACAGAAAACACATACACACACACACCTAACCCACAAAGCACTGACACGACTCGGTCCGAATGCGGTCCTAGGTGCGAAGCCGCCACCCATTAACAGGTCAGAGATCAGCCTGAGCAGATCGGATCGATTTAACTTAGCACGATTCCGATGTGGACATCACCCCAACTTACTAACATATAAACACAGACTAGACAACTCCATAGACGACACCTGCCACCTGTGCCACGACACACCACAAACAATTGAACACATTATGACAGACTGTACGCTCTAGCACAACAACGAACACAACACAACATCACTAGTGCGCTGGAACCTCTGGTCCACTCCGAAGAGGGCGATCGGTTACCTGCGTGCCGCGCGCCGGCTTGCTCGATCAGGGTGGGCTGATCGGCTAAACAACAACAACTGGGCCCGAAGGCCCCAGCACCACGATAAAACTATAGAAAAGAACGCAGTCATGAAAATCTTGAGCTTCACATTGTGTCAAGATTTGTGAAGCTTAAGATTTTCATGACTATAGTTTTATTGACCAAATAATTGAACCCCCAGTAATTGGGCATCGGAAGCCATGATAAGTAAAAAAAAATGTGACAAGTTGTATTTGAAATTTAACTGCTTCGTGAGCTTCAAGTGAAATCTGTGAAGCTGCATTTAAAATTTAAGTGATTCGTGAGCTAATTGTAAATGTTAAACTCTAACTTGCTTAGAGAATATTCCGCCGTAGGACGGGTAGTTTTTCTAGTCGTCATAATTCACCGCATGTCCGGCTGTCCAAACGGCTGGACTGATTTTCATGAAACTTGGTGACAACACCCTCTGGGATCCATAGGTTGTTTATAGCAACTTTTTTTTCAGAACGGGTGTCCCCCCACCCCCCAAAAAAAAAGATCCCATTTTATTGCCCCCAAAAATATATATGCTGAAACACGAAGCACTTAAATTTCAAGACATTGGTCCATTGGTCTTGGAATGTGAAACTCACAATTTTGATTGTTGCTTTCTTTCGTGAATTTGTTGATTTACTGTCTTTTCTGGTTATTATTAGAAAAATATAAAATTTTATAGAAGGGCGAAACTGGTGGCCTTCCCTATCATTAAAGTCTACAAGTAAACCAAGTTCCAACATACTTCAACGGAGTTTCATACACTTTCGTGGAATGAAGAAAATGAAGTTGGTGAATAAATTTTGAAAAGAATGTACCGATCATAATTTTTAGCTACGCATCGGAAGCCATGATAAGTAAAAAAAAAATGTGACGAGTTGTATTTGAAATTCAACTGCTTCGTGAGCTTCAAATAAAATCTGTAAAGCTGCAATTCAAGTTTAAGTGATTCGTCAGGGTCGTGATGAGAGCCCGGGATGGATACACCAAATGGTCAGCATCGCACTACAGCGAGCCAATGCTGCGATGGTGCTACCAGATCGCCAATCGACAGCGATTTTGACATACGATCGCGCGTAGGCGTCCAGAATATAGTGCAATGCTTATTCTACATACTTGGTGTTCAACAGTTGATTTAATTTTGTACACACACACACACACACACACACACCACACACACACACACACACACACACACACACACACTGCATATTGACTGTTTATTGTTTTAATTTTAACAAATTTAAAAATTGCAAATATTAAATTCTAACTCGCTTAAATTGTTTAAATAATTTTCCTTTTGTGTGCTTCTTCACTTAATTAGTATTCCTTTTCAAAACTTTCAATCAGCATATATTAAACTCAAATGAGGATAGATTAATTAAAATGACGAGCAGAGTCTTCGGCTCCCTGCCTTACGGGCGGGGTTTGTGCTTCGCAAACTCGCCTACGGCGAGGGCACGTTAGGGTTACCCCTTTGGGGGGAGGTCATTCTCCCTTTCCCCCAAAAAACCCTCACCCCCATTTTATGCAACTTGGGGGCCAACCCCCACCCCTTGTTGCACAACCCCCTACCCCATTACCCCCCTCTTTGTTGGTTGAAACATTGTGGGTCATTTTTTTTTTAGAAATTGATGGAATTGTAGGTGTTTTTTAATAGTTTAAGGATAACCGAAGATCATTTGAAAAATCCATACCCAGGATGTTGGGCAGAGGAAGTGGCAGAAATGTGTATATTATATGAAGTAACATTAGAGGACTTGAAAATGATGAAAAAAGTTAATTAAAGAAAAGTGTACGACAAAAAATTTATGAATATTTACAGGAAGAACTAATAAAGAGGAAAAAAAAAATAAAAAACTAAGATTCATTGATGAATTTAAAAGAAAATCATATATTGAAAATATGAAAGAAAAGGATATGAAGATTATAATGGGAAATCTGATTAAATATGGTAGAGGTGAAAGAAAACTATAAAGGAAAATATAAGGACATGAAGTATGCAGGAGAGAGAATGATACGACAGAACACTCGTTTCATTGTAAAAAACTAAGAAACATAGTGGGGAGATGATGGGAGTAGAGAATATATAAAAAAAAAACCAGAAAGTATCAAAAATTATACAGTATTGTAAAAATAATTGAAATTAGAAGAAGACTCTGTTGACAGTAAAGGTTTAAGTACATATTAGGAGATAGAGAGTAGAGGCTCTGCACCGGAAACGTGTGCTGATCCGCAGGATCAAATGAGCAATTCTGGAACCTGGAATCTTGACTATTGTCAAAAAAAAAATTTGTTGAAAATGTTCTGAAAACTCAGTCGAAACGAAAAATCTTATTGATTGAACATGGCAAGAATAAGGAAGCGATCACCGGAAGAACTACCAAACAAACTGCAAGAAAGAAGCCACAAGGACCGATGAAGGTTATAGACAAAAAGAACAGCAAAGAGATACAGAGTCTCATGAGGAAGCATCGCAATACAATCTATTGCTTTACTAACAGTGTAGTGTTTCACCAAGTATTGTCTTGAATGAAAAAAAAAGAAATTTCTTTGAAATTTTGTCATTTTTTATAATGTTTGTCCGTAACAAATTGGATACAAAGTAGACCACTGGGAATTTTTACATTTACGTTGCATTTTTCTTTGTCAAGAATAAAACATACGTTTCCTAAACAATATTCTGGCTTATAATACCAACCGTATTAATACCATGAGTGTACAGTACATATATATTGCCCGAAGGATAATAACAACCTTCCGCAGGAACAAGCAAACATATTCCGCCCGTAAGGCCGGTTTTTGGCTAGTATTTTTAAAGTCAGAAGAAAAATATGTTGGCCCTAATTAGGTTTTAGTTAAGGTTAAGTTAGACTAGGCTAGATTAGCGAGTACCCCGCTATTTAATGACTTAACAGAAATCAACCATCAAGCCTTCACTTGCGTCCTAAAATTTATCACGTCCTTCTCAGTTCGATGGCACTAAGGTTACGTTAGGTTAGGATAGGGTGAATTAGGTTTGGTTACTTAGATTTTTAGATATATTGATTTGAAAAAAGTCGACACCTCGCTTATACGAAGATGCGCACCCCAACCCATACGTGTGTGTGTGTGTGTGTGTGTGTGTGTGTCTCTCTCTCTCTCTCTCTCTCTCTCTCTCTCTCTCTCTCTCTCTCTCTCTCTCTCTCTCTCTCTGTACAATTCCCTGGTTCGGCCGCACCTGAAGTATGCTGTGCAGTTCTGGTCACCCACCCTCAGGAAAGATATTGAGAGGCTGGAGCGAGTGTAGGCGAGGGCCACAAAGTTAATCCCTTCCGTTAGGCATATGGGCTACAATCGACGGTTACGCGCCCTGAACTCGTTTTCGCTGGAAACTCGGAGGCTGCGCGGTCAACTGATCGAGGTTTTCAAGCTCTTACGCGGGTTCAACGATGTCGATTTTAGAAGCATGTTTAGTTTAAATGATAACCCAACTCGCAACAATGGTTGGAAGTTGGATTTGAAACGGTTTAGGACTAGTGTGTGTGGGGATTACGTATAAGATCTGTGACACGTGGAACAGGTTACCTTCAGAAGTTGTGAACAGTTCCTCTGTGGATCAGTTCAAGAAAAGGTTAGACCAAATCTTGCACACTATTTGAGTGTGTAGAAAATTTTCCGTGGCACCCGCTGCCATTGGTACCTCCTCGGTATGGGCCGTAAGGCCTTTTGAGGTACTTCTTTTCCTTGTAACTCTCCTCTCTCTCTCTCTCTCTCTCTCTCTCTCCTCTCCAATTCCTTTTAAGCTGTATACTGTATAAGATATTGTTTTGTTCTTTGTCCTCACCATACAGTATCTTTTAAAGTTAAAACAGAATTCATAAATGACTCTGGTTAACTTAGAATTATAATTAACGTCTATGACATATTCAGCGTCAAAATAATCTGTAAAATTACAGTGTTGTTCGTTGTTGATGAGATCTAATTTCCAATTTAACATAAATTCCGTGTTTTAACAGTAAAAAAAAAAAAAAAAAAAAGCACCCAGAATTGATGGACTGGTCACATTACGTGTAGAGGTGAATTGAGGGAAGTTTGTTTCAGACGTAATCCGTTTATGGCGGTGAAACAAGGTTTATGTAAATGATGTAAATCAGACAGTAAGTTTATTTACACAAATGTTTCTTAATTAAATTGCAGAAACCAATCTCCCGCAGGAAATTGAGTATTTTGGCATATAAAGGTAGCATTTACTTTATATTACGAACGTTCAAAATGTAAATTCAAAAAATGACCGGAATTCAATGCAAAGTTTTCGCAAATGGTTTCCAGCGTTCATATTCGTTTTTTATTGTTTTTTTTTTTACAGTTAAAGAATAGTAAAGGTATATTAAAGTATATTTAAAGTATATTTCCATATATTTACATATATTTACGTATATTTAAAGTACGTTAAAGTATATTTTAAACTTTATATTAAAGCTGTCACAACTGTCGTAACTGTCAACCCCAAAATTGACAGAATTGTATGTATTCCATATATACGAGAGGTATCTAGTTCTTAGTCCGTTCTTAATTTAATTTTATGATTAAACATCATATACACGTTCAGATGCTGACTGCAAACGGTCTCTCTTTGGGAAAACTAATTTACTGTGATATATATATATATATATATATATATTATATTATATATATATATATATATATATATATATATATATATATATTAATATATATATGATTTTTCGCAACCGGTCTGTCATACTGTGGAGGGGTGATTTGGGGGGTGATATCGAGTAAAAAAGTTAATATACATAGGTGCTATTTCCAACCGTTGAGGAGCTATGGACATTTTAAGATGTGCAAACAACAAATCCCTACTTCTGTGTAATTCGATAGATGGCAGCAATGGTGGTGGTTTTGGTTAACGAAGTTACCACTACTAATCCTCAGTTTTTTCTTTCAGTTGGTTCTAATCTGTGGTACGAGACACCTTGCTGCGCTAAGGTGAACAATCAAAATGAATCAACAGTTCACACCCGCTGAATACGCTGATATCCATTTCATTTATGGATTCTGTGATGGTAACAGCAGAGCGACAGTTGAGGAATAGCGAAGACGTTTCCCGAACCGCCAAATACAGAACAGGCAAGTGTTTAGTGACACACACACGAGAGATTAAGGGAAACGGGGACAATTGTTCCACGTAATCAAGAACATGTAACACGACGGCTCGTTGCTGTAGAGGAGCGCATACTGGACCTAGTACAACGTAGCCCAACTACCAGTGTTCGAAGGATTTCTAAACGAATTGTGAATCCGCATCACGTGTATGGCAAACCATACATGATGAGGGTTTGTATCCCTATCATTCAACCGGATGATTACGATAAACGTGTTCAATTTTGCCAGTGGATAGCTCTGCATCGCCAAATTCTTAATCGTATACTGTTTAGTGATGAAGCACAATTCATTCGGGATGGAATTAACAATAGACGAAATTCCTACTTGTGGTCCGCCGATAATCCTCACGGTATCGTTGAAGGAAACTTTCAACATCGATTCTCGGTGAATGTTTGGTGCGGTGTAATTGGAGATCAGCTGATTGGACCATTCGTTTTGGGACAACGATTAACTGCTGATATTTATCTGAACTTCCTGACGAACGAATTGCCGCTTTTGATGGAGGACGTGCCCTTGTAGACAAGGCGCGGGATGTTCTTTCAGCGCGATGGGAAGCCACCACATTTTGGTCGTCATGTTACGGATTACTCGAATCAGCGGTACGGGAATCGTTGGATTGGTCGTGCTGGTCCAATATCGTGGCCCCCCGAGATCTCCGGACCTAACCTCGTTAGATTTCTTTTTATGGAGCCTTATGGAAGAGATGGTCTACAAGGCCAAAGGACAAACGACAGAGGAACTTTCGAGTCGGATTATGGATGCCGCTGCTTACATACTAGAACACCCCGAAATGATTCAATGGGTAGTGAACTCTTGTTTGGAACGAGCAAGGCTGCGCATTGAAAACCGAGGCGGACATTTTGAACATTTATAAGGTGTATCTCATAAAATGTAGCAATAAATACATCAGATTAATGCCCTCGTTTATTTTTTTTTCCGTGCACCTTAAAACGTCCGTAGCTCCGCAACGGTTGGAAATAGCACCGATGTTGTATTAACTTTTTTACTCGATATCACCCACAAAATCAGCCCCCGAAGTATGCCAGACGGTTGTGAAACACCCTGTATATATATATATATATATATATATATATGAATAGAAACGACATAAGTGTTAAGGAACGTTTCTGCACACGAGGAGGAGAGATAACGAATAATGAAAATGAGGCGAACCGCCCGGGAATCGAACCCAGGGCCTTCCAATTGCCGGTCGGACCGGTCCGACCGGCAATTGGAAGGCCCTGGGTTCGATTCCCGGGCGGTTCGCCTCATTTTTCATTATTCGTTATCTCTCCTCCTCGTGTGCAGAAACGTTCCTTAACACTTATGTCGTTTCTATTCATTTATATACTGCGTGGTCATTGCAGTTATATGCATATATATATATATATATATATATATATATATATATATATAAAAGATGAAATTTGTTATTATTTATTGTCTTTTATACTCGCATCAAAGATTTATGAAAAAACAAAGGTGTTTATTTACTTTTGTTAACCCTCTATATACTCATACTTACATACAGGGTGTCCCATAAGTCCGGTCTCATGGGGGAAATTTATTTTAAATTAAATTTGCAAAAGTAAGACATTAAAACTAAAACAAATGTTCAAATTGATGTTTTGGGACCCTTTTTTTATGTTGCAGGTAACAATGGCTAATAAGGCCTCCGCCTTTTTCTCACAAGTGTAACTCACTTTCATATTAGCCATTGCGTGTTATTCTACTCGCAACCCCCCCAAAAAAAAGCTCCCAAAACAAGACCTCAATTTGAACATTTGTTTTAGTTTTAATGTATTAATTTTGTAAATTTAATTGAAAATAAATTTTCCTACGAGACCGCACTTATGAAACACCCTGTATATATATATATATATATATATATATATATAATATATACGCGTCCTTGTTTTTTTCCAAAATCTTTGATTTCACTATAAAATTCAGTAAATAATAATAAATTAATTGAGTCATTATATTTGTAATGGTGTTGCTTTCCCCTTTTCATTATATAAAGGTGACACACCTTCTCACATTGCCTTCATGAACTTTACCATTTGTTTTTGACGACTATCATCGTTGTTTTCTATTTATTTCTGTCACTCCTCTGTATTGTGTGTGTGTGTGTGTGTGTGTGTGTTTTTTCAAATACGATAATTCACCGTAAACAAAACTAATCTTTATGACAGGTCGACTTTAGGAATAATTTCGAAATAAACTTAAAAGTGGACATTTTTTGCCCGAAAATGTTCGTACTAAAAGGGCAAAATAAGAATGTTATACATAGAATGGTCGCATCGTTTATCTTCTTATATTTGTCGAAAAACGATTTAAACTTAATTTTGTAACGTATTTCTACTTTCATAAAGTTTTATACGTAAAGAAAGCTCCAGTAATTGATGATATGCGTACCTGTGTCCTAAATAGAAAAAGTTATAAGCATAACTATAATTATTCCGTATACGGCACTGTTCGGTTCTTTTCCTATCCACTGTCACAACTTTTTGCGTTTAATAACACTGTACAACAAATTTTCGGTTCAAGAAAAAAAACGGGAATAACATTCGGTCATTCTTAATATTTCGAGTGTGATGATTCCAAATCTGAAAATAGTTTTTTTCTATCACGTCACGTTTTTTTGTAATGACTGCTTAAAATCTTCATACCAAAAAATAAGAATATATTGATAAACAGATAGGCTTTATTATATGGAACAGTTTAATTATTGCTATACTTCAACATATATGCGCAAAATTAACACAAAACTCTCGTATTATACTGTTTTCAACTCATTATTTGTATTTATGCTGGCGTTTGTGTGATGCTTCTGGTTGGTCACGCTTTAAATTCCAGCAGAAATCGGCCAGCATAGCGAGACTCCACTTCCCTTTGTATCGGCTCTCCATTGTGGCTATATCCTGGTGGAATCTCTCCCCGTGTTCGTCGCTAACAGCAGATGCGTTTTCCGGAAAGAATGAGAGATGTGAATGCAAAAAATGACTTTTCAATGACATCTTACATCCGAGACGTTGGTATGAGTTGATAAGTTGATCCACAAGTGCGGCATAGTTGTCGTATTTAGTCTTTCCTAGTAGACCGCTGCACACGTTTTTGAATGCACGCCAGGCTGCCAACTCAACCTCATCCATCAACGCTTCAAAGTGTTCGTCTAGCGTGAGTTGGCGAATTTGAGGGCCGACGAATATGCCTTCTTTAATCTTGGCATCACTTATTTTTGGGAATTTTTCCTTTAGATATTTGAAGGCAGGCTTATCCTGTTTCAACGCCTTTGTAAATTGTTTCGTCAGCCCGAGTTTTATGTGAAGTGGCGGCAAGATAACCTTTTCCTTTCGTACTAGTGGTTCGTGAATAACATTGTGAGATCCAGGTGAGGAATTGTCTCGCGGCGGCCATACTGAGCGTGTGTAGTGTTCAGATCTTGCTCGGCTATCTCACTTGCATAGGAAACCGTGTTTCGTATAGCCAGTTTGCAATCCATTGAGAATAGCCACAACCTTCAAATCTGCGCACATAAGCCATTCATGTTCATTGTATTTATACAGTCCAGAATAAAAGCAACATTGTCATACGTTTCTCTCAAGACGACTGAATGAGCGATCGGAACAGAATGCATTGTGTTCCTATTGTGTAGCAGTACACCCTTAACACCGTACAGAGATGCATCAATGAACAATCTCCACTGATTCGGTTCATAGCACAAACCCAGAGCATCGAACAGACCATGTATATCAATGCAATAACAAAAATTGTTCTTCATTGTGAAATAATATTCCTGCAAATCCAAGGAGCGCTTTCGGAATGCTGTAATTCGTACGTCTTCCGCCAGCAGATTTCATTCTTGTAGACGTGAGGCCAGCAGTTCACCTTGTTGCTTGGTAAGTATTAAATCACGGACCAAATCATTGAGTTCAGGCTGCGTGATGAGATGTTGTTCTTTCTTGGACTCGACTTGAGCTTCATAGCATTCGTCGTCTGATTCCGATTTGTCAGAGTCTGTGTATCGGTCGGCATTTCAGCTGGAGGACGAGGGATGGGTATATCTGTAGAATGTTCCACAGGACGCATAGCAGAACGAAGATTTGGGTAGACTATAGCCTTTTTCCCTTTTCTGTTGTAACCTGTAATGTGAGACAATAGACATTGTTGACTATTAAGATAGCATAATTGTGTAATACATTATGCAGAGCAGGATATGCTAAAATGTGCTAAAAACACCAAATTTGAAGTATATTCAGAAAAATAGATTCAAACCTGTGATGTTCGTTAAGCAGAAATAGCAATCAGTTGAATTGTCCAGCGGCTCTCTCAATACCATTGGGACACCGAATCCCAGACCAGGACCGGTGCCTTTGAATCATGCAGATAACGAGCTTGTACATCTCACACAGCAGATATGAGGCACCCAGTGCTTGTCCTGATCACCAACTTTGCATGCGAAGTATAATTCATAAAGCTTTTTCACACGAGAAGTCAACTTCCTTTTATACTGTTTTAACGTTAATATCCCACAAATATAACAAAAACTGTCTGGCGAGTTTTTGCACTCTGTAGGCATTGTAGCATAACCAATAAAAACCTGTAAAATAAGAAAATGATAGATAAATTTGCAATTTCACACAATATAGACGTTGTCGGTGAAACATACATAATTTGATAGCTGTTATTCAATAATACTCGCTTATAGCACCGATTGTAAAAGATACATTCAGAGAACCAGTGGTGGTTCTCAAAATGATACAATGAAATAGGGTCATTTTCATAAAATCGGTGGGTGATACAAATAAATGAGTGTTATTTTCGCAATCTACGCATATAATTAGCCATAAAAATGACAATCTCATTTCCGTTTTTTTTTCACTGTTGTACAGTGTAATTAGTGATGGGGGAAACCAAAAACTGGCACGGCTCAGGCCAGACATATGCGGCTCATTCCTCTAATTCTCGGATTATTATTATTACTGGCACCAACGGGATTCGAACCTCCAACTTCAGTGTCTTAACTTCGCTAAAAGGGAAACGGTATTACCCACTGAACTGTGAACGCTAACGTTTTTGTCTTTTGGGCCACCCTGTATAATGTGAACTAGAACGAATTGTCATGGTCTGCAAAACAGTTTATGCCACTGGTTCCCAACCGGTGGGCCATGGTCCACTTGCTTGTCTTTTAGCATCATGTTAATAGCAAAAATTTGCTTATTAAACCTTATATAAACATGATACCAGCTTAGCAACATGGGAGGTGGGCCATGAGTTATTCGAATCAGCTCTAGTGGTGGGCCATGAGTTATTCGAATCAGCTCTAGTGGTGGGCCATGAGTTATTCGAATCAGCTCTAGTGGTGGGCCATGAGTTATTCGAATCAGCTCTAGTGGTGGGCCATGAGTTATTCGAATCAGCTCTAGTGGTGGGCCATGAGTTATTCGAATCAGCTCTAGTGGTGGGCCATGATTTTTCGAATCAGCTCTAGTGGTGGGCCATGAGTTATTCGAATCAGCTCTAGTGGTGGCCATGAGTTATTCGAATCAGCTCTAGTGGTGGGCCATGAGTTATTCGAATCAGCTCTAGTGGTGGGCCATGAGTTATTCGAATCAGCTCTAGTGGTGGGCCATGAGTTATTCGAATCAGCTCTAGTGGTGGGCCATCGTTTCAAAAAGGTTGGGAACCACTGGCTTTAGGCGTTTTTAAAAGTAAATGATTTCGTGTTATTTTAAACTACAAATACACTATTTTTTTCCTCACCAACTTTTCTTCAACGAAATCATAATTATGATAATAAAAACCCACTCTAATAGACAGAGTATTTCCACAACAGTTTCGATGCCCACTGGCATCCTCTTCGGATGGATACAGAAAAACGAATGAAAAACGAATTCGTTTTTCTGTATCGACCCGAAGAGGATGCCAGTGGGCATCGAAACTGTTGTGGAAATGAACTCTGTCTATCAGAGTGGGTTTCTATTATCATATTTTGACCTTCACGTAGAAAAGTGAAGTTTTTTGCATGAAATCATAATTATTCAACAAATTATTTTGTTGATTTGTTTTAATTCATTTCGTGATTTTCGAAAAAGACAAAAGACTGAAAACCGTTAAACTCAAAAGTAAAAAAATAAAACGTCTTTTGGGAAATGACTTTCCCGAGTACTTTAGTCCGGAATTTTACTGGTATTTTAATTCACCGAAAGCAAAATACTTCGTTCTTTGATGCTCTCTTTACGAATTGCAGTTTCTTTCATTCGTTATCTTCTTTTGTTTCTTTGTAAATTATAATGAATCTTGGTAACGATGAATGTAACTCGCTCGTTTTCATTTTAAAAAAAATATATATACATTTTTCTTCTTTTTTTGGAGAAGAGATGGTGAATTTTTTTTTTGTTAACGAGATTTCATTTCTTTTTGTTGAATTTCTCTCGAAATGAGAAAAGCGTTCTTGTACAAAGTTTTGTCTTATTGAAAAAAAAAAATTCTCATTTCGTTTTGGAGTGAAATCGTCTTGAAAAATCTCTTTCATTTAGGTTTTAATTTTTAATGGCGTTTAGTGTCACTTTGGACCGTAATCTAAAAATAATGACTAATATATATATGAGAGGTCGCGCGTCTTAAGATACCTAAGCGCCACCACAGACGAAAACGTGATTTTGATGGATATCACTATTTTCACCCTTCCTCTATCGCGTGGTTTTGGTTATAATGACCTTACGGCACTAGAAGTATGGTTGAAAACCTTATGAAGCGAACTACTTTTTTCACTTCTATCGCCAGCCAAAAGTTCACCCAAAGTTCGGCATAATAAGAAAATCAAAAAATTTAAAAAAATATATAAAAAATATAAAATATGAAAATTTATTCCAAAAACTCATCAACATCTTCATTAGCATACTTAGAACTCTAATTTAGCCAAAAATGAACGTTCTAGCTCAATTAATAACAGACACACTATTGCCAGAATATTGCTGAACTTTGGAGGCGATTTCTGGCGAATTTTAATTTGGCGCCTAGGTACCTTAAGACGCGGGACCCCTCAATTATATATTATATATATATATATATATATATATATATATATATATATATATATAGTTGTTAAAATGCTTATATTTAGTTATAGATTAATTCCTAATTCATTTCTTTTTCGAAAGATGTTTTCGATTGAGTCTCCTGGTCTAAATTGCGCGGGTCCCCTCTTTTGTTAAAGGGATTCTGAAAGGCTGTCTTCCTCTCGGTCTATGAACCACAGAATTAGAATCCAGAATTTCGGTGAGGGAAGGAGGGGAATCCAAAGTTGAAAATCAAAGTTCGAAATTTTAAAAGTTGAAATGACAAACGGTAGTAAAGTGTTTCTTTAAGTAATGGTACACGTACCAAAGCATAGTGGTACTCAAGAAGGTTTTCAAATGGGGCTTAAAATACGCGAAAAAAAAAATTGCCGTCAGCGAGCGATCAAAGGCAAGTTCACGGAACAAAAAGGTACGTCCTCTATTGTTATAGTCCTCATAACAATTTGGTTACATGCAATTCTCATTTCCACGAGATTCAAGCAAGTTTTACTTAAGTGGTACTTGAGGAAGTAGAAGTCCTTAAAGTGGTACTTGGGGAAAAAAGGTGGAAAAGCAATGCGGTGGCGTACCATTCTCTCTGTTTGTCTGTATATATATATATGTCACAGTCAATGTGTGAAACTAGTCATTTCACGTATGCCTAAAAATTTCAGGCATTTTGCGTAATTCGATTAAGCGATTATTGACTTCGTGAAGGTTAGGTTAGGTTAGATTAAGTTGGTGGTTAGGTTAGTAATGCATATTACCTATATTTAAGGACCACAGGTATTACGCGAAATGCCTGAAATTTTAGGCATTACGTGAAATGACTGGTTTCACAGGTTGACTAATATATATATATATATATTATATTATATATATATATATATATATATATATATATATATATACAGGGTGTCCCACAAGTCGGGCATCATAGGAGAAATTCATATTTTTCTATTTCTACAAACCATAATTCATATTTTTCTCTTTCTACAGGCCATAATGTCTGTGAGCAAGGAAGAACGAATCCAGATAATTCTACTCATAGGAAATCGGAGTCAAAGAGAGGCCGCTGCTGAATTTAACAGACTGCATCCAGACCGCGAGCCAATAACAGAGTTGTGTTAGCAGACTTGTTGCAAAGTCTCTTTGACTCCGATTTCCTGAGTAGAATTATCTGGATTCGTTCTTCCTTGCTCACAGACATTATGGCCTGTAGAAAGAGAAAAATATGAATTATGGTTTGTAGAAATAGAAAAATATGAATTTCTCCTATGATGCCGGACTTATGGGACACCCTGTATATATATATAATATTATAATATAGAAAAATATGAATTTCTCCTATGATGCCGGACTTATGGGACACCCTGTATATATATATATATATATATATATATATATATATATAAATATGCCTCGATAGCGGTGTTGTTAGCATCGCTGACTAACTACGAATCCACCGTCCCCGGGTCAGATTCCCGGCGAGGATAGGTGGCGCTCAGCTCACCCAGCTGTTCATCCTTCCATACCAAAAAATAATGGTTGGAGATTAATGGGTACCCTGGTTAGCCTAGTAGTTAAGACGCTGGGCTGCTGATTGGGAGGTCGTGAGATTGAGTCCGGGGGAGGACTGTAGTTTCTGACTTCCCTGGTGGTCGTAGTTCGGATTCCAGGTTAAATCTATTATTTTTCTTTTAGGTAGGGGATGGCTGCGAAATTAACAATAGACGGGAGGGTGAGCTTGGTTTTAATGTATGGAATACCAGGTACTACAAATCGATGAATCGGTACAGAATTTAAATTCTTTACTGATTCATCGATATATATATATATATATATATATATATATAATCTTATTAAAGCTTGAGAATGCTCCAGTGATTGGAGCGAAACGTCGCTACTCCTGCTTTCATTTTCCTGCGTGAAATATCTCACACACACACACCACACACACACACACACATATATATATATATATATATATATATATATATATATGGTCTTGTTTGATTGCATCGTATAGTAAAAATAGATAATGGTGTGAAAATATTTAAATGTATTTACACGTAAAAAGCTCCTTTTTTTATGTTTTTCCATTTTCATTTTTGTGGAATTTCTGATAAAGAAAATGAGTTGGAAAAATGCTTCTATTTTATTAACGGGATTAATTTAATGAATGTCCGATAATTGTTTTGAATTCAATGTTATTAATGGTTTTTGTGCTTCCATTAGGTAAGGTACGCAATTGCAATACGGTAAGGGTAATATACTGTATATATATATATATATATTATATATATATATATATATATATATATATATATATATATATATATATATATACACTTTTCATTACCTTTGATGACTTTTGATGACCGAAAGACAGTGCAGGATCGGACTGCGGTCAATCCTTCCGCAACATCCGCTTCATTTTGGGGATTTGGTGGATGAGAGAGTTGCTTTCTACTGTCGTAGCCATTTACGCGCCTGGTCAGGGATTTTGCAAAGAACCTGACCCGCTGGTTCTTGAAATTCAGGTTGGTGTAGCGGGGGCTCCTCAGTTCTTTTGATAGCATGTTAAAGAGTTTTGGGCCTCGTATTCTTAGAATATATTCCATCTTCGTTTTTATGGGTCTCTCTCTCTCTCTCTCTCTCTCTCTCTCTCTCTCTCTCTCTCACACACACCAAATTTGAGTCTGTATTTTATTTAAAACGTATTTGATGTAGTGTGACATTTTCGAGGCGAGTGCTTTCCATGTGAATTGTGCTCCTGAAGGAGTGACGACTCTCCGGACAGACATTTTGGCCACTAACAGTCTCCAGTAATCATACTAAACGACTCTGCTTGAACGTGAAACTCTTCAATGGAGAAGTAAATTTGTTATTTTTGGCGAAGACACTTTATTTATTTTACCTTTTCGTTTCTACGGTCACCATTTCCAAAAACTGTGCTTGTAACATCCAATTGATTTAATGCACAAAAACACAATGAACATGTTATATATATATATATATATATATATATATATATTATATATATATATAGGCCGTTATCTTTTTGACTTGCTTTTAAAAGAAATCTTTTAACGCTAAAAAAAGTACTTCCGAGTGCTGAGCGCATCACGGAGGTGATTCTCTGGCGCGGGGAGGGCGTACATTCCATATAGGGGGGGGACGTTTTTGCGGGCATTCGCCCTTGGCCCATCCTTCCTGCATAAAAAAAAAATGTTCTGAGAAAAGTTAATATGTTTACTGAAAACAAGTCAGTTTTATTTAAACTGAATACCACGTTCAGTCAAAGGCATTCAGTCGTTGTGTTTTCTGTCGGAATGCATCTTTTACGTTTATTTTGTTGAATTAAAAATTATTCCCATTGTTTATTACCTTCAGAGATGCTGTTTTTATCGAAGCAAGTACTTCCTGCTCCTTGCAATATACTGATGTAAAAATGAACAATGAATAATTCTTATATTCCTATGTTTTATATTCATATGTATGTACGTTCTTATATTCATTTCTACATATAGAGTCCAAATTCGCATAACGCTGACGAAGTTCGGATAAAATTTTTTGATTCGCTATTTTATTTCTGCTGAGTAATTGGTGAATTATTTCTTTTTAAATTACTTAATCATTTTTTTAGATTTAGCTTAATAATGTAATCTTGTCAAATTCTGCAATGTTCATTTTTTGTATACATTCTCTCTTCGTTGTAAAAGATGAAGTCATGTCTTGCTTAACGTTTAATTTTAAATCTTAAGCATTTAATTTTTGCTCATATGCAGGTTTAATTGTAATTCATAATAAAATGCATATTTCAATTTCCATTTTTAGTTAACTCGGCAGATCATGATAAATCGGCCTATTGAGAATAAATAACAAAAACAGATCAGCATTAAATAATAATGGTGTCATTAAAAATTTCAATATATAAACCCCTAAAATTTCTCCAATGTTCATTCTAATTGTCTGATCTAACTTGAGGCTGAATATTACCCGTAACATTTTAGCAGTAAACTACAGTAAGAAAATATCTTTGTCTTCTCCTTCGAGCCTTGTTTTCTTCAGAGAACTTAGTCTTAAAATAGAGAAAAATAATTTCCCGATACGCTACAAGAAGAATCGGGGAACCCTTAGAGAATTTAGTAAGCTTCACAGAATCCTCCGATCCACTACAACACTGGTTCCCAAACTATCGGTAAATTACCCCCGGGGGTAATGAATGATTTTGGGGGGGGGGGCGGTAATGGAGGCGGTAGTTAAAAAAAAAAAAAAAAAATCGTAGACTGAATCTGAACATAATGTAACCGCGGAAATTAATTTTGTCACTGTCTTGCAAACACAATTATGAAATACATAATTCCTGTTTACCTGTTGGTAAATATTGTGCGTGTGTGTATTCGATTCCAGGATCATTGAGATTTTGTTTTCGTTTGCTTCGTTTGAATTTATTATTATTATTTTTATTTTATATTTTTTTGCCTTAGTAACAAGTAAAAGTTTACTTCACCCATAAACAATAATTTTTTTTAGTTCTCGACAAAGGTTTGAAAGGTGAGCATTGCTAATATAACGTATCTTATATTTATCACGTTTATAATATATAATATATATATATATATAATATATATATATATATATATATATATATATATATATATTATATATATATATATATATATTGTGTATGTATGTATGTATATACGTTGAGGTGTATGTCTGTGTATTATTCTTGTCAGTAATTTAATTTCATTTTGTGTGTCTTTCTTTGAAGGGGGTAATACGGACGGAGGAAATCAAGAGTTTGGGTAACGAAGGAGAAAAGTTTGAAACCATTGCACTACAAGAAGAAATCGGAGAGTAGTATAAGAGAAACTTCTGCGATTCCCTATACGGTACCAGATACTCCAGAGTAACAAATCCGTTGCTGCCACCTAACCAGAATCCCCGTCAACTTCGAACCGCCCAAGGCCATAGACGGAGGGGTTAACATATATATATTATATATATATATATATAATATATATATATATATATATATATATATAGTCGTAAGCAAAAGTTTGAGCACTTACCAAATTTTTGAAAATGTTTGAATTGGAATGGATCCAGAGAATTGAAAATGGTCAAACATACTGTAGCAGCCTGTTTATGAAGATACATTTACAAATATATTTACATATATAAATGGATGTCATATAATAATAGATAATGATGTTTGCTTCTGGAAACTGCAACCCAAAAGAAGTTTAAACACCTCTCAAATTAGCAATTTGTACAACTTACAAATGTACACGAATACGTTACAAAGGGATGCAGTCATCATCAGAATTTAGTTTTGTACAGGGTGTCTCAAAATTCACTGTGTACACACACACACACACACACACACCACACACACACACACACACACACACAGGGACTTTTGAGACAACTTGTATGTTTCCATTGAAGTTTGGACCGAGAAATATGTACTCGATTTAGTGTCTCAGGCATGAAAACATCAATTTTTTTAATCCATTGTTAAACCAACGACGGGTTCTTGAAGCGGGCTTTCGGAAGACCTCAAAGAGAAGACTGTCAACGTGCGCGGGTCTTGAGAAGGCTAAGAGAACATTTCCAAGCGTCTCGACCTACTCGTAAACTAAAATTTTTCCATGTGTACGGACTACCGTTTCTAAAATATAATTGTTCCATTTGAACTTAATATGGAACGATTTCGAATCAAATTTTATTTTGTAATGTCGATATGATTGGTTAAAATTTGGTAAAAAAAACAAACTTTTTCTAACTGGAGTAAAGTTGTTCCATACCGAACTCCATTTCTGAAAATATAATTGCTTCATTTGCTTCATTAGCCGATTATGGACCGATTTCTTTGTAAAACGAATGGTTCATCATTGAAACCTTTGGAACAACTTTCCTTTCTGGACCGATTTCGAACAAATTATATCTTCATAAAATTGATTAAAAAATCGTTCTATGTTGGGGTTAAAATGGCGCAATTAATTTTTTAGAAATTGTGGTCTGTATGGAGTAACTTTGCGACGTACCATCCGGAACGTCCTAAAGGAAGCAGTTTGGTAGTGTTGCGTCCTTAACAAGATCGCAGAGAAACCCTAACTTATTGCCAAGGACCTCCAGTCTTCATTCGAAGCAGCGGGGACCTCGGTGCACTCTCAATGGTTCAGAAAGTATTTCGCAAGAATTATTTACACGTGAGGGTTGCAATGAAGAAACCATTTTTGCGTCCTCATCGCAAAGCTGTTCGTTTCGGGTATGCCTTCAAGGAACACCTCGATCATTCTCAAGAACCCCGAATAAGTTTCTCTGGTCTGGTGAGACAAAAGTCGAACTTTTCAGCTACAGTCAAAAGAGATTTATTTGTAGAAAGAACAACGAGACATTTAATATAAAGAACACCATCACGACAGTGAAACGCAATAGTGGCTTCATCATGCTTCGGGTCTGTGTATCATCCGCGGTACGGACAGTCCAGTTCGAACTGATGGAGCAATAGATTCGGCAAAATATCAGTACATTTTGGATGAAAGCTTTCTGCCCCTATCTTTCCTACTTTACTTCCTTCTTTGGCTAACCAAGAGTGGATCCTCGGGTCTTTGGCGCCCGTAACTTCCGTAATACATATAAAAGTACAGTAAAATCGTTGGGACAGAAGAAAATCCAAGCTTTGAAATGAACTTCATAGTCCGAGGATCTCGGTATTATTGAACGTATTTGGGAAGATCTGAAGCGAGTGGTCTAAAGAAGAAATTCGGTGAATCGAAAATTATCTACATCTGAATCCACTAATAAGTATCGCTTCCAGAATTGAATCGGGGTTTTCCGACATATATATATATATAATATATATATATATATATAATTTAGGGTGACAATAAAAATCGAAAGTTGGAGTTTTTTTATTGGCCATTTGTTCAATGCTGCTACTACATGAGAAAACAATGTACTGTAAATATTAGGTCATTCAGATAATATTTAAGGGTGTCTCAAGTGAGGTAAATAATTCTCCTTATAACAAATTAATTGTTCATTACCTAGTAAAAATAAATTAATATTTTTTTTTAATTAATGTAAATAAACGTTAGTTTTAGTTCATAAAGTTTAAGTGCAGGCGTACTCCAATCGTAATAAGTAATTAAAAAAATATTAATGAATAAGGAGAATTATTTACCTCACTTGAGACACCCTTAAATATTATCTGAATGATCTAATATTTACAGTACATTGTTTTCTCATGTAGTAGCAGCATTGAACAAATGGCCAATAAAAAACTCCAACTTTCAATTTTTATTGTCACCCTAATATATATATATATATATATATATATATATATATATATTATATATAATATATATATATATATATATATATATATATATATATATATGTTGGAAAACCCGGATTCAATTTTACAAGCGATATTTTCTCGTGGATTCGGATGTGGATGGTTTTCGATACATCGCAAATTTGGACTTGTCATTAGTTTCTTCGGATTTAGATTTACTATTTTGACAGTGAATTGGAATTATGACCCATAAATTTAGTGAAAACAAAAGAAAATTAAGTTGAACGAAGACGTTTTTAAATGTTGATTTCATCATAATTAATTTTGAGAATTTACACTAAGAAATTTTATCCTAAAAATTCTAAAAAAATTTATGAATTGTACTAGGGGCACTCAATATATTTTGCCCCACCCATTTTTCTTAGCTAAATTAGGCCATGGGACTGAAATGTCTTTTGGGCCGTAAGTTTGAGCTTTCTGCTCGTCACATAACCGGGTTTTTCCAGTTTGAACCTCCCCTCCTTGTATAAAACCGCTTTTAAACGCCATTGTATAAAACCGATGGTTAACGCAGTTTCGAAAATGGCGTCTGACAGTGATGTGCGTCGTAAACAGAGAGCTGTTATCGAGTTCTAACCGCAGAGAAGGAAACAGTTGGAAATATTCACAAACGTCTACAAAAACGTTTACGGAGATGCTGTTGTTGATTGAAGCGCAGTTGGACGATGGTCTGAACGTGTGAGATCATCGGAGAGAAGGAGAGCCAGCCTCGATGATGAGCCACGCAGTGGTCGCCCGGCATAAGCTGTGACATCTCACATTGTGCAACGTGCTAGCAGCATCATTCGATCAAATCGGCGCGTCACGTACAAGGAGCTATCACTGGAGCTAGGAATTAGTGAAGGAAGTGTGAATACGATAATTCAGCAACTGGAATACTCAAACGTGTGTTCACGGTTTGTTCCTCGCGAACTGACTGAAGATCACAAAGCCCAAAGAAAAGAAATTGTTTCTGAGTCGTTGGTTCGATACGAGACAGAAGGGGATGACTTCATTTCACGAATTGTGACTTGGGATGAGACTTGGGTACACCACTTTGAACCTGAAACAAAACGCCAATCCATGGATTGGCATCACGCAGACTCCCCACGCAAGAAAAAGTTCAAAATGGCTTCCTCTGCAGGAAAGGTTATGGCCACCATCTTCTGGGAGATGAAAGGGGTGATTCTGGTGGACATTATGAAGAAAGGACAAACAATCAACTCAGAGACATATATTGCTACCCTACAGAGACTCCAGAGACGTATAAAGCGAGTTCGACCGGAGAGAAAACTGGAAGACGTCCTTCTTTTGCACGATAACGCAACACCACACAACAGTTTGCAAACAAGAGAGGCAATCACAAAAATGCGCTTGACTGCGTTACCCGACCCTCCATACAGCCCGGATCTGACACCTTCAGACTTCCATTTCTTTGTGCCAATGAAGGATGCTATTCGTGGAAGAAAGTTTCAGTAACGATGAGGTTGTTGTTGAGGTTAAGAGGTGGCTCTACTGGAACCCAGCGGACTTTTACCAGCAAAGAATAAAGGCCCTCGTTTCAAGGAGGAGGAAAGCCGTAGAAAAGGATGGAGACTGTATGAAAAAATAAAAACTTTAAATAAAGATAGTATGTAACTACTCGCGTACAAAATTTTTGGAACTTACAAGGAAACTTGGAAAGAAAAAAAAAGGTGGAGCAAACTATATTGAGTGGCCCTCGTGTATGTAATACACACTACATACCCACCCATCCACTCTCATCCCCCCTCCCCCCACACACTCTTTTTACGAACACGAAACAAATTCGAGTTTATATTAAGTAAAGTGTCATACGGACGTGATTTATCAAACGTTGCCTGAAGTTACAGATACGCAATTGTTATTTTAAGCGAGAGTTTTATATTTCGTTAACAGGGTTAATTTTTTGGTGTCAAATTTATTTTATATATTATTTTTTTCTTTCAGAAATTCACGCTGGAGCAATCGCCAAAACCCGCAAAGTTTTCCATTCCGGTAAAATTAGTTTCACGCCATCACGCATGACGGATGGTAAATAATTCCATTGCAGTATAATTTTCTGCCTTATTTACAGTATAGGATATATATATATATATAATATTTAGGAGAAATCCAATGACAAGGAGAAATGTAAATGCCATGAAAAGTCTTCTTTAATGCAACGTTTCGAGCAATACGCTCATCTTCAGGCTGTTTAATAACAATGTGAAATTAAAATCAATATTGAATGAAAAACAAAACAGAAAATTTCTATAACCTATTCGTAAAGACAAATTTTAAAAGACTGAGAAAAGAGGGTTAAATTCTAAGTTATACAGATTTACATATAAAAATTAAGAAGTTATTTTTAAATACATGTAGTAAATGTGAAATTAATACACTGGAAAAATTACCAATAGTACACTGGAACAATGGAGCTATCTACCTTACACTGCAGTATCCGAGGCTGACTAATTTGAGCAGAGGCAAAGAACGGGAAACACGAAGGATGGCGAGGGCGATTGGGGAAGGAGGGATTATAAGGAATTGGGGAAGGAGGAGGGATCATAGCAAATTGAGAGGGACGGCCGATGAGTCAACATTCAGACTAGGGGACAATGCTTTAATGAAAAGGGATTCTAAAATTCTTAGTGAGTTGGGACAAGTATTACAACCAAGAATTTTAAAATTGTCTAAAGTGACATCAATTTTGCATTTAATGCTGTGTTCACGAATACTCGAGGCTTCTTTTGTTTTTAAAATTTTACCTGTTCGGCCACTTATTCCCATATGCGAATAAAATCTAGCCCTGAGAGAGCGAACAGTGCTGCCGATGTAATTCCCAAGGAGACACCTGGGGCAGTAAATAAATATACAACACCGCTACGCAACGAGTCAGGGGTTCGATCCTTCGCTGAGAAAAAGCTACCTAAAGACGTTTTATTAATAAATATGATGCGGAAATCAGTATGATAAAAAAATTTCCTTAACAATTTTGTAAATTTAAGCTTAAATTCCTTATTCAAAGGACCCATTTCAGGTACCAAGAAATATTTTATATCCTTCGGCACTGTAATACATGGAAGTTGAGGGCTATAAACATATGGGAATAAGTGGCCGAACAGGTAAAATTTTAAAAACAAAAGAAGCCTCGAGTATTCGTGAACACAGCATTAAATGCAAAATTGATGTCACTTTAGACAATTTTAAAATTCTTGGTTGTAATACTTGTCCCAACTCACTAAGAATTTTAGAATCCCTTTTCATTAAAGCATTGTCCCCTAGTCTGAATGTTGACTCATCGGCCGTCCCTCTCAATTTGCTATGATCCCTCCTCCTTCCCCAATTCCTTATAATCCCTCCTTCCCCAATCGCCCTCGCCATCCTTCGTGTTTCCCGTTCTTTGCCTCTGCTCAAATTAGTCAGCCTCGGATACTGCAGTGTAAGGTAGATAGCTCCATTGTTCCAGTGTACTATTGGTAATTTTTCCAGTGTATTAATTTCACATTTACTACATGTATTTAAAAATAACTTCTTAATTTTTATATGTAAATCTGTATAACTTAGAATTTAACCCTCTTTTCTCAGTCTTTTAAAATTTGTCTTTACGAATAGGTTATAGAAATTTTCTGTTTTGTTTTTCATTCAATATTGATTTTAATTTCACATTGTTATTAAACAGCCTGAAGATGAGCGTATTGCTCGAAACGTTGCATTAAAGAAGACTTTTCATGGCATTTACATTTCTCCTTGTCATTGGATTTCTCCTAAATATTAAATTGAAGCTCTGTAGAAGCAACCCGCATGATTATATATATATATATATATATATATATATATATATATATATATATGTGTGTGTGTGTGTGTGTGTGTGAAAAATTTATCTCACCGAAATTCGAACCTTGGACTCGGAAACCTTGAGGTTGACAGAATAAACGTTAACAGCAAACTAGCAAAATTCTGTCAACCGAGAAAACGCATAACGCTTTCACGTCCAGAGGTGTTACGTTGCTAACCCCCCTGCACTCGAGCTAATGGACAGCGTTTCGCATGTGATACTTCTTTACGATGCGAAGCAAAGACATGAAGATCACATTACCCCCATTCTCCTCTTTTAATCCCTTACTCTTTCCTTTCTCTCGGGCTAACCTTAGAGTGGATCTTAGGGCCTTTGTTAGCCTTAGCTTCTGTAGATCTGTAGATCATCGTACATTTGGTTACGAAAGTCAGGGTACAGTGAGTCACATCTACGTCATTGACATGTGTATCCCGACTTTTTCAATCGACGGTATGATGATGAAACTTAACAAAAATACTTTGACAAAGCGAAGATTATATATATATATATATATATATATATAACCTTGGTTAACCTTGGTTTTGCTTCCGCCAGAATTGTTTATTCTGACGAAGGTCAAGCTTGTCACTTCACCTTAGACCTACAGTTTAACGTGGAATCCTTTTTTTTTAATTGTGTGGAAGGATGAACAGCTGGGTTTTGCTGCGCGCCGCCTGCCGTTACCGGGTCTCGATCCCGGAGCTGATGGATTTGTAGTCAGCTAACCAGTACACCACCGTATACTTGTATAATTAAGCACTAATTCATAACAATTCACAGTTCATTTACAATAATTGTAAAATAATTGACATTTACAGCCTAGTATTTTATATTCGTATTTATCATTATAAAAAAGACTTTTCGTAAATGAAGGAAGATTCAAATTGTAAAAAATATAAATTTAAATTTTATGTAAAATTAATAATTATACTTATTTTATATTTAAAAGTATACTTTGTAGGCAGTTGTAGGCTTCTTTTTCTTGTATGTAGGCAGTTTGTGTGTGTGTGTGTGTGTGTGTGTGTGTGTGTGTGTGTCGGGAGTAGGAGGCGTTGAAAGTGGCCTCGACTAAACTAAGTATTTAGGAGTGTCTTTTATTTTTGTTCGTGTGAGAAATACGCACGAAAGAATTCAAGAATATTCTTTATTCTTAAATGTTGTATTAAATGATTCCAGACAAGAATACAAAACACGAATCCACCAGGATTTAGCGAGGATTACATTTAAATCCAGCAGATCGGATTCTAATATATATATATATATATATATATATATATATATATATATATATATATATATATATATACACACACAGTATATATGGGAATGAACTCAGAATGGTTCCCTGAGGCTTTTTATGATACACACAGACCGTGCATGGAACAAGGAACTCTTCTAGGAAAATTAAATCCACTATAGTCCGAATAAGTAATGGTAAATGACAAATACTATAGTTTTTTCTTTTTCATGATGCTAGCCCGACGTGGGCAACGGGTCACTCGCAAAGAGGTCCCAAAAATATAGCTTCCCTCACCAGCTATCTGCAAAGCAGATAGGATCCAGCTTTGGGACAGGATCTAGGGTTTAAAGCAGCCTAGCCCAGCTACATTTAGAACCTCAGAGTCTTTTGCTTATGTGGAGGTTCTAAATGTAGCTGGGCTAGGCTGCAAAAAACTTCACTTTTTTACGTGGAGGTCAAAATATGATAATAAAAACCCACTCTAATAGACAGAGTTTATTTCCACAACAGTTTCGATTACCACTGGCATCCTCTTCGGGTCGATACAGAAAAACGAATGAAAAACATTCGTTTTTCTGTATCCACCCGAAGAGGATGCTAGTGGACATCGAAACTGTTGTGGAAATAAACTCTGTCTATTAGAGTGGGTTTTTATTATCAAATAAAAAAATGTAAACGTTCTAGGATGCAAATCCGATATACAGGGTGTCCCATAAGTCCTGTCTCGTAGGAAAATTTATTTTAAATTAAATTTACAAAATTGATACGTTAAACTAAAACAAATGTTCAAATTTATGTCTTATTTTGGGAACCTTTTTTTATTTGTTGCGGGTAGAATAACGCAATGGCTAATGTGGAAATGAGTTACAGTCGTGATGAAAAGGCCTCTCTGCCTTTTCATCAGGAGTGTACCGTAACTAGATCTCGTGATCTGATGATCTTGGGGGCTACTACACACTACCAAACCGTGAGATGACTTTGCCACGGAATTGCTCTTGAAGGAAGTTCATGCAGATTTGAGCTGCGTGGCTAGTGACCCCATCTTGCGCAGAACTCCTCGACGTTCAAGTTCTGATAGGAAGAAATTCTTTAACATCCCCAGATAACAGTCAGCTGTCACTGTTACAGTGCGGCCAGCTTCTTCAAAGAAGTAAGGTCCGATCATGGACCCAGATGAAACAGCTGCCCATAACAGTCAATTTTGTTGGATGCATTTTCTTCTGATGAAGACCTAAGGCGTTCTCACCATTCCAGTAACGGCAGTTTTGTTTGTTCATATTTCCATCTAAGAAGTGCCCCTCATCGGACATGAACGAATTGTCTATCATTCTCCAACATTTCAGTAAGAGTGTGACAAAAGTATAAACGGCCCTCCCTGTCGTGGTTTTACCGCCAACTTCTTGTGAGAGGCGACGAACTGACTCGGATGGGCTGCGTTGAATTGCTGCCGCCAATGCTACTATTGTATGTTGGGTCTGCGCACGATTCGCATTCGGCCAGGTCTTCTGACAGTACCTACAGATCTCGATTCACGGAATCTCTCAACATACCACAGTATTATGTTTTGGGATGGTACATTTCTCATCCCTAATTTTCATCTAAATATTTTCGTCGTGCTTTCACAATGGAGCCTCTTAAAAAATAGGACTCTTCAATCTTTTCGAATTCACCCTCGAACAAAATACCGAATGGTCAGAATTTTTTTTTGTATAATCAATTAAATGTGTCCATCTTTTCTGACACACCCTACTTCGGAATAAATGAATGTAAAAACAATAAAATGTTACAGTACGTGGTGTGTGTATATAATATATATATATATATATATATATATATATATATATATATATATATATATATATATATACACACACACACACATAAATGTTCACTTAAATCGAGGCTAAAACATTAATTACAATGGTGTATTATAATTGTAATTGAAAAATGCTTTTAAGGTAACCTTCCTCTATCTAAATAACTGACGATACGATTGCATTCAAAGCATCACTGAATACAGAACCAATGATGTCACGGAAAAACTAAATTTTATACCTTTAAAAGGAATATATATATATATGTAAAAAATGAACAATGAATAATCCATATTCATTTTTACATAAGAACCAAAATCGCTTAACGCGAGTTTGGATAATAATTTTACTTGTAGCTTCCTATTTTTGTTCGTGTCACAACCCTACGATCTACCATATCTATGGTTTAGTCGTATCCATTTTCCATTTGTTATAGAAGTTATTATAATTAATTATGATTGTCTTGCATCTCACCCTCGACCCTAGATTATGCATACACATTGCATATAACAGGATTGGAACCCGTAGTTGTACTTCTTAGTCATTAATACCCACTCTTTGTCTCTAATTCGTTCTTGTAAATCTTCCTAATAATGATTTGTACTATACGTACAAATTCAATAACTATGACGTCACATTTTCCCGTCATTAATTTCCCTTCATCATATCTTTAGTATTCAATGTATGAAAATTCTTTAACATCATACTAAAAACTGTACACTCTATAGAAGTCATTATTTATATGTTATGTAGTGTAAATATTATTATTCAACCATATTCATCCATACCGTATGTGCCCATGTACTTTGTATTATATTTCTAACATCTTACTTGTCTATTAATATGAAACACTGTAACAAAACAAAGTTATAGTAACTGTTTAATTATAATTAACTGTAATACTTTAATTTAATCTAATGTAATGTACTTTAATGAAACTACTTAATGATGTAATGTACTAAATGACGTAGTCAATGTACTTTAATGGAATTGTAGTTAACGATAATAAATGAATTGGTAATTATAATCATAGTTACAGTAGACCAAAATTACAATGTACTCAATGTCCGACCCGACATTATGTCGCCATAAGGAATGTAGAATCGGCGATACTGTTGTTATTTTTTTTATTATTATTTTTCCGTTGGAATAAATTTTGATGTGCTTTCTACTTTGCCAAATAATTGATGACCTGTTGTTTTTTAAAATCTCATAATCATTTTTTTAGATTTAGCTTAATAATGAATCCTGAGTAACTTTTGCCATGTCATGTTTTGTATACATTCTTTCTTCGTTATAAAAGATGAAGTCATGTCTTGCCTAAGCATTTAATTGTAAATCTTAAACCTTTAATTTTTACTCATATGCATATTTTAGTGTAAAGATGCATAGTTCAATTTCCACTTTTAGTTAACTTGACAGATCATGATAACATCAGATCTGAAAATATGCAATTTAAGATAAAAATATGGCTTCGGCATCTTCAAATATCTTGTTTATTCGTTTAAACCTTAACACAGCTAAAAGATTTACTTTATTTTCAAATATTGTGCAAAAATAATGCAGCCTCTTCAACATTTAATAATGATGATGTTAGTAGAATCGGGGTATATAAACCCCACCAATTTCTTCCATGTATATTCTGATTCCAACTACGAGGCTGAGCATTACCTGTAACAGTTTAGAAGTAAATTACAGTAAGAGAAACTTTTTATTTTCCCCTTCGAGCCGTGCTCTCTTCAGAAGAACTTAGTCATTAGAATCTCCCAATAAGCTACAAGAAGAATCGGAGAGAAACCTCAAAGAATTTAATAAGCCTCTCAGAATCCTCCGAGCCACTAAAGAAGAACTCGGAGAGTAGTATAGAAGAAACTACTGCAAGTAACAGATCCGTTGCTGCCTCCTAACCAGAACCCCCGTCGACTCCGAACCACCCTAGGGCCATAGACGGAGGGGTTAACATATATATATGTTAAACACAGACCGTGCATGGAACAAGGAACTCTTCTGGGAAAATTAAATCCACTATAGTCCGAATAAGTAATGGTAAATGACAAATACCATAGTTTTTCTTTTTCATGATGCTAGCCCGACGTGGGCAACGGGTCTCTCGCAAAGCGGTCCCATAAATATAGCTTCCCTCACCAGCTATCTGCAAAGCAGACAGGATCCAGCTTTGGGACATGGATCTAGGGTTTAAAGCAAGCCTAGTCCCACTACATTCAGAACCTCTATATAAGTAAAAGACTCGTTGCATTCGCGTCGGATTGAATAAATCAAAGAAAAAGGGGTAACTTGTATTTTTAGCCAAAAAAACAAAACTTAAACCTCAACCGGGACATTGAGCGTCCACTTTTCAAGGCACGTAACACGTCCGTTTAATATACAAAAACTCAGAATGGTCCCCTGAGAAACTTATATGTTAAACACAGACCGTGCATGGAACAAGGAACTCTTCTGGGAAAATTAAATCAACTATAGTCCGAATAAGTAATGGTAAATGACAAATACCATAGTTTTTCTTTTTCATGATGCTAACCCGACGTGGGCAACGGGTCTCTCGCAATACAATAGTTACCCCTTTTTCTTTGATTTATTCAATCCGACGTGAATGCAACGAGTCTTTTACTTATATAGAGGTTCTGAATGTAGTGGAACTAGGCTTGCTTTAAACTCTAGATCCATGTCCCAAAGCTGGATCCTGTCTGCTTTGCAGATAGCTGGTGAAGGAAGCTATATTTATGGGACCTCTTTGCGAGAGACCCGTTGCCCACGTCGGGCTAGCATCATGAAAAAGAAAAACTATGGTATTTGTCATTTACCATTACTTATTCGGACTATAGTGGATTTAATTTTCCCAGAAGAGTTCCTTGTTCCATGTACGGTCTGTGTTTGACATATGTTTCTCAGGGAATTTCGAAGAAATAATTCAAGAAGAAGAATTATTTTAAGAAAAAGAATTATTCTAAGAAGAATTATTATTTTAAGAAAAAGAATTATTCTAAGAAGAATTATTATTTTAAGAAAACGAATTATTATAAGACGAAGAATTTTTTTAAGAAAAATTCTTTTTAGGCGAAGAATATTTAAAAAAAAGGATTCTTCCAAACTGGAGACCCTTTACCAGGATCTTAAGAAGATTATTTTAACCAGAAGATTTTAACCAGAAGATTATTTTTATATAATAAAAAAAATATTAAAAAGGTTTAATAATTTTTGCAGGTTAAGTAGAAAAATCATACTCTTTCGTTGAATGTTGATAGAATTTCTTCATATTTGAACTTCGTCATTGGACTTCATCAGAGAACTTCATTACGAGACTCTTTTTTGGACTACAGCCTCGCTGCGGGGAGGGGGCAGAGGCCCCTTGCCCCTTAACAAGAACGCCTTGTCTATACGAGACACCCCAGACCCAGCCAGGATAAGAAGAAGAAGATAAGAAGATTCTAAAAAAGTGGAGACCCTATAGCCAGGATAAAAAAAAATTGGCGACCCTACTATCAAGATGATTTTCAGAGGAATAGTTTTACGACGAGTGATTTTAACCAGAATCATTCTAAGAATGAATTTTCGAAGAAATAATTCAAGAAGAAGAATTATTTTAAGAAAAAGAATTATTCTAAGAAGAATTATTATTTTAAGAAAACGAATTATTATAAGACGAAGAATTTTTTAAGAAAAATTCTTTTTAGGCGAAGAATATTTTAAAAAAGAGGATTCTTCCAAACTGGAGACCCTTTACCAGGATCTTAAGAAGATTATTTTAACCAGAAGATTTTAACCAGAAGATTATTTTAAGAACCAGAAGATGTTTAACAAGAAGATGTTTAACAAGATGATGTTTAACAAGAAGATGTTTAACAAGAAGATTTTAAGAAGAGGCCACTCTTTGGCCAAGAATAGAAATTACCCTGCATCAGGATAAAACCAGTCGACCGGCGTGTCACGACTTCTAGTTCGTAACACCCACCCTTGACCGGTGTGTCACGACTCCAGGAACAAGTAGCCAACAAGACGTCTTCAGGACACGTCTCTGAGGATTTCGCCCGTAGAACTGTTGTTAAGTACATTTTGTTTTTTTAAGTAATTTATAAACACTTGAAAAGTCACTATTATTAACAGTTAATAATGAGTATCAAGTCAGAATTTACAAGAAACACAGTGAACATTTCAGACACCAGTGATACATTTTTTTTTTTAGTGAAACAGTAATTTTCACAAAAGTTAAAAGTCACAAAAGTTAAAAGTCACAAAAGTTAATTGTAACAAAGTTTATTGTAACAGAGAGTTAATTTCAAGAGAGTTATTTTCACTGTTATATTCAGTATAGAATAATTTTATTTTATGTATCAAACATAATAGTATCGTACCTTCGTGTACATTAGAATGAAATATTGTTACATTTTTTTTTCAATTACTGAATTGAATTGACTTGCAAATTAAGAGAGAGAGTTTATAGGTTTAGAGAGATACTTGAAGTAATTTTTAAGTCATTTTTTTTTTAAGTCATTTTTTAAGTCATTTTTTTGAAGTCAGTTTTGAAGTCAGAAGGTTGCACCAAGAGGGTCAACCAAACCCCAGAGGTTAATCGTCTCCACTTGATAAAGATCAAATGCAGTCATTTTCCATTTTTAGTTAATCTTTACTTGACAAGCGTTCAAGTTAGACAGTTAAGTTTCAAGAATACTTGATAAGAGTTCAAGTTACAGTTTCAAGATACTACTTGATAAGAGTTCAAGTCAGTTTCATTTTCAGTTTCAAGATACTACTTGATAAGAGTTCAAGTCAGTAGTTTCATTTTCAGTTTCAAGATACTACTTGATAAGAGTTCAAGTCAGTTTCATTTACAGTTTCAAGATACTACTTGATAAGAGTTCAAGTCAGTAGTTTCATTTTCAGTTTCAAGATACTACTTGATAAGAGTTCAAGTCAGTTTCATTTTCAGTTTCAAGATACTACTTGATAAGAGTTCAAGTCAGTTTCATTTTTAGTTTCAGAATACTTGATAGAGCTCAAGTCAGAGTTTTACTTGAAGTCAGAGAGATTTATTTCAAGTCAGAGAGATTTATTTCAAGTCAGAGTTTTACTTGAAGTCAGAGAGATTTATTCCAAGTCATTTTTATTTCAAGTCCCAAGTTAGTTTTCAATGCAGTCAATTGAATTCAACTTTTCCTTTGTAATTTAAGAAAATGTAATTTAAGAATTTAATTCAACCTTTTTTTGTGTTTGTGAGAAGAAAATTGACCTATCTGTCTTTTCTTTTCATGCCATTGTTACGTATATAGATATATAGTTATGTAATTCATTATTTGCCACAAAACCGTTTTTACAATTGTTTGTAACGATTTTGGTAATTATTGTAATGTATATGAGGAACATGCCGTCCCTCCGTTTTGTTTCAACTTTTTTTAGTTTTGTTCTAAGTAGTGTAACAAGCAATCTTTTAAAAAAAAAAAAAAAGAAAAAAAAAGAAAAAAAAAAAGTGCTTACGAAAAACTTATTGTCAATTTCAGACTTATATCCCCCGCTTAGTCACTCAATTCCCCCGAATGTAGTATTCCAAACTTTGTTTTTTTATTTTATTTTTATTTTAACACCCCAACCCCAGTTGAACCCAGTGTCGACCAAAACCGTTTTTACAAAAGTTTTTAACGAGTTTTATAATTATTTGATTATATGATGACAGAAATAGCGTAACCATTAATCGATCATGTACCTAATTTATCCTGCTCTGTACGATCGGGAAATTTACCCGTATGACCGCACATACCCTAAATTTCAGTCATTTAATTTTAATAAAACTTCTACACAATAAAACAGATGTATTTGTCTATATGCAAACAAGTCTTCAGATTAGCGCTTCGATTAGAGACTTCATTATTAGACTTCATTTATTGCACTTCTAGATTAGACTTCTGCATTAGACTTCTGCATTGTACTTCAGATTAGCACCTCATTAGGAGGGGGCAGAGGCCCCTTGCCTCCTAATATATTTTTAGATTCCGGCCTGAGCCACGGTCGAAAGAGGTCGAACCTCTACCCCTTGTAATTCAGAGTACCAACTGTAATTTTTAAGAAGTAAACCACAGTAAAAGAAGTTTTTATCTTTTTCCTTCGAGCCGTGCTCGCTTCAGAACTTAGTCAGAAAAGTCGATAATTTTAGTACAAGGGAAAGGATCCGAGAATTATTGAAAGAAAAGAATTAACAGAGTGTCGACCCCATAAGGCGACCGAAAAGAATTATAGAAAAGTATAAAGAAGAAACATCCGTTGCTTGCCTCCGAACCAGAACCCCCCCGTCGAATCCGAACCGACTCAGGGCCATAAAGGGGGGGTTAACATATATATTAGTGATGTAGGTCACATCCGCATCCGCGGAACATCCGCACATTTTCTCGCATCCGCATCCGCACTTTGGACTGCGGATGTCGTGCGGATGTGGACCGTTGAGATAAAACGTCATTAATAAGCGGAAATTATCAAATTCTACTATATTAATAGAACTAGTTCATTGTGCGCAAAAGTGATGCAAGCGACAAGACGAGAGGCTGTTCTTGTATGAAGTTACTCTCTTGCAACCTACTTAGATCCACGTTACAAAGCTAAGTTATTTTCACCTAGTACATTAGAACGAGTTAAATCATCACTTGGCAAAGCAGTTGAAGAGCTTCAATCTCTTGAATCTGTCGCTTCGCCACCCACCAAAAGAATAAAAGTTTCAGTGACAGAACCAACACCTTCAACAAGCAAATCTATCACAGAATCTGTCTCTTAGTTTCTTGAGTCAAGCAGCAATGACGAGACCTACGCGATGTCAAAAGATGTAGTAAAAATGATCGAGAGCTATCACCAAGAAAAACGCCTGGCTGCATGTGACAATCCTATTAGTTGGTGGAAAAATACGCAGAATATCTATCCATACTTGAGTAAACTTGAAGGAAACATTTAGCCTGTCCTCCAACAAACGTACCAAGCGAGAGATTATTTAGCAGTGCTGGATTAATATATGATGAAAAGAGAAACAGACTGGCAGCAGAAAAGGCAGAAAAATTAATGTTCCTTAAGCATAACCTTCCTATAATTAAGTTTGAACATTAAACGATGAACATCTTAGTTTACTTTATTTTAATTACTCATTTATAAATATGCCTAATAAAACTTTAAACTTAATATAAATAGTTATCAAGCTAATTAAAGACCTCTTTCTATAAGGGTGGAGGTTGGGGAAAGAGATCGGTGGGGTGCATTTGAGTTGGGTTCACGTCCCGTATCCTGGTAACACAATTATGGTTTCTAATTGTGGCTGAAACTCAACAAAATATAACGAATTTATTTGCAGACGAATTCACTAATTGATTTCTATATTAGTTAGATGCTTGATATTATTTTATATGTTCAGAGAAAAGTACAGCAATTATTGTACAATTAATCAATTATACTACATTATAGCTACAGCTCTCTCTATATAATAACTTATTATATACGTTAAACACAACAAATCTCGAATATATCCTAAAAAATAACGAAAATGTAGACATCCGCATCCGCATCCGCGGATGTTGAAATCAAACATCCTCATCCGCATCCGCGGATGTGAAAAAATGACATCCGCTACATCACTAATATATATTATATATACACACACACACACACACACAACACACATCAGTGTGTACGATAATTTTGATAAAAAGTATTTTTTCGTAATACATAAATGATCGACCGTATACAATCTTGAATTGAAAAATTTGATCGCGTTGTTGAAACGTTACATTTTTTTAATGTCTTACGAAATGCAACGGAGATACGTCTTCATTAATACTCTCAATCAACCATCATTATTGTACCGTAACTGAACATAATAAATATTTAGATGGTAAGTCTCAAAAACGGAATATGGGACGCTCTTTGTCAACGTAATTAAACATTTTTGGGGAAACACTGAAGTAAAAATGGTTACCTAAGATGGAAAAAAAAAATCCTTACATTTAGTTTGTTATCAACTTTACATTTAATTAAGACTGTCAAAATGATAATTAAAATTATTACTGAAACTGAGTTTGTTTACGCAGTTTGGGAAAAAAGTTCGTTTACAAACGTGAAATTTCTTGAAAGCATAAGAAATTACTAATTCGTAATATTTCATTTTTCTTGGTGACACTAATAAAATTTCTAAAGCAAAACCCTTGCGTCATAACTACTTAGTAATTTTTTATGTTTTTTTTAAGAACTTTTAAGTATTTAGAGGCGAATTTTTTTCCGAGAATTACTTACGATTTTATTGGAATAAATACATAAATTAAAAAAAAAATTATTCAAACTATCATGAATTTTACTCTCTTTAAATTTGGAGTAAGGGGACAAATGATTAGGGTAATCTATACAGGGTGTCCCGAAAATCCCAATATTTCTTGTAAGGAATGAACGAAAAATAGATTGTGACTTTCGGGACACCCTGTTAATAATTCCAATTAAATTCACTCCCAATTTACGACCCAAATTTATTCTTGTGATTTTTTTTCAATAACATCGTTAATAATAGATGTTGAGGATGCTTTCCGTTCTATGGCCGCGACCCAAATTTAATATGCATCTGTATGTTTATCAACTGAGTACCTTTGAGTACAATTTAATAGGTTTTAAGTTGGAGAAAAGCATTTTTATTAAAAAAATAAACAAATTTGGCTATTTGATTGCCATTATATTTTTTCTTTTCGATAATAGCGTTTCGTCAATTTCAACAGTTGCGTTCGGGCCGCCTATGATTATATGATTCTTCAATATGGAATGAACACAAATCTGGAAAATTAAATTTGTTTTACATTAAGTTAGTTGTTAGGCTTAGGTTAGGTTTGGTTTGGTTTGGTTTGGTGAAAAAAGTTAAAATGAACCACAATACAGTAGTGGATTGTAATTGTTAATGGAGAGTGGTTAGTTTACATTACATCATTAGCTAACCATATCAACTAAAACATGCTGAATTGTGCTCAAAGGTACTCACTCAATCAACCCATATTAAATTTGGGCGGCGGCCATAGAATGGAAAAAACCCGATGTTGAAATGCAAAGATGTTACATTCCAATGTTTTACTCCCTTTCTTGCCAGCTCTCTTTCACATATGGAATTATTGAATGATACATTAATGCACTTGAATTCAACACGTGCTAAGTATCTTAAAAGATGCATACTACATACATATAAACATTCATGCATACATACAGTAGTTAATATAAGCAGAAATTTGCAAATCCATAACCCGGAATTCCAATAATACAAATGTCGTATAGAGGCAAATGTCGAATATTTTTGTGAACCACTTTCTTGCTCCGTCGTACTAAAAGTGACATTATTGATATGAAGTGCTCGGTCCAGTTAGCGGCAGTGGGCTAGGTTAGGTTAGGTTTACCGTATAAATTAATTGTGGCGTCACATTCACATTCTAAGTAACACACTATATATATAATATATATATATATATATATATGAAAATTATTTCACGAAGGTAACACGTGAAAAATATTAGTGCCATATATATATATATATATATATATATATATATATATATATATATATGCGGCGCAACGTTCCAAACAAATCGGCATATAGTAGTGTTTATATTAGTGAAGATTTTTCATACTTCCCAAACAATCGCTTCCTCTAAGTGTTGCACATTTGAGGGTTAGTGCCATACCCTTTGTCCTTCGTGTACCCCAACAGATACAAGTTCAGAGGGGTAAGATAAAGTGACCTTGAAGGATATTCAGTAGCAGTTCCATGACAACCTATCTATAATCCAGGAAACGCTGTATCAAGAAAAGCAGCTGTCCGTGCGTAAAAACAGGCTTTTACGAATATAAATACAAAATATCCGCGGTCAAATTAGTATATTTATGAAGGCCGCCAGAGAGCAATGCAGCAGAATTGTAAAGACGTTATGGCAATTGTAAGAAAATTTGGGAAGTCGTCTATTTATTACGTTTACTCGCAATCCAAGATGGAACTGAAATTGCTGAAAGTAGTGAAGCTTATCAAAGACCAGAACATAGGCCAGATATTGCTGCAAGAGTTTTTCACGTGAAACTAAAAGAACTTCTTCATGATTTAACAATATAACATATACTTGGGAAGCTACAGTAAGTGCATTTTTGTATGTCGTTCATTCACCTTCAAATTTCAGCTGGCGGTACCCGCCAGAAAATTATGGGTTGGAGTTTCCCACATGCCTCACACCACCACCACCACCATACCTTCCACACCACCCCCACCCACACACCCTCCCAGCCCAAAACTGACATACACCATACCACCCTCCGCCTAAACAGACCAAAAGAAACATTTTTCTTTTATGAACTTTTTCTCTATCTGGATTCGTTTAAAAGTTTCACGCGTGTGCGAATGAAAAAATAATATCCTTAGGCTCTTTCCGGAACAGAGACCTTTCCAACGATGTAAGGATGAGTCATCTACGTTGAGCGGTTTCCAACAAAAATGCTGGACAACCAAAAGCCCAGACAGAAGGACAGAAACTCCCTATTATTATTATGGATAGAAGTTACTTAGAATGTGCAGGCCACAATTAATTTATACGGTTAACCTAAGCTAACTTTACCTAGTTCAGTTTAGCCCAAACCAGCCCAGATAATATATATATATATATATATATATATATATATATATATATATATATATATATATATATATATATATATATATATATATATATATATATATATATATATATATATATATAATATATATATGAATATAAATACTTCCTTTCTAAATATAAATACAATCTTTGTTTAGTATCATTGAACGTGATCCGAATAGTGGGATTATTCAGCATTTTCCGAGTTTGTGTTAGCTCGCTTCGGAGTTATGAAACTCTCCGTGAATACGAATGCATCGTAAACAAAAATGACCGCTGCACGATTTCCAATTCGGCCACTGAATAACATTTATCTACGGAGTTTGAAACGACTGTTTCATTTACTTTCTGGCCTTCACATTCGTACAGTGATTTAAAGTACGTATTATATATATATATATATATATATATATATATATATATATATATATAATATATATATATATATATATATATATATATATATATATATATATATGATGTAGTTGGGACAGAGGCTACTCTGGTTGAGCTTGGGATATCAACTGAAAAATACAAATGCGAAGACGTAATGTAGCTTTGATTGTGATATTTTAGCGTTTCTTTGGAAACTATTCCTTAAAATAACTTTCAACAAAGTTAGTTTTTGCGAAGATATAACGTCTGTACCCGTAAAATATCAATCACTTCTTACCCGGTATGTCGGAGAGCAGCGGAGAAGAACGGCCATGACTGAGAAATTTACATGAACTCGGGTCAAGTTAGAGACATAAAATCTCGCCTTATTATTGCAGTTCGTTTTATATTAGTTACACTTGAATGGAAAAAGTTGTACTCTTTTGTTTAATATTAAATTTCATTTAATTTCACCCTAGCTGCAAAGTAAGCACCCCCACCCCCTTAAAAAAAGCTTTACATTTAAAAAAAATTATTCTTGGTATGTCAGGCAAGATGGGCTTGCCGGATGGAATGCTTGTGTGGTACATTTTCATGAATTTAATAAGAAGTAATATAAATGAATACTTTATGTATGAAATGTGTCGATTGGTTGGTAATGAAAAAAGCTTGTACTGTTATCATTGAGTAAACCGTTTATAGCAGTGGTGCACAAACGTTTTTGATGTGAGGGCCAAGCGAAGAAAATAACTAAATGTATTAACCTACTTACTTTCCATCTAAGTCATAAATTGGGTCACTTTTATATTCTAACTTTTTCATTGAATTGAAAAGACCCGTGGGCCACTGAAAAGACCCGTAGGGGACACATTTGGCCCGCGGGCCAGGGTTTGTGCATCACTGGTTTATAGTATTTACAAAATTATAGGATGGCATTGGCTCATTCTATCTTCCACGCCTGCCAGATAGCATCCGTACACTGCCTCAAGGGTATAATAAATGTTTGACAAGTGAGAGATGGCAGTTGTCTGGAATATGAAACAATTTATACTGGTTTATTACGAATTTTACTACTCTCTAAAGCTTTTCAGTAATACTATGTTGTTTTTAGTGTGAGAATTATGAAAAAAACTGAGAAAGTTGGTATTAACACATTAGTGCCCATTGGTAGAATTTCCTACCGACAAAATTGTTTGTCATTACTGCATCACTTTTTTTCGTATTCACGTGATCTTCGGTATGAGTCATTGATATGACGCAATCTTTTAGATTGTGTCATATCAATGACATGACGCAATCTTTTAGACTGTCATATCAATGACTCATGCCGAAGATCACGTGAATACAAGAAAAAGTGATGTACTAATGACAAACAATTTTGTCGGTAGGAAATTCTACCAATGGGCACTAATGAATTAAACTTAAAATTTACACAGCTCACAATTCAACAAATTTAAAATCTGCTTAACATGATTGATTTTGTGGGAGTAAAGAAATGTCGTTGACGAACCTCGGATATTCTAGTACGTAAAACATTTTAAGTGACAATGAAATGCCATCAAAGCTCTCATCCCGTTTAGGTAATTATTGACCGTGGAAATATTTTGGCAAATTTATGTTGTGTTCAATCAATAAATCATTTCAGATTGAAGGAGATAATGATAATATAATTGAAGAGTATCGACAGACTAGGAGACATTCGACAAAATGCCGTATTGTATTTTAAAGCAAACATGAGCTCTCGTTTGGAAGATTTGATGATGATGATAACAGCCCCAATAAAGATAATTAAAAGGCGTTCTTACATTATCTGGCGAAATTGAGTGTTTTCGAGCTGCAATATATTTTTTTTTCTCTTGGTGACAGTTATAAAATTTCTAAAACAAAACCCAGTCATTACTAATTAGTACTTTTTTATGCTTTTTAGGAATGTTAAGTTTCTAGGCGAACTTTTTTCTGAGAATTAAATACGATTTTATTGGAATTAATACTTAAATTAAAAAAAAAGTTAAACTACCATGAATTGTATGTATAACTTTTTAAATTTGGAGTAAGGGGGACAAGATGATCAGGGTACCCCCATACACGATATCCCAAAGGTTTGTCAAACGCAATTCAAAATTGTTCAATATTTTTTGGTCGTCCATTGCTTTCCATTCAATTGGCTAAAACTACAAATTGTTCTGCCATTACACAGTTATCCCTAATGGGATAATGGGGTAATCCCTAATTCGGAGTGCACTTTTTGCGGGCATTTGGGCTTGACCCCTCCTTCCTGCGTAAAAAAAATACTCATGATGTTGTTGACGGGAAGCGAAAAGCTGATTTTCGGAATTTTACGATGTCACTTCTAATAAAAGTGCCAAAAGATTAGATCAAGTAAAACTTCAAACCGTAAATTCACTTAATAGTATGGGAGGAAAACTCATATGCCAGACGTATGATGAAGCAGTTAAAAATATACAGAATGATCCGAAAAAGGTGTTCTGAAAATGAATGTGTAAATTTTTGAAGGAAAGAGGGGAGGGGGCATTCACCCTTTTTTTTATCACCATGTATATCTAGTAAAACAAAAGTAATGCACAACTTATGAGGCTAGGTCAATGCTAACGCTCTTGTAATATGACGTCATTACTCATTTTCTTTGTTTCTAAGAAAGTCAAAGAAATTTATTTGTGAAACTATTTTTTAGTTTTCCAATTTAAATAAGAACACGAAGGAATAGGTATTTTTAGTAAGTTGCTTAAACAAATATGACAACATCCGCCAAGAAGTGGTGTGACGTCATTACCGTCAGTGTTTCTTAAAAAGTTAATACAATAAAAATTATTTACTAGGTATAAATAAAAGTGTGGTCGTACTAGGAAAGATGACAACTTAAAAGTCACTCACTCGTTGTGTGGTAATCCATATTTTATTTTTAAATTTAGGTTCAAGTTTGCAAACTAGAAGGTAGGAGAAATAAAACTAATATTTTGTCTTGTGATTTCAAATCAAATTTTCGGATAAGGTTAAGAATAGTGGACACTTTTTTATTGTTTTATTTTAAAAAATAAATTGCTTATTAGACTTTAGTAGAGCAGACAACCACATGCAAGTGGGGGGGGGGGGTTGTAGGTTAGGTTAGAGTAATTACTTTAGAATTTTTGCTTTCCCATGCTAAACATGGGACTAGTTCGTGTAGCGTATAGTTATTAGATATTTAGATATTTCGGTTATTAATTTTAGTAGCCGAAATCTATATTGGGTTCCAAATAAATCGCCCGATAGAGCATACAACCACATGTAAGTGATTTTTGTAAGTTAGGTTAGATTTATTTGGAGCCCAATATGGATTTCGGCTAACATACGAGTAATTAATCGTCCAAATATCTCTCTCTCTCTCTGGATCTTTTCGGTTTGACGGCCTGTAATATTTTTTTAACACTTGTTTTTTATTGTCCAGTTTTAATCGAAAATTTCAAAAATAACATTTATGTTTTAGAGAAACAAATAGTGAGGCAGTTATACATTTTAGTTTAGAGAATATCATATACGCTTTAAGATTCCAAAATCCCTTAAAGTTTTAGGTCAACTGTACGCTCATGACGATTGGTTAGGTTAAGTCGCGATATTTTCTTTTGTTTTGACAGTAAACTAACGAAAATATCATGACAACCTAACCAATCGTCAAGAGCGTACAGTCGACCTAACCGGGCATTCTGTTAACCTAACTGGGCATTCAGTTAATCTAACCAGTTGGTAGAGTCAGGGCCGGCCTTAGGGCAAGGCGAGCTAGGCAGCCGCCTAGGGCCCCGCGCCTAAGAGGGCCCCGCGCTGCCAGCGGGGCTGGGCAAATAAACTCCATTGGGACATCAAACTTCTCAGATATAGATGGCCCTATGCTTGGTGAAGAGGTAGAGGCTATGAGACCAATGATACCTTCAGATTTAATAGGGCAGCCTTTAAAATTACTTGACTTCATCTCATCTAATGGTATAGCCTCTTGCTGTCCAAATTTATTGATTGCTCTAAGAATATTTTTAACAATTCCTGTGACGGTAGCATCAGGAGAAAGAAGCTTCTCAAAATTAAAATTAATTAAAAACTGCTTAAGGTTTAATATGGGCCAAGATAGGCTAAATAACCTTGGAATATTGTCAATTGAACATGAAGAAGCAAGGGGTTTAAATTTTGAGCCCCTTTTAATGGAATTTTCAGAAAGGAAGGTTAGAAAAATTAGTCTTTAAAATATATTATAAATTTATAAAGTATGGTATTTTTTTTAGTATTCTTAATGAAAGCATTTTTTTGTTATTCTTAATATTATTAGACAGATGTTTACAATAAATGTATAGCACTTCAGATTATTTTTTGCCTTTTTACTAGAACTAAAATCTTTCTGAGTGGGCCCCGTATTATCAAAATGCCTAGGGCCCCGCACTTGTTTAGGGCCGGCTTGGGTAGTCTAGAATTTGACGGTCCCGTAGCCATGACTTTTTTTTTTTCGCTGGCCGTCAAACCGAAAAGATCTCAATACGGTTCCAAAATATATATTTTAAATTTGTTAAATTTGATATAACTGCCTCACTATTTGTTTCTCTAAAACATGAATGTATTTTTGAAATCCTCGATAAAACTGGACAATAAAAAACGAGTAATGTTAAAAAATATACAGGCCGTCAAACCGAAAAGATATCTCTCTCCTCTCTCTCTCTCTCTCTCTCTCTCTCTACTATATATATATATATATATATATATAATATAATTACTAACGAGTTTATAAAATACACGAAACTAGTCTGTGTTTAACTATTATTTATAGATTTATTTACAATTTCTCTTTACCAAAACCACTTGTTCATAGCATAAAAGGCTACTTGGAATCTAATTTTTTTAAAAAAAAAAACTGTCCATTATTATTAACTTTCACCTCAAATTTCTTTCTTTATTTCGATTATGAAGATAAAATACTTCATAGAGGGGTATTCGTAAAGAGAAACCCATTCAACGTACAGTCACGGACACGGTTACGTATGATTTATTTTCGAGGTGTATTGTTGTAATTCCGCACGGAATTTTGTCTGTGACCATGTGCGTGAATTTTATGTATTTATTTAAATTGAAATTTACTTAAACATGTTCGTCTGTCGTTTAGGATCGCAAATTTTGAGGGTTTAATAAGATATAAATTTTAAAATAAAAGAAATTACGCGCACCCTGTATTTGCTAAAGATATATTACTGTACGTTTACAGTGTAATAAATAGTAGAAACCTTTAAATATACGATAGTGAAAAGGAATGCAAATTGGGCCACTGACGAAGGCTAACGAAGGTGGGTGGATTGGGAATGAGGTCATGTTCTCTTTTAAATTGGACGAAAAAGCATTGGCAAAGAATTTAGTTATATTCAAATTATAAATTTTAATTTATCATTATTTTTATTATAAAGGGTATGCCAAAGAGGACCCCCCCCCCAAAAAAAAATAAAATAAAATAAGTTATTGATGTGAACTCCTTTTTTTTTTTATCACCTGTATACGGTTTAGTTTGTTATTTTTACCATTATAATACATATATACTTAATTTTTGTATTCTCTGAAAAACAAATGAAGAGCGAGTTTTTAATGCAAAACTAAATAAACGTGTAATATACACTAAATTCTACTCTGAGAAACTATTGCAAATATTGAATTCATATTATCCTTCAAAAAAAGAAAAAAAAAAAATCACATTTTGAATTATTTTCTTTTACTTTTCGATAATTAAGATTTCTGCTATTTTTTTACCGTCGACATCTTTTCAAAAGACATTATTAAAATAAAAAAAATTTGCGAATGTTTAAAGTTCGTGCACTTTCAAAGATAATGTTAATTTATACGAATATTTTAGAAAGGAGAGGGCATTATTATTTTTTTGGGGGTCTAAAAAGGGTTCCATGTTATCAAGTGGTATGACGTTATTGTCGGAAATAAGCTTGTGTGATTTTGAACATACTCGTACATCTTTCTTTTTTGGGATTACGACAGCTAATCGATTGACGTTCTCACAAATATGTTTGGGTTAGATTAAGTTAGGTTAGGTTAAGTTATTTTTTTTTAAGAGTGTCGATAGTATCTCGTCGATCCGATGAATTATTATAGGTTCCCCTTTTAGCTGTTATGGTTGATCAGTTAAATGACCCTCAGAATGAACAAAGGGGAAACGAGTATATTTTCTGCTGTGCGCGCAAACCAGGCTACACTTTGTGATCAGTAAAACGGCAAATAACGTACAACGAGTTTACGTTTCCTATTTACAGTCGTCGGAATTTTAAAATTTAGTTTATAACATTGAGTGAACGTTAAAAGAAGTTGCAGCACAGTTTCAAAGTAAATATTCCAAGTTCGCGTGAGATACAATGTTGCGAAAATGTGAGAACAATGCCATAAAAAATCAGGATGAATCGACAATAGCTCTTCAAAAAGTTTTCAATATATATATATATAGTGAGGAAAATAGTTTAAACCAGGTTATGATAACCGTTTTGCAAAATTGGAAGGTTTGCCTTGGTTGTTTCTCTCTTCGAGGAAATATTAAATAAAGCCGCAGGCTCTTTGATGCTTTACAACGCAGTAGACTGAATATGAAGTTTGCTGAAGAGAAATAAGATGAGTATACTCTGATGTATGTTTTTTTTGGAGGAAGAGACTGGTATATTCTATACCAGTGGTCGGCAACCTCTGACCCGCGGGTCAATTGTAGTATATAGTGTATATATAAAATAATAAATATTATTACGTGAAGCGTGTTTTTTATTTTAAAATGTCCCGAAAATAGTATTTTTATTTAAATTTTGAACACTGACCCATTATCAAATTGCCAATAAATCAAATTGACCCAGTTTCAAAAAAGGTTGCCTACCACTGTTCTATACAATGAGATTTTGAAAGTAACTTTGCCATCTGTTTGTTAGTGCACTGATGATGCCTCCACGTAAAAGCGAAAATGAAGGAGGGAATCAGATTTTAAATAAAAATTTCTATCGCCATATACTTACAGAAAAGAGGTATTCCACCGCACTTACGCTTCTTCGGATTTCGAAACGGGACGTTGACGTATCAGAGTTTCTTCAGCAGAAACTACCTTTTCATTCCCTACAAAAGTGATCCTCCAACACTGTCATTATGAAGACAGAGAGAAATTTTCAATTAAAAAACACTACAACTGAGGTACGTTTATCATGCATTTGAAATCAATACGTACGCGGAAAATGCTACATCAATATTTCATAAGCGAATTGTAGTGCAAATAAGGCGAAGAATTTTTATTGGAGCAATTTGATGCATTTTACTCTACATGTCATTGGGTAAATAAAATCAATTCAAAACGTGAATTCAAAACACCTACACCTACAAATTACATTGTTCACAAAGATTCTTTCCTCTGGTAGTGTTGGGTATTCCTTACTGACTTTTTAGGACTAATTTCGAAAATATTAGCGAGATTTTTCCATCACCCACATTTTTTGAGAAAATGGTAATTTTTATTTAAAAAACGTGAAAATAAGGCTAAGTGAGTGGTGATATTATAATATTACAGACTCGCCTAAAATTTCTTGCTTGATAATTTACGCTTATATGATACATCTTTGGCTTCCTGATGAGCATCTAATAGTAATCTGCAAGCATACTAGGATTCCACTTGCCTTAATACCGCTTTCCATCGTAAATATATCTTGGTGGAATCGCTCTCCGTGTTCATCGCTGATGTCTCCAGGTTTGGTGGGAAAAAATACAAATGGGAATGCAAAAATTTATTTTAAGAGATATGTTGCAGCCCAGTATTCTGTAAGTCTGAAGGAGCTCATCAACCAATTCAGCATAGTTTGGTGATCGACGGTTACCTAAGAAGTTCTGAGTAACTGGTTTGAAGGCGGTCCAGGCTCTATTTTCAAATTCATTTAAGGTTCCATCGAAAACTATCTTTCATTAGCTCATTGATCTGAGGACTAACAAAAATACCTTCTTTTATTTTTGCCTCTGAGATACGAGGGAATTTTCTTTCAAATACCGAAAGCCAGCTCCTTCCTCGTCCGTGGCTTTTATAAAGTTCTTCATTAAACTTAATTTGATGTGAAGAGGTGGCAAGTTGATTTTTGGGGACCAACCGATTTCGATGCGTTACGTTTTTTGTTCAGGAATTAGAGCTAGGACGCAGTAGCCAGTCCTTAACATCGTAATGAGAATGCTTTGCGTGGCTATCCCACTCACGAAGGAAACAGCAGTATTTTGCATATCCGAGTTGCATACGAAGAAGTAACGCAGTTACCTTGAGATTTCCACAAATGTGCCAGTTATAATTTGCATATCCGATTTTGCGAAGTAATTCCATATTTCCATACGACTCTCTCATGTGACTGCGTATCCGATAGAAACTGATGGGTAGATGTTGCCAATGCGTAAGAGAACAGCCTTATTCTTGTGGGCTGTGCTCATGCCGTAAGGCCACCATCAAACCATTAATATCATTACAAAAGCAAAGATCTTCACTCATAGAAAAGTATATATCTACAGTAAGTTCTTTTGGCGTTTCCGGAATACAGAAATATTAGCATCGTTAGCTAGCAAGTTCCAGCCTTGTAGTCTAGACCGCAGGAGCTCTGCTTGATTTTTAGACAAATTTAAATCTTGTATCAGATCATTTAGTTCAGGCTGAGTAACTAAATGCAGAGCTGGGCAGTAACGCGTTACAAGTAACGGTAGTGGTAACGGCATTACATTTCAAATCAAGTAACTCTTTCAGTAACGACGTTACTTTTTTAGGGAAATACATTCGTTAGTCATTACTCGTTACTTTTTTATCGTAGCTCGCAATTAGTTTCTTTCGATCCTCACTCATTATTCATTAACCGTTAAAAATTTGTCCCTTCTCTATGAGCGAGGTGTGCATGTTAGCCGTTGGCATGCTGGCAGCCTACCCCCATCCACCCTCTCCCCCTACACTGACAGCACTGTCAAAGTAAAAAGGCGAAGAACCCTAGAGCAGGGAGGGACCTAAGTTCAACAGAGGTTTCGTCATTCCTCTCATTTGGGCCTTCACGGCACGTTAGCTCTGCATCCTTCCCATCCACTAACTTTAAAAATATGTTTATTAAACTTAACACTCCTATACCATCTAGTGCCGCTGTTGAGCGGGTTTTTTCAGTAAGGAAGGATATACTGCGTCGGAAACGAGGCTCGCTCTTAGATGCAACTTTTGAGAAGCTTGTTTTCTTAAAGGCCAATAAAGATCTTTTGAATAATAGTTCTTAAGTTTGTATATTTAGCTAATAAATGTCAATTATCATTGCCATGCACAATAACTCATTTGATTAATTTCTTTAGTATTTTGTATTATTGTTTTGCAAAACTAAACTTTCCTGGTATATTTTAGCATTATTAAATTAGTATCGATAGTATGATACATCCTCTGTTATGTTGCAATTCTTAGTAATAAATCTTGCAGTAATTTTGTTTCACTTTTTTTGAAAATATTATGCCTTATAAGTCATAACAACGCAATGAAGGCATGCACAGACTTCATAGCCTATGCATTAACCAGTGAATACAAACCAACACGTACTCGCACAAGCGAATGTTTATATAATATAATTTTATGTATATATATATATATATATATATATATACATTATAATATACCTATGCATATATATAATATATTTACATTTCATTAAAAGTAACGGTAACGAGTAACGGTGCCGTTACTAGTTACTTTTTAAAAATGGTAACTAACGATAACGGCGTTACATTTAGACTGTAGTAACGGTAACGGTAACGGCATTACATTTATAAAGTAACGAGCACAGCACTGACTAAATTAGGCTCTTTTTGACGAAGTAGGAGGTTGGTATTCTTCATCCCTGAGTGGCACATCATCATCTACGGAGCACGGTTTTAGGCGAAACAAATCTTGCTTAACTAATCTTTTAGAATTTTTTCAAAGCGTGGTTGACGTTTACGATAGTCATCGGGCGGTTGATGTAGTGTATTTAGATTTTCAAAAAGCGTTTGATACCGTACCGCACAAAAGACTCATTGAGAAAACTAAAGCTCATGGAATCAGGGGTGTAGTAATAAATTGGATACAAGAGTGGTTGCGAGGTAGGAAACAGAGGGTGGTCGTTGATGGAGCGGAGTCGTGTTGGGCTAATGTAGCGAGTGGCGTTCCTCAGGGTTCTGTATTGGGCCCCTTGCTTTTTCTTATATACAGTATATTAACGATTTAGATGTCGGCCTAGTCAGTACAGTTTCAAAGTTTGCGGATGACACGAAGCTGGGTGGTAGGGCGATTAATGACGAAGATAAGAGGTAAAATCCAGAATGATCTGAATAAAATCGTTGATTGGTCAGTCACATGGCAAATGAGATTTAACGTCGATAAGTGGAAAATTTTACAGATAGGTTCGCGTAACGGTAATTTTGCATATAGTATGTCAGGGAAAGAGTTGATAAGCGTAGAGCAGGAAAAAGATTTAGGAGCTATAGTCACTGGTGATTTAAAAGTAGCGAAACAAAGTACAGCAGCGGTCAATAAAGCGAACAAAGTGTTAGGTTTTATAGCTCGGAATTTTGAGTACAAATCGCGCGATATTATAGTTCCTCTTTATAAATCATTAGTTAGACCCCATTTGGAGTACGCGATCCAATTTTGGAATCCGCATATACAGTATGCAAAGCTATAGACAAAATCGAAAGAGTTCAAAGACGAGCAACTAAGATGATTCCGTCGCTTAGGTCAAAGTCGTACGAGGATAGGCTTAAAGAGTTAAAATTGACTACACTCGAGACTAGGAGGCTAAGGGGTGATCTAATCCAGGTTTTCAAAATTATGAATGGGTTCGATAACGTAGATAGAGATAGCTTTTTCGAAATATCTCAATATAATAGGACTAGAAATAACGGGTGTAAGTTAACAAGTAGAAGGTTCGAGACAGCAGTTGCCAAAAACTTTTTTACGTATAGAATAGTAAATAGCTGGAATAGTTTGCCAGTAGAAGTAATTAGTAGCACTTCTATAAACATGTTTAAAAATCGATTAGACGCATATGTTGATAGATTGGGTATAGTTTAAGGTAGTAAAATTAAGGGTTGGATAAGATAGATTTTGATTCTCTTTTGATTAAAGATCACAATAACCAAACTAGAGGTCATAGTATGAAATTATTTAAGCCAAGATGTAGAACAAATTTAAGAAAACATAGTTTTACAAGTGTTGTGGGATATAGGGAGGCAGCATCTTGGGTTAGGGGATACTCTCTGTCCTTACACACACCATTTAAAGAGATTCCTCTGCCGAGCGGTGCCCCCCCCATAGTACTGTGAGGTATTGAAAAACTCATGATCTTCACTTGCCCCACAAACACCTTTAAATGGGAGACCCATAATGGGTGCACAGTGCACACACATTTCTACATTACTGTACAGTCTTTACAGCCATACCTACATTTTTCCTCCTAAGTATGTATATTGTAATGTATCTGGTTGTAAATTGTTACTTGGTCCGCAATTGATATGGACCGTGACTTATTTTTGGTTAGCAAGGTACTGGTATTGATGGATGCCGTAATGAAATTGACTGGATTCTTTGGATCTGATATATTTGCATGTCGGTTATAAATAGATATAGAGTGTAACATATTTGTGGATAGTAGTCTATTATGACTTGATCCTCTGGATCCAGAGATTCTATCTTTAGTTTTAAATTGATAATTAATTAGTTTTAAATTGATAATTATTTAGTTTTGTAAAAATTGGTTGTTGCCAATGTACAGGCGGTTTTTGCGTCGTGGAGCCGCCTTGATGGGCCGAAGTGGCCACTAGTGTGCCCACTATACAAATTTCATATGTTCTTATGTTCTTTGTGGTTCGGAACCCACGTAAAACTGTAGGTCCCCTCCGCCACCACGGAGGACATGCACAATACACAATTACGAACGCAGTTAGGTAGACCAGCCATGAGTGGATCCTAGGGTCTTTGTTGGTCTGAAACATTATAACATTATTATACTTAACCCCTTACTTGCTACTTACTTAACCCCTTATTTTGCTACTTACTTTTAACCCCCTACTCTTTCCTTTCTCTCGGGCTAACCTTAGAGTGGATATTAGGGTCTTTGTTAGCCTTAGCTTCTGTAGATCTATAGATCTGTGCCATCATGATCATCATCGTCATCACAGTCTACTAAAAGACTCGGGATGTTTTGAAACTGGAAGCGTTTCACAATGTGCTACCGGTCGTATAGCAGAAGGCAGATTCGGATACACAATTTATTCTTATTGTTAGAGCTGACACTACAAATGTTAGTTAAGCAGAAGTAACAGTCGGTTACATGATCTTTTGCCCTCCACACCATGCGAACTGCAAATGGTATCGACTTTCGCTTGCCCTTTATCCAAGCTCCAAGAGTCATCGTACGTCCGCAACAGATATGAGGAGCCCAACTCTGGTCCTGGTCCCCAATTTCACATCCGAAATAAATTTTGTAAGCTGTTTTTATTAGGGGAGTAATGCTTCTTCTCAGAGCCTTCAACACTAATTCCCGCAAACATAACAGAAAGAGTCGGGTTCATTCACACATTCGTGGGACATTTCGAAAAATCAGATTTAATGTTTAAATCTTGCCACAAACACAATAAGAAATATTTGTACGTTAAATATAAAACAAAACAAATGCGTGAAATGCACTTCACAGCACAAAACTTTGTAGAAGACGAGCGTGTCATACATTGATTGAAACTACATGAGTCACGCCCTGACAAGTCTTGACAAGTTTTAACTGGACAGGCGTGTTATTTGTGACGCAGTGAGAGCTCAAACTTTGAAACGACATCCAATATTATATGATTTGTTGGACCCTGTACCAGTCATTTTTACTGATGGTACTTTAATGATTTGTCGATCAGCGATTGCAGTTGAGACATCTGAACGTAACATTCGTTTATGTGTATTGTTTAGTAATTTTAACGTTATATATATATATATATATATATATATATATATATATATATATATATATATATATATATAACGAGAGAGAGAGGAGAGAGAGAGAGAGTATAGCTAAACGTTACTTCGCTCCTATTCAGTGCTATCTTTTGTATCACTTTCCTCCTACACGGAAAGCAGCTACTACTTTGTTGTAGGAGATATTTTGGGGGTTCAATTTAGGTTGTTAACTTAGGTTAGGTTACTCTAACCTAACAACCTAAAATAAAACAAAAAACTGGGTGTATAAAATCCTGCGGTAACATTAAGTAGTAATAATTTTATTTTGAGTTTTTAAATTAAGTCCGAACGCGAGTAAAATTTGAAAAAATAATCATTATAATTTATATACGGTAAAAAAGCGGGTAATTGTATGCAACATCCCCCTCACCTCAATTTTATGAAATTGACTTCACAATCGATGTAAAACCTTTATTTATAGCATGTAATTATTTATTTTCGGAAACCAACCTAATCTAATCTAACCTAACCTAACCTTACCTAACCTAACCTAGAAAAATGTATATTAGAAAAATGTATTTTCGACTAAAAAAGTACATAACTTAACATGTTATTACATTATCATTTGTATAATTTAGGTCTCGGGGTACGGGGACGGAGCCCCCGTAATGATCACGCATCACAAAGTGAACCCTATACCGATCATTTGTGATGCGTGATCTTTACGGGGGCTCCGCCCCCGTACCCCCGAGACCTAAATTATACAAATGATAATGTAATAATATGTTAAGTATGCACTTTTTTAGTCTTCATCTAGGGCACATGACGAATCAAGTTCTCAAAGTCGAAACCACACGAACAGCACGTCATAATTCTATCACAAACACGACCAAACTGAGGTATTACCCAAACTGAATCCAATTAGAAAAATAGCCAGAACAGAAACCAACCGACTAATTAAGTCGCAGAGTAGCGAAAAAATAGTTCAATCAGAAAAACGTCACGTCAAATGGATATCATTAATTAAATAATATCTCCATAAATATGATCGAGCGAAAAAAATTTACTTAACGGAAAGGTTTTATTTATTATTTTCTACGCATTGCAATAATTTTTATTAGAAACTGAGGTGAGGGGGATATTGTATACAATTACCAAAAAGCGCATTCTTATTCCCTACCTTAACGCAAACGTAAGTGATTAAAACATTTTAAAAATAGAAAGACATTACATGTAGGAGCTACTGTAATTTCAATGACCACCGACGAAAATGTAGGCGGAATTTGGCGATTTAGGAATATATATAGTCGTAAATACCCAAGTAGGTCAAACATGTGTAAAATTTCATGCGTAACCAAGTCGAAGTGGTTATATATATTTTAGATTTTCAAATTTTGAACCCCTTTTTTTGTATAAAACTAGAGATGGGTGTATAAAGCTGTTTAAAGAAAATGTTTTTTAATTGTATAGTGTAGGCCTATATGTACAATGATTATTTTTTGAATTTCACTCGCGTTAGGATTTTAATCAAAAAACTCGAAGTCAAGTAAGTTGTCCTTTTTGCTACCTTAGCCTTTACACAGCTATGTTTTGTTTTAGGGTAGGTTAATCTAAGTTAACCTAACCTAACCTAAAAAAAGTAGGTAGTACAAGAAAATCTGACTTATTTATTGCAAAATCTCATCTAATTGCTAAAAAAGGTGACTTGCATTGGCGCTAATTGGGGATTTAGGTATATATATATATATATATATATATATATAGTTATGACAGTTAGTTTTTTGTAACTAATTACAATTACTATTACTAGTCTCAAAAGTAACTAGTTATTAATTACATCAAAAGTTACTTTCAACATTTTTCCTGGTTTTAGCGAGCATCTGCTCCTGATAAAAGTACTTTCCCTGACGAGTGATACTTGCCAAAATTATTCATTTGTCTAAAATTGATTGTGATTTAATGAATAAAGATTAAAATTTAATCATATCAGTATTAGATAGATATTGTCAATGAATTTACACTGCGCAGATTATGTACTGTACATCGAGGAAGGCTTTTCATAAAAAAGTAGCCACTTACAGAAAAAAGTAACTAGTTAAACGTCACAAATATGTAACGAGTTACCATTACAATTACTCAAAAAAGTAACGATTACTGAGTAACTAGTTAAGGTCACATCACTGTGTGTGTGTGTATATATATATATATATATATATATATATATATATATAAATATAAATATATATATAAATAAATATATGATTGAAATAAAAAAAATTCCGTTTATAATAACACCAATGATCTTTTGAAGCAACACAGACACTTATTCTTACCTACTATTGAGCGAAACAATATGAAATGTTGTTTTATATTCTTAATTTCGGTGTTCGAATGAAATTCCACAATTATTCGTTCTGAATTTTCTATAATTTGATTATATAAAGAGAGAAGGGTCTCTCTCTCCAGAATAATTCATTATTTTGAAATCTAATCCTTTATTTAAAGGGTAATTATGTAAATTATGAGTGTGCGTAATATATATATATATATATATAATATATATATATATATATTGTACGGAGACGTTTCTTTGTGATCATTTATATTTTAATTACAGTACTCACGCGGTTATCCGTGATTCACTCTATTGTGAATTGAGTTAACCGTGATCTTCTAATTGCGACCATTGTGTACTTATTCGTGATCATGACACCGAGTTAACCGTGGTTTACCAGTCATAGACAACCCCTTAATCACGGATAACTGAGTGAGTAGTGTAATCGCAAAGGTTTTTACCGACATGAAATGTATTTTATTTTCTATATTTATTATTTTCTAAAAGGAATTTCTTTAATTACGGTTGGATATAGAATCCACAACACGTTTCTCGGAAGTTCTCTTTCGAGAGATAAATCTTCCTTCGGTGAAGAGAAGATAAATTTTAAGCTTTTGTTCACAATTTTTTATTTTTTTGGCCTTGTTCTTGCTTGTGCTATTTTCACTTCTAAACTAAACTTTGGTTCTTTCTGCCTTTATTGATGGTTACTCTTTTGATTCTCTCTCTCTCTCTCTCTCTCTCTCTCTCTCTCTCTAATTAACTTTAGCTTAATTTAATTGTGTAATATTTAATGTATTTTATTTTAGTAGGAACAAGAAGAAATCAAGGGTTTTCTTCCATGAATTTCATTCCGTCGATTTCCAAAATTAATCCTACATCTGGTAACGATAAAATGAGTTGCCAAATAGTTCCATTTACTAATTAAAAGTGTTAATTTGTGAATAATGGACCAAGAATTCTATTTTAGTCAAAGTAAATATTGTTAAAACATTTTTAAGTTAATGATCTGTAAATGTTTACTTGGTTTCACCTAGTTTATTTTAAATGTCTTCTTCAGGTTTGCTCATGAATAAAATCAACCTAATAAACACTATCTAATTTTCCTTAATTGAACTGTCGGCTCTTTGTTCTCAAATTTAAATTGCAGAGTTTTGGGAAAAATTGTTTTTATGAAATCGTTTTCATAAACACAATTTTCATAAACAATTTCAGAAAATGCGTTCATAAATAAAAGGCTTATACACTAAATTCTACTTTGCAGAATGTTCAGTATTAATTATTTTTACTTTAGTGTCCATTTTTGCTTGAAAATATTCATTCATGTTATCCTTTTTAACTAAACACTGATAAAAATTTGGAATGTTCAAAGTCTCCTGAATTTTAATACATAGATATTGTAATTAAAAAAAAAACAATGTATTCATAAATGAATTATGTAAGGAACACTGTTTCTTTATCACAATTACCAGATCACCTGAAGATCCGTCACCCCAGCCTTTTTTAGTTAGCTTTATAAGGCTAACTAACGAAAATATCACGATTTAACCAAACCAATCGTTAGGTCAACTGTACGCCCTTGACGATTGGTTAAGTTAGGTCGTGATATTTTCGTTAGTTAGCCTTATAAAGCTAACTAAAGAAGGCTGGGGTGACGGATCTTCAGGTGATCCCAATTACCATACGTGCTTTATCCAAATGGTTTTAACTCAACCATGTTTAGCTATATATCATTACTTGGTAGCCATTACTTATATGTCTGGTAGCAAACTTCAGTTGTTCAATTGACCCGCAAGTAATATTTTAGTGTGTGTGTGTGTTCAGCAATACTGCATGTAATTAGTGTAAATATAGTACCATAATTCTTTTGCAAATGATTTACTGTCGAAAACTGTATATTCCTTTCGAAACTCAAAACATAAAAAGAACGAAATCGTGTGAAAAATATGAGAATTTCATAATTCCATATACCTTTTCTTATTGGTTAGGACCCCGACCAATCAAGAGACAGCTTTACTAACTAACCGTCTGAGTTATAATTATTTTTTATGTCAAAAGCCTTTTCATATCAGAACTTAAAAACAGAATGAAGTTTGTTCATTTATACTTTTAACTTGTTAGAAATAAAAAGGCAAAGAGCTTTGCCTTTAATAAGGGCGAAGTATCCATTTATTTTATCGTATTTTTACTTTAGTAATTGACAGTTAAGTGAGTCTGATTGGGCATTTCATTCACTTTCACCAACCTTACTCCGTTTTTAAAGAAATTTATTGCCTTATTTCGTTACATTACTGAATATGAAATGAAATTTGATATGCAGAGAGGTTTATCGCGATACTTACACACACACACACACACACACACACACACACACACTCTCTCTCTCTCATTTTGAAAAAATCTGAATGTTGCTTCAAATAAAATGAGAAGTGGAATTGCATTTAATAATGAAGAACATGGTTTTAAAGCCAGTTATTCATCGGCACAAACATTGGCACAGCAGGGTCGTTTTTAAAGTCAAACGGGGCACGGCCCCAACGGGCCCCCCTCACCCCGGGCCCCCTTTGTCTGCTTTTGTAGACACTTTTGTAACTTGTAAGACTAGGCGCAGAATACATGATCACTGATCATTATTCCATGGTTCTTTAATCTTGAAGTAGTTTGAACAGACATATTAACCATTATGTGGACGCATTTTATTTCACCAAATTTACCATTAGGCTATGTTTAGTCATTTACCTTCCTGTGAGGATGTAAGTCATTTACCTTCCTGTGAGGATGTAAGTCATTGGTTCTAACTGTTGCAATACATGTCATCTCAATCTAGATATTTACTCTTGCATTTTTTTCTAAGTATTAAAAGTTTAAGATGAAAAAATGAGATATAATTTAGTGTGCAGGACTGAGTTGGTTGCTATAATTCTTCTGCTCTTTATATTTGCAGCCTGAATAAAGTTTACAAAAATCAGTGCTGTTTGTATTTTTTATATTTTTTACTTTGGTTGAAATAACTTTACTTAAATATGTAGTGATGATTAGTGAAAATATTAAAGAGTTTTTTTAAGAACTTCCATTAAGGAAAAGTGGTAAACGGGGCCGGGCCTCTTGGGGCATAATTTGGGGCATAACTTGAAATGAAATACAAGTACGTAATTCCAATGTGTATATGAAGACTCTTTACGTATTTCCAAACCATTTGAAAAAGTAAATCATAGTTTACCAATGAAAGAAATAAACGTAAGCTGTATTCCAAACAATATTATCATTTTTTTTAAGTAATGATGGGGTTTTTTAACCTCCTTCGCAACATCTAGGGTTATATGACGGAGAGAACCTGCAGTTTTACTTGGGATCTGAACCACGGGTCGTTACATAATTTGCACGCAGAGGACTGTCCAACTGTCACTTAACTTAGCTTATTGACGAGAAGCGGTGCTACGACACTGACTGCAATGTAGTCCAGTCGTTTTTTTTAAATATTGGTATAAGGTCATTAGAATGTTAGAATAAAATATGGAAAATCCTTTGTAATGGTGTACTTCAAGGGCGCATCTTATCTCCATTTTTATTAAAATTATATATTGATTTGATTAACAGTATGTATCATTTACAAACGACGGTTGTAGATTTAGCTAAAGCATGTCTAATATGATAGTCTGCAGAGATAACGGTTTTGATAAGACTAACTCTACTTTTGTTGTATTTAGTCCTGCCAACGCTTCATCGTATGAGGTGCCGAATTTATTCTTAGATCACTGTAAACCTGAATCTTTGTCAGAACTGTAAAACGCTCGTTTCGTTTTGGATGAAAACTTAATTAATAAGATTTAGGAATGTTTTTTTATATAATAACTTTAATCCCAGATTCTAAATTTAGTTGCGTTAGAGTACTATAGAGTACTAGGGAGTACACTACTGAAAAAAACTCTTTATTTAATATAAAGAAAAGCTTTTTGTAGATTTTAAACAAACGAAGTAATGCGCTCAAAATTATCCTACGCACTTTTGTTAAAATAAAACATAACTAAATAAATGAGGTTATTTCAAAATAAATTTGGTTTCGATTAAACAAATATAAAATTATATTTATTTCAAATTTCCCAATTAAAGTCGAGTTCAAATCGACGTAAATATAATGTTATAAATATGTTTAGTTTAAACAAAATTAACCAAATTTATTTAGTTCAATTTTAAGAAAACAACTTCATAATTTTGAACACATATTTTCCTTGTCTAAAATCCAGAGTTTTTTTGTTTAAATTAACTAGTTTTCCGAGTGTACTGCAATCTTTTGTGTTAAGTTTAAGGTGTCCAGATTTGTGCTTGGGAAAACCGGGACAGGGGCGGATCTATGTCCTATAGCCTATAGGCTTATTTTGAAAACACTTTTTAACAGAGTAAATGAATACTAAAGATAATAATACACACCTTAGTCATTTTTTTGTCCCGCAAACTTTTTCTAAAGACCGGGACAGCTCTCTGACAACCGGGTCGTATGGACACCCTAATTAAGTTCTATGGAGAGGAGAAAAATTATGGCTAAATAGTATACAGATAACAGTCACATCTTAACAAGTTTTAACTTAGGATATCACACTGTAATTAAAGAGAGAGAGAGAGAATGTGTGTGTGTGTGTGTGTGTGTGCTTTTTTTTTAGTGAAAATCAGGCTTGGTCTGACACCGACTCTTTAGTATCATTCACGGAATTTGATGGAGAAAAAGATTGCCTGGTCATATCCTGCCCTCGCAAGATATGCATGTATTTCCAACAGGCCGGGAAAGCACCCGTTACGTTTGTAAACTCGATAAACTGATAGTAACTGAACACTATATACATAAGTAATTTAAAAATTAAGTGAGCTTCATTTAATATTGCGTCTACCCACGAAAAGTATTTTTTGGAACAGAAATTTTCGCTCTAACAAATTAACTTTTTGTTAATGATCGCTTTGGAGGTTTTTCACATTTTATTTCTTTAAAACAATCATTTCGTCAGTGATTTTTATTTTTTTTAAATTTTATTTTCCATTTTTTTAATAGAAGTCTATTTTTTTCAAAGTTGGGAATAAAGTCCCCAGGAAATGTACTTACAGATTTATGATTTTTGCAAAGGAGGAAGGAATGAAATAGAATTTGTTGAAATAAATTTATTTTATATTTTAATTTAATATCAAATTTGTTTTTAATTGATGAATGAAAAATAAAAGTACTTTTTTTTCATCTTTCTTGTTTACTTTTTTACTTTTTTCATCTTGTTTACTTTTTTACTTTTTTCATCTTTCTTGTTTACTATTTTTTACTTTTTCATCTTTCTTGTTTACTATTTTTTACTTTTTTACTTTTTCATCTTCTTTACTTTTTACTTTTTTACTTTTTTCATCGTGTTTACTATTTTTTACTTTTTTACTTTTTCATCTTGTTTACTTTTTTACTTTTTAAACAACAAAACATACAATTGTAAACAAGTTTAGTATTAGAGTGAATAAAAGGTTTGTAATTTTTCCAATTCCTAAATGATTCCTTATTTTAGAACGAATCATTCTAAACGAGCAAAATCCTCTTCAGGAGCAGCATAAAATGCTATTGTTGTAAATTCCTTACAAACGCAAAGATTAATGGTTCAGAAATCAACATCTTTGTTCAGGGGATTGCTATCATACGAAGCTGAATTGGCAATTTTTGAGAACTTTGAAAAAGGAGGAAACTGCTTTAAATTTCGGAACAGTTGGTAGTGCAGAAAGGCAGTTTTCACCTAAACGGTTCATCGTAATATTTTCCTCTTTACACCTTTATTGTTTTTCTTTGTACGATGAAAATTGAATGTTGACACCTTGTGTATAACTAAGAAACTCTTCTTCACTATTAACCAATACGCTGTAAACCCTAAATCTCTTAAAGTGTTTAAATGGAAATACTTAAATGAGCTTTTTGTAGCTTCAACATTCCCGGTCATAGACTGTTCCTAACACTGACTGTATAGATTCCCTTTTGGTATATATAGAACCAGTGCTTTTTTTTGTAAAAAAAGAAGTGCCGGTACTCATATCTTGATAAATTGTAAAATTCCTCTCCCCCCCTCCCCTCAGTCGAGGTGGGAACGTTAATTTATTTAAGCGGACGTGTGTCAATGTCGCTCTGAAAAAAGGTGCCGGTACACCGTACCGGCGCGTACCGTCAAAAAAAGCACTGTGTAGAACCAAGAGTCAAAAAGAAAACCAGTAAGTTCCCGGTTAGTGTCTGTACGGTCTTTAGTTTACTACCTAATTCTGAGATGAACTTTTCTTAACCTATTTTGATACGTAATAGGGAACCAAATGGTTTAAAATTTTCAATTTATAAGAGTTTTGAAAATTTTGAAAATCAGGTGATTAAATCACACGATTTAATAATTCTTGTTAAATCATCAACAGTCGTCATTAATAAACTTAAAATATTAAAAATAAAGGATTTATAATGATATTAATGCGATTATATCCAGGGTTGTCTTCGTTCAGAGGAAAGAAGACCTTGAAGTAATTTTCTATAAATTTTTTCAACTTTATGTAATAAATATGTGTCGTTTACCTTGAATGAAATTTATTATTATTATTATTATTATTATTATTATTATTATTATTATTTAATGTTAAATATGAAAATGATTTACTTTAATTTTCAACTTTATTAATTGTCTTCCTTTCTTTATAAATTTTTTATCGGTTCTGAGTCTTTATTTTCACTCCACACGAATATTTAGGTACTCCTTTGACATCAGTCACGTGACTCATTTTTATTTTCCCCACAAGTCCATTAATTTAAAAGACTGTTTCTTTAAACTGCTTACGTAGTGTCTTTAAATTCTAAGTTGTACCTTAATATTAAAAGCGTTTCTTTACTGCATTTCTTTAACTGATTTCTGTTAATTCAGCAAAACTAAGTCTCAAATGCGGAAATAAAGGAAACCTTTTATATTTTATTATACATTTTTTTTTCAAATATAAACTAAATGCGACTTTTTTCTTTTTTTACGTGTCTTATAATCCATTTTCCAGTTTTTATTTCAATTATCTTTCCATCTTCGCTTTATCAATGTTGCTTTATTTAATTTGCTTATGAAATTTGTAGCCCATTCAGACGTGTGTGTGTATCCGGTAATGGACGTTCCAAGTGGCCTTCCTCCACCTAACCTAACACGATTTAACCCTTTTAGGACGACCGGTACAAATTGGTAGCGTTTCTATTTACATACACGCATTCTTAACTTAACCTTACAAAAAATTCGGGCCTTAAAGGGTTAACGCAGCACAGTTATATAATGCTGTTAATTTCATTCGTTCTTCTCTTAGTTCAGTTCTCGCTTTACACTGGGATTACGTGCTTCGAGAACCCCGCGTTATAAGAAACCGCGTTAATGAACTTCTTTTGGAGCAATTGTACCTACGTTCCAAGTCGTCATCGTCGTCTTCGAAATTGCGCATCCCCGAGTAAAAATTATAGAATATTTTTATTTTTAGGGTGTCCAGATTTGTGCTTGAAAAAACCGGGACAGGGGCGGATCTATGCCCTCCCCTGTAGCCTATAGGCTTATTTTGAAAACACTTTTTAACAGAGCAAATTAATACTAAATATAATAATACAAACCTTAGTAAGTTTTTGTTCCGAAAACTTTTTCTAAAGACCGGGACAGCTCTCTGAAAACGGGGACATACATGTCCGGGAAAACCGAGACGTACGGACACCCTAAATATTTTATATTAATTAATGTTAAGCTCAGTTGATCGACATTATTTTATCGAAATCAACTTAAAATTGCCATTTTTTTTTATCTCCGAATGAAAAGCTAAATTTTAATTTTACCAAAAAAAAAGAAGTTAAAAAGCTTGATTTTAATTGTTCCGAAATGTTAAAATTTGCCTATATTTTAAAGTAAATTTTGTAATTACAATAGAGTTTATTTCCGGAGATTTGTACACAAGTTGTTGGTGGTCAACGTGTTGCCTCCATAAAGAATTTCTAATATTTTTCCACACTCTTTTACGTTTTTAGTATTGGAAGTAATAAGAGTAAGGGAAAGTACGCCATATTAAAAATCCCAACTTTACCATGATAGGCTATAGATAGGCCACGATAGTCTTATATTCAAATATTTATTCATATGTAATTAATGTTATAAATTAAACTAATAAATTACTCGTAATTATCATCAATTCGAGTTAATGCAGTCCTAGAATAAAGTCAAAAAAAGGTTTATTTGCATTATTTTATCCCTTTGAAAGTGGTATTTTAATAGACATTTCACTAAATCACAATATATTTAAATAATAATGCAACTACCGGCCTTCTCCTAATATAAAATAAGGGTGCAGAATATTATAGTTAAGAGGACCCAACTGAAAAGACATAAAAATAACATAATTATTACAAATAATAGATAAAAAAAAAATCGATGTTAAAGATATTTTGACTGGAACGTAACTTAATTCTAACACTCAAACCTACAGAATATTAACCCATTAAGGACTACTGGTAGATTTTTCTACCAGATATCTTGATTTTTAATCGTTCTGGTCCTTAATGGGTTTTAACACAGAAGCAGAGAGCCGTGCCAATATTTTAATAAATTCTTTTAAGGAGGAGAGAATATCTCATTCTTGTAATTAATTTAAGCTGAACAGAGAAGAAAAGCTTAATCCAATTTTGCTGATTATATTATATTATATATATTATATATATATATATATATATATATATATATATATATATATATATATATATATATATATATATATATATATATATATATATATATATATATATACCGTGTACGTTCCCTGTACATGTGTAAATAAAAAACTAAGTAAAGAAAATAAAATTATACATATCTGGGATGCGTTCTTATAACTGAGGAATTGAACAGTTTTAGAGGTTAAACACACACACACACACACACACGCACACGCACACGCAACCCTGTACCGAAAACAGAAGAGCACGTCTCATATTTATGAGGCTCTCCGATTACTCAATTTCATAAACATTTCTATTTTGGCTTTTTTTTTTTTAAAGTGTCTGATTCTTGCATTGAACAAAATTTAATTTTCTTTTGTATGTGAAGAAGAAATAATTTTAAATTCTATTTACTTTTGTGATTTGACTTACGAATAATTTCGTCCTTTATAAGTCTTCTTTGGGGTCAGTTGATAGTATAGAATACGAAAATACGTAATACTGTACATTTCTTTAACAAATGAATCCATTTTTTTTCTTTTTTATTCCAATAGTCCACAATAGCGAGTAATTTATCATTTCCTTCTGTTGAGGACACTCAAAATGGAGAATAGTTCTCGAAAATGGGCGACCATTTTCGCGAATAAACTCTACACATTTCTCACAATGAAACGCTTTTGTAATAATCTTTTCTCTACATATTGTACAACTCATACGTAATACATGTATACACGACTTTGTGTGTGTGTGTGTACGTACGTACGTATTAAGTGACATATTAAATCACAAATTATTCTTAGCTTAATTACATATTCTGGACTGCTTCCAAAATAGTCCTTTTTCAATTATTTTTAATATATAAATGTGGCACTTTGGTTTTCTATTGTTTGGGATGTTCTTTGGCACTCTTTTGTAATGGTGCCTCACAAAGAAAAGCGAGACCGGAATAAGATTCACTTTGGATTCGTAACGTGTAACTACACACAACACACACACACACACACACACACACACACACACACACTTCAACTTGTGTAAACAGTAAAATAAAATTAAACTTAATTAATACACCTCATTACTGAGAAGAGCTATTACGAGTAAAAACCTAAGAAGATGGTTACATCTGAAGTCAAATCCTATGATCCATTATGTAGAACGAACTTCTGTCATTCAGTCAGTTTGGAAAGCGATTGAAGCCGTATATTCCTTCCTCTTTGTTGACTGAAAGAAGTTCCTTCAAGATGAAAATCGACCCAACTCGTATTGCTTAATCTCTCAAATTGAAGACCAACTTCCGTCTTAACCAAAGGCGGTAAATCACTTCTCGTAACTTAGTGTCAGATGTCATAATAGTTAGGAAACACCATCCATTTCAGCCTCTGCAATGACGGGCAATGACGGAAATGGATACACGACGGGACGTACGTACGAGAGAAGCAGGTGTAAGAATTACATATTATTTTTATTATATATATATATATATATTATAGAAAGATGCGACCTCAAAAATTCCATGATGTACCCCGGCTCATCGAGTCTTTATTCAAAACTAATTTTTAAATAGTATTTGTTTTTACTTAACTTCGTTGGAAGCGAAAATTTAATTTAATACAAAAGTTGTAGGAAACTTGATGTCAGTTTTCGCACTTTAGATTTAACCCGAAAATTTAACGACAGTATATATATATATATATATAGATATATATATATATATATATATATATATATATGTATTATATATATATATATATATATTATATATATATATATATATATATATATATATATATTATATTATATATATATATATTATATATTATATATTATATATATATATATATTATTATATAATATATATTATATATATATATATATATATATATATATTATATATATAATACTGTGTATATATATATATACTCTTTCGCGGTGCAGGACTTTTTGAATCGATTGTGTGTGTGTGTGTGTATATATATATATATATATATATATATATATATATATATTTTCTAAATACCCAATTTTTTAGGTGACTATTCACTGTCTGTCACACTTGCAAGAAGTTACATGATGAAAAGGCTTTAAAATCATTGCTTTCGTGTTTTTAGTTCAATTTCAACGAGGTCAGAATCGCTTCGCCAATTCCACTGAATGGATTGTCATTAAAGTTTGCAATTATACCTCTTTACTTATTAATTAGTTTTCGAAAGGGTTCTCGCTTCCTCCATTTCACGTATGGTGTGTGTGTGGTGTGTGTTACCTATGGACTCGCGACGATCTTGAGGGGAATTATCTTTATAAATACTATCTTTTATCGTGAAAAAAATTGGATATAATTAAGTTTAGGCTAGATTAGATAAGGTAATGTTAAATTAGATTTGGTTAGAGTTATTAGGTTTTTAAAATTGGGTAAGTGTCGCGATACAGAATTGAATATGAGAGAAAGTATGAAAATGCCGCAGTTCTATACCACAGTTCTGCGTGTGTGTGTGTGACAGTCACTGTGTGTGTGTGCGCGCGTGCGGTATTTTTCCTTTGTGACATTTGAAACAACTTAAAACAAAAAATTTGTTTACATATTTTTATTTTTACCTTTGAATATTAAAACGAACAAATGAACAGCGTTTAAAAAACAAATTTTGAGTCACAAAATGACGGATATAATATAAACTGTACGTAAAAATCTGACAGGAATATATTTGCAACTTTAATAAATGATAGTTGAAACTTTATTTTCTTAATGAGGTTCTCTCGTAATACTTTCAAAAACTTTTTTAATTAATTAGAATTTGTCAGGAAACTTTGCTCCCTTTTATTATATGCCGGATGACTATAGAAGGACATTGCTTTACGTTCACTAACCCTGTAAATTATTTTATTATTTCCTTCATTTACGATATGAAGAGACTACAGGAATATAATTTAAAATTTAATTTTTAATGATGTAGAATGATATTTGACCGTAATTAAATATTTTCACTGAAAGTGACTAATATATATATATATATATATATATATATATATATATTTCAACTGCAAAGAACACGCAGTATAATTAACGTAAAGAACGACGCTTGTATAGGAGAACATTCCGCGCAACATTCTCCCTCCTCATCTTGCGCGGAATGTTCTCCTATACAAGCGTCGTTCTTTACATTAATTATACTGCGTGTTCTTTGCAGTTGAAATGTATATATAGGTGCGGCATTCGGGAGGTGCCCCCCTCGGGGCATTGGTTTCTGCGCGTATGTAGGAGAATTACGACTTCTGATCGAGTGAGGACCATGGTGTAGTGGTTATCATATCTGACCGGCATTCGGAAGATCCCGGGTTCGATTCCCGGGTGGTTACCTCATTTTTTCATTTGTTCGTTCTCCCTCATCTTGCGCGGCCTGTTCTCCTATACAAGCGTCGTTCTTTACGATATATATATATATACTGGTACTATCCTATATGTATATCATGGTACCAGATGAGCCGGGTGTACCTGGCTATGTGCGGTGGAGAGTGCAAGAGAGCAATTCACTCCACCAAGCCAGGCCTAGAGGCGGGGCCACTAGCTTAACCTTCGTGTGAAGAGAGACTAACACACGGAACCTAAACGAGGTTAACGAGGTATTATATTTGTTTTTTGAAAATGGCTAATCTAACCAAGCCTAACCTAACTGGACATAATGTAGCTGACACTAAAAGTGTAATTTTGCTTCGCTGGTGCCTCAATGGGTACTTTTTTTTCTGTACTATAGCGTACTTCCAAATTGAATGTTAACAAAGAACTTGAACAAAAATATGGGTGTTTTTGTATTAAATTTCAACACAAAAACATGTCAGACTTTGGACAAGTTTTCTTCTAAAATGGGTCTATTTCTAAACAAAACTGTCCAAAATGTATAATAGATGTATACTTTTGAAAAGTTTTTGGATACATTTAGAAACATCAGAGGTTAGACAGTTTTTTTTTATGAAATTTGCCTACTCCTGCCTAAAAGTATCCAAGAAAGTTGACAAATTCAACGTTATCCATCTGACAACTTCTGGTAATTCGCCATATTTCCATTTTCAGTGAAATCTAATTTAAATTTACACCTTGAATTAAATTCACCGCGTAAGGTCAATCTATTCGACCTTATCCATGCTTAGAATTTTTTATGTCGACTTTACGCAAGTCACCATTATTTAGGTCGATTATATTCCTCTAAACTCATAGTCTGCCTCGACCTCAATTTAGTTAATTATAGCGAATGTATCGTAATACACCCTCCATCTCATTATACCCTCGGGTTTCCTACATAAATTACACCCGAGATGCTCAGCTTCGCAAATGTTTGCTACCCGCAATGTTCCGATCTTCCCGGAGGTAACTAGACGTGCTCAATACAGCCTAATGCAACGAATTAATAAATCAACCAACCCGATTATCCAAGCTATCCATGAGTCCTGCCGTTTGTCGTCTAAGCCAGTGGTTCCCAACCTTTTCACCACAAAGGACCCCTTTTATTTTTATTTTTTTCCCACGGACCCCATGTTTTTGAAAGATTCCGTCTACCAAACAAACTGTTTTTATTAACTAATAATTAACTCGTTTTCTCATTTTTCACTATCAAATAAAGGACATATAAGAGAGTATGCAATTAAAATACAGCCTATTAAAAAAAGTATTAATAATTCCAGCCAAGAGCAAGGAAACTTGAAATTTTAGCCTGACCCCTAGGGGTCCGGGGACCCCAGGTTGGGAACCACTGGTCTAAGCTATGAAATTCATGGTATGAAAACGTTTGTCTGTAGCTCCACTTAACTTCGACATTACTGTATTATTTCTCATTAACTGTATATATTGTATTATTAATAATACATTAATAATATTAATAATAATATTGTATTATTAATATTTATCATATGGACTATGGTCTACCAATAAACATTTTCATTAAACCTCACTTTTCAGTGAAGTTTTTTTTTTTAACTGCGATTTGCTTCAAATTGCCTTTATATATATTTCATTTTCATTATATCTCTACTTGGACCTTATTTTACATATCCGACGTCACTGTCTGAAAACCTTTCCAATGACTGATTTGTCTCTAACTTTATACAGAATACTTCGGTTTGACTGACCCTTCTTTACCTATGTGACACATCCTCGATTTAGGTAAATTTCATTATTTATATATATATAGGGTGTCCCAAAAAAACTATATACTCTTTATAGCATCATATATTTTATAATTTAAAAAACAAACAAATAATATATTGTTATAGCAATTGCCAATGAAAGGTAAATTAGTAATCTAGGTGATCAAAATGTTATAGCGAGTTGTTTGCATATAAAATTTAATTAACTACGCCAAGTGCTCAAAATGTTCTCCGGCGGCATGAATGTACTTTCAATACAACAAAATTGTGTGGTCTGATGAAGCTACCTTCAAGCTGAATGGCACAGTAAATCGACACAACTGCAGGTACTGGTCACTTGATAATCCACACGTTTATGTGGATAAACATGTTAATTTACCAGGATTAACAGCATGGTGTGGTTTATCATCCAGGGGTTTGGTTGGACCATTTTTCTTTAATGGGACATTTACCGGTGTCGCATATCTCGACATGCTGCGGACAAAAATTATACCTGCAGTTCGGAAGTTGTTTGGAAACGACGACTTTTACTTTCAACAAGATGGAGCCCCCCCTCATTATCATTGTGATGTCAGAAGGTACCTCGATGGAACGTTGCCTAACCGTTGGATAGGACGAAGAGGAAGCGTTGAGTATCCTCCACGTTCACCGGACTTGACTCCACTTGATTTTTACTTGTGGGCCTACCTGAAGGATGCAGTTTATGGTACAAGACCCGCAAAACTCGAACACCTTAAGGACGCAATTAGGGAAAAGTGCGGGACCATCACAGCATCCACATTAGTCCATGTCTGCGAATCAGTTAGTCGACACATTCAAAAGTGCATTCATGCCGCCGGAGAACATTTTGAGCACTTGGCGTAGCTAATTAAATTTTATATGCAAACAACTCGCTATAACATTTTGATCACTTAGATTACTAATTTACCTTTCATTGGCAATTGCTATAACAATATATTGTTTGGTTTTTTTTAAATTATAAAATATATGATGCTATAAAGAGTATATATACTGTATATATCTGCTTTGCAGATAGCTGGTGAGGGAAACTATATTTTTGGGACCTCTTTGCGAAAGAAAAAACTATAGTATTTGTTATTTATGATTACTTATTCGGACTATAGTGGATTTAATTTTCCTAGAAGAGTTCCGTGTTCCATGCACGGTCTGTGTACCATATATATATATATATATATATATATATTATAATATTATATATATATATAATACAGGGTGTAACAAAAGTCTTTACTTATATGATATTTATTTTATTGAGTTGAATGTTGGAATTGGATACTAGAAAGCTGTTTCCATTTGTGAATTCTGGTAAGTACAGTATATTAAATTCAATAGCAGAGAACACCTTATCACTAATTTTGACGCAGTCTTCTTCATTTCTTTTCTTCGAGTGATCAATGGTGTGTGGTCGTGATGAGTAAACCGACTGACTTGTGATGCCCCAAAAGGAAAAAAAGTCTATTGGCGTCAGATCAGTAAAGTAAGATTCACTGAAATAAATATCGTATGGATACGGATTTTTTACACGCAAACAAGTAAGTATCCGGCATGAAAGTCGAACATTTAATTCAATAAAACAAATACACTTTGAGTAAGAACTTTTGTTACACCCTATATCATGGTTACCCCATCGAATTTCCCCTCAGAACAATAAGAGGAAGTAAAATAATAAAGTAAAACATTCGCAATAGTTATTATATGGGAATTCAGTAAACCTTAATATTTTGTGCTTTTTCCCCTCATTTTTATGACTTCTAACTCATCAGGGCATAATGTCTAAAAAATGCCTCATGCATGTGGCACACCCAAATTTGTTCCATTCTTCCTACATCATTGCATGTAGCTCAGATTTTGATGAACATCGGTGTTCTGGATGTGATTCTTTAACACTGCTCACAGCCTCACAGGTGATCGATGGGGTCAGGAGACTAAGGAGGCCAGTTGATCAATTTGACACGTTCCTTATACAAGTCAGTCCTTGCTAACGTGTGATGCATGGCACGGGCATTCTCCTGTTGAGATAATATCTCTGATTGCATGGCATCTAGGAATAATTTCTTTATGGGAGACTTCAAAACCTTCTCTAGCATGTTCCTATAGGTGGTGGAATTCATTTTCTCTTCACATAGGAAACAGATTTCCAGTGTCTGACGAAAGCATACAGTATATCCCCAAACCATAACACTACCTCCACCGAATTTCACTGAACTATGCATTCAGGGGAATATGCTTTGCCAACTCTCCTATTATTTACCTCCTATTATTTCACTATTGACCTTGGTTATACCTCGTTAACCTCGTTTAGGTTCGTGTGTTGGTCTCGTTTCACACGAAGGTCAAGCTGGTTGCCCCGCCTTTAGGTCTGGCTTGGTGGAGAAGCGAGTTGCTCTCTTGCGCTCCACCACACAGCCAGGTACACCCGGTTCATCTGGTACCGTCCTGAGCCAGGACTAGTCTTCTCTTGAAGACTTCAACTTTAACCCCTGTAACGTTTCTGAGGTCCTTTGGAAGCTGGTCATAAAGTCTTGGCCCCCCCCCCCCCATGACAACCAAGTTATTTTCCTTCAGTGTTGAGGAGGTCCCTTGTCGGGCCTTTAATTTGAGAACACAACACATTCTGCCTTTCTTATTTTCCAGCGTTGTTTGGATGGTAATTGGGTTTAGTTTGTGGTTTGGTACCAGTTTTTCGATCTTTTTCCTATGTAGATTATGGTAAACCTCTCTCTTCTTTCCAGGGAGTACAGATTTAGTTTACGTAGTCTTTCCCAGTAGTTGAGCTCTTTGCAGCCATCAATCTTGGCTGTGAAATGTGTCTGCGTTTCTTCTAGTTTATTAGGTTCTTCCTTTTTATATGGGTACGTCAAAACTGATCAGTATTCAAGTTTTGGTATGATCAGTGTTCTCAGCAGGGGAATCATTACTGTCTTGTCCCTCCTTTTGGACGTTCTTAGTACCTGTCCCGTGACTCTCTTTGCTTTGTTTATCGCTATCTGATTTTGTGTCTCGAATTTGGCATGATCGGTCATTATTACCCCCAAGTCGACCACTTTCGTGCTTCTCTGAATTTCCTGTCTATCTGGAGCATGATATGTAGTATGTTTACGTTCCTCATTTCTACCATATCTCAAAAGCTGAAATTTCTCGGTGTTAAAAGTCATATTGTTGTCTTCTGACCATTTGTATATTTTGTTCGTGTCCCTCTGCAAGGCCTCCACTTCATTTGCATCGCTGATTTTTCTGCTAATCTTTGTATCGTCCGCAAAGGATGTTACTATACTGTTGCTGTTTACTCCACTGTCTATGTCTGTTAGCATGATAATGAACAGGAGTGGGGCCAGTACTGTACCTTGTACTGTACTTCTGATTCTGATGATGATACACCTTGAATTTTGACAACCTGTAGACGTTCTCTGAAAAGTTATAAATCCATTTTCCCACTTTTGCCTGTTATTCCCATATGTTTAATTTTATGCGCTATTATACCATGATCGTATTTGTCGAAAGCTTCAGCAAAATCCGTGTATCTGACATTATAGTTTTCATTGCCTTCAAGTGCATCTACAATATTGTTATATGCTATGAAATTAAGACAGTCGGTTGTATTTCGCAATGTCCTAATTACCTTTACCAGATTCGTAAATCTGACTTATGACTTCTGACCATGACTCCACTAAATATATAATTAAAATACACACAAACCGTATGAAAGCAATAAAATCGCTTAGAATCCCAAACCCCTCCCAAAAATGATAAAAGTTAAAAGATAAAAAATTAAAAGCCGGAAAGCTTTTCAAAGAGGACTCCCTTCTTCGTTCAGGAGGGAGAGTAAGGTTGAGAACACTAACAAACGTCACGCATCTGGCAACTCAAACTACCTTGGAAATTTTTCGAAGCGACGGCGATTTAGAATAATAAAGGTTTGTTGAGAAGCCAAAGTTGAACGAAACGTCCTTTGCATTGAAATTATTAGTATTTCAATTAAATAAGAATCAATTAATTTTCTCTTATCATCATTACTAACATTTAAAAATATATTGGAACTATCAATGTTAATACGATGATTGTTTTCAAGGCGGCGTTTATGTAAAGCAGAATTGCTGTCGGCAGTATTCGGGAGATATTTATGTTAATAAAGGCCACGCTTGAAATCAACACCTTATTTCTCCAATACAGCACATATTACAATCCTTACAAGGTAGTATTACCTTATAAACATTTGAATTGGACCAATGACCCTAAGATCGATTATAACGCAAACAAACCTCGGGTTGTATGTAGCACTTTAGAAACCACATTTATACCTTGAAGCAGACAATTACGAAGGGACTCGGCCTTGAAGGGAACAGCTAGGATATCTTTAAAATCCTTAGCTGGATGTTTAATAGCATAAAACCTTCATTTTACAATGTTAAGTGCTTTTTCGATTCAATCAAAAGGACCCACTTTGGTATAGGATTCCTTCATATATTCAATTTCAGCATCCAAATACTGAGAGCTACAAATTCTAAAGACTCTAAGAAGTCCACAAGAATAGTCTTTGTAATTTCTGACCACCCGTGGTGGGTCGTGGCTCGGATACCACCTTATGCTGTAGGTCCAAAGTGGCGCAACAAGCTCGACTTTAGGCCTGTTCAAAAATCAACTTTTTCTTATTTTCATAGGTTTCTGTACAGTTTCCCATGCTTTTTGACCTGAAAAGGCCGAAAATCACAACTATTTTGACCTAGGATGTTGGGAAGCATTGCCGCATGGAGCTTTAAATTTTCTGCCTTGAAATCGGCCAAAGTGCCAATTCCGGGGTCCCTTGAATTATGTTTTGCACTTTAACTTTTGATCTAAACAAGATAGAGCAACAAATTAGGTATCAAATGAAAGAGCATAAAATTAATAAATAATAATAATAATAATAATAATAAATAAATAATAATTAATAATAATAATAATAATAATCATCTATCATTTTTCAGGAAACAACAGAAACTCAATCAGAATCTAGAAAACCATCTACAAGTTACAACTTCACAATGGCATTAAGCAAGGAGCTGAGGGAGCTCCGTGGGCGGACAGTTGATATCTCAGAACCTCCACGTACTGTCCACAGGCAGGTGTCAACTGGCCATCTACCAGATCTCTCACTGAAACTTTCCTGGTTGGATACCCTTCAGCTTTATCAGTGGTTCCCAGCTTCCCACCAACAGACAGGCGTTCCAGTATTTCCTTAACCTTCAGAATTTACCGGAAAATGCAGGGAGGCCCATGGTTCAAGACCTTGCATATGAAACAGTTGAATCTATCATCCCATTCTGGCAGATGGCTAGGATCAAGACAATGACCAAGTACAACGCAATGAAGCTCTTCATGAAACTACATGAGAAACATCGTGCTCTGGTGAAAAGCAAAGGAAGAACAAGTAACCCTGGAGGAAAAAGAGGAGCATTTGTGCTGGAATTAGACAGCCTGTTCGATATAGGAGCTCCAGATGCAATCCAGGAAATACAGAACAACAGACTGTTATCCAGAGAGAAGAAAGATGAGGTTATCAGGTTCTACGAAGACCAAAAGACTGAGAGGAAAGGTCATATGTCTGGTCATGACAAGATTTTTGAGACAAGATCCCTGCAGCAAGCAGCGAGGAATGAAAGACTGCAGCATAGACAAGAACAAGGTAAAACTAATTACTTTGAACGTTACAAAAAGTTTTACTCCATTGCGATATTTAGCATGTACTTAACAATTACTGTCTTAACATGTTGTACTATTTTACAGCTGCAGCAGAACAAGAGGCAGTTGTTCATGTGGATGACATTACCTGGGGTGACTCAACTGACAACGACGCTAACACAGAGGACATGGATTACCATCAGCCTCGTCCTGGATGTTCTCACCATCAAGACACTGTGACTAGTGTGACTTTGACGTTTCCAAGGAAGGTCATGGAATGTGATGTCATCTGCAATACAGCTGATCGTCTTGGTTTATCAGACAATCAAGTTACTGCCATGGTTTCTGCCACCTTGAAAGCTGGAGGGGCTGATCTGGATAACTTCGTCATCTCAACCTCAACAACACGTCGCAACAGAATGCTGTCCAGGTATAATATCAGCCAGAGTCACATGTCCAAGTTTTGTGAAAACCCCCACAGTACGCTGCCTTACACTGGGATGGAAAGTTGCTCAAAGATGTCTTGGACAGTGACCTGGAAGTACCTCAGAGACTTTAGCTGTGCTAGTGTCTGGTCCACCTTCATACACTGAAGGAAAGTTATTGGAGTACCTGTCATCGACAATTCTTCTGGCACAGCTCAGGCTGAGGCTTCAATGGATTTACTGGAGACATGGGAACTTACGGATAATGTTACTGCCCTTGTTTTTGACACTACATCCAGTAACAGTGGAGTTCACAGCGAGCTGCCAAACTGCTAGAGAAAATGCTGAACAAAAAGGTGTTTTATCTGGCCTGTCGACATCACATCCTGGAAATCCTAGTAGGAGCAGTTTGGGAGAAGCTGTTTGGGAAGGTGAAGGGGCCAGATAATCCCTGGTTTGAGCATCTGAAGGATGTTTGGACGGACTTGTCCAAGGAAAACCCAAAGATGCTGGCTATCAACAGCAAATGGCTGAAGAAAAGAAGAAGAACAGTGAAGAAATACTCCAAGACATTCTAACAGCAGAAAGGCTTCCAAGAGCCGACTACAGGGAAATGGCTGAACTGACAGTCATTGTTCTTGGAGGAACGACTCCTCGAGGTATTCACTGGAGTCGACCAGGCGCCATTCATCAGGCCAGATGGATGGCCAGAAACCTGTACTCCATGAAAATGCTGATGTTTGCAGATCAACTTGAGTACGACGAAGACACTGTATCAAAGCTGGAAAGACTCAACACCTTCCTTGCGCTGTTCTACACTCCTGTATGGATGATGTCAATGTCTGCTGCAGATGCTCCCGTGAATGATCTAAGTCTAATCCAGGACATGTTGAAGTACAAGAAAACTGACCCAGAGCTTGCTGATGCAGTACTTAATAAGATGGAAAACCACAAATGGTACCTGACGCAGGAAGTCGTGCCATTTGCCCTGTTCAGCAGTAGATTGAGTGACACATTGAAGCACGACATTGCTGCCCAGTTACATGCCACTGAGAAGCCAGACAGCTTCAGAACAGGAAAGCCTCTATTCCAGAGAGTCACAGCTAAGACCACCCTGGTTGATCTCATTGGCCCAGAATCACATTTCCTGCTGGACACACTGAACATTGGATCCGAGTGGCTTCTGGAACCTGTCACGTCTTGGCCACAGAATGAGGACTACAGAAAAGCGTTGGACTATGTTAAGAATCTGAAAGCGGTGAATGACATTGCTGAACGTGGTGTCAAGATGATGAGCGACTTTGCAAATGTCATAACAACAGATGCCAAGCAAAGGGACTATCTCCTTCAAGCTGTGGAGTTCAACAGACGCCGCTTTGACAGCTTCAAGAAACAAACTCTCAACAACTGACTGTGTAAATGTCATTATGAAATTAATCATCATGTAATGCTTTCACTTCTTGATCGATTAGACTTGTGACAAAATGTTAATCTGAAATTTGTGTCATGAATAAGGCGCCTTGTCTGCCTTGAGTGTGAGAAAACGAATTTTGTGATATTTCTGAAATTTTTGTATGTACCAATTTGCCATTTCTTGTTCCAAGACTATCATAATTGTATAAGTTAGAAAGAGGATTAAAAACAATAATTTGGTGCCTATTTTGTTGCTCTATCTTGTTTAGATAAAAAGTTATAGTGCAAAACATGATTCAAGGGACCCCGGAACTGGTGCTTTTGGCCGATTTCAAGGCAGAAAACTTAAAGCTCCATGCGGCAATGCTTCCCAACAACCTAGGTCAAAATGGTTGTGATTTTCGGCCTTTTCAGGTCAAAAAGCATGGGAAAAAGTACAGAAACCTATGAAAATAAGAAAAAGTTGATTTTTGAACAGGGCTAGCTCGACTTACTTCGGGCGGAAGCAAAACCAAGGTTAACCAAGGTTATAAACATTATATATAGGGTGTTTCATATGTCTGGAGATACTGGAAATATGTAGGAAGAGTAATACAACTTTATGACAGTCTTATTTTCAACATACTATCAGTGCCCTACTTGAATGATGTGTATGCCTCTGAAAACAAATTTTGTTTTTGTAAATAGATCATGTCTATTTTATTTTACTCAAATTCTATTTTGAGTCTTTATCTGTATACGTTGTACTTCCAAATTTGTAGTTGCAGTGGTTTTCATAGGTGTCCTTAGTAGTGGTGCAGCCATATCACTATTTTTATCTTCATCTTATTCTGATAGCAGGACCGTAGGAAAGGTCCACAGGAAACGTTCACTTCTGTAACCATAGTTATAACTTATGATGTGATATTATAATATATAACATCATTTAATAAATAAACACTTGCATTTTTTTTTGCATTTTCTTTTGAAACCACAAATTTCTCTAAACCCCCTCCGCAGTGACTAGGTCGTTGCACCAAAAGGTCCGCCTTTTCTACAATTTCGACCCCCCCCCCCCCACACACACACACACACACACCTTAGGAAGTCCTGGCTAAGGGACTGGATAGTTCTTTTAATTAGCAAGACATTTGTAATTGTTTGAAAAAAAAATTTGTGATAATTGTTGTACCCAAATTAGATTTTTATTTTGTATCATATTTGAATGAGATTGATCTAATAAAACAATACAATCGATTTTACACTCGCTCATTGATTGTCTGTTTTAAGAAACAAGTTTTAGTACTGTGCCCTTTTTATTTTAAGGGGGTGCCCTTTTTTCTTTGGATCCCCCCCCCTTTTACTGAAATGCCTAGATCCGCCCTTGCATTTCATTACTGGTAACTGACAATCTCTCTAAACACTTCTGATTGTTTCAGCAGATATTCGCAACACTTCCAGTCTTATCTTAGCTTTCAAATTCTCAATTGTTCTTAGTCTGTCTTAGTCTCTTCTTAGTCTCTTCTTAGTCTTGCCATTTACGAGTAATGAAGTGTCTTGAAGAGTTCAGGGTGAACAATTTGAACACTTTCTGTAATAGTATCTTGAAAATAAGATATTCTCTTATTACTCTTTCTACATATTTCCGATGTCTCCAGATATATGAAACGGGCCTATATATACAATAAATACCTCTACAAAATTACAAGGTGTGTATATATATATGTATAATAGATTTTTATGTGGAATCTAGATCTTTAACGATGTGGGACGATCATTTTAAAATTAATTAAAAGTTTCAAAAATTTACAATTTCCTTTTTGGCAACACACAAATTTCCTCATTAGCCCGAAGTTATGATGAATTTAGTAGTACAATACTAAATATTATTGCGTTTGATAATGATAAAATACATTATTTATACATTATAAATAATTTAATATTTATATAAAAAAATCATATTCAATTAGGATCAAAAGAAAAATCCTCACGTTACGAAGAATTGTAAAATTACAAAAAAAAAAAAATAGGCCCCAAAAGTTAAACGAATCAAGTTAATTTGTGAAGCTGTTTTGCGGAACTTACTGTAAAGCGAAAGAAAGAAAAAAATTCACCCCTTATCCTTATAATCTTTATCTTAGAAAGGCTTATTTAAAGTGAGTAAAGTTAATTCTAAGTTTGTGTAATTATAGAAATGCGAATGGTCGGTAATATTCGCACGCGACTGAAGAAAGAAGACCCCCAAGTTTTGTCTTTTCTCGCTTCGAGTTCACTAATGGACCAAACTTGGAGTTTTAATGGAATTTATGAGTTTCTTATTTTGGGGTCAGTCTTCTTCCTGTGGAAAAGGAGTTTAATAGATGAATTGGGTATTAGAGTAAGAGGAGAGGTGAGAAGGATTATTATTATTATTATTATATATTATTATTATATTACTATTATTGTTATTATTATATATACTATATACAGTGTATATATGTACAGTATGTGGGTATACTTAGCGTCTCAAGTTTTATAAATGCATAGTTGCATATTCTCTTACTTGAGTAAGGAGTTTTGGTAAGAATTTTTGCTTAGTTTCAAGCGAAACACACACACACACACACACACACACACACACACCTTTAATTCATAGAAGATTCATATACGTTTTATTTGAAATTATTGAGAGAGCCTATTAAAAATATATATATATATATATTTTTTTTAAGTTATCAGAGTTCCACATAATATTTTATTTTATTTTTATTTTTCCGGAAGTCTTCAACATCTACGTATGTACACATTGTTGAATTCTCAATAGAGGAGGTTACACTTCGACATCAGTAGTGTCCACTTCAGTGGGTGAGTGACATTGTTGAAACAAAGACAATGTACGAGTTTTGGGATAGTTTGATTTATTTTTAGAACGTGTGTGTGTGTGTGTGTATAATATATTATTATGCGTACATGTCTACAAAGACGGACAAATTTACTATTAAAGGGTTTCCCAATGATTGACGTACAGGGTACTTTACCCTGCGCATAAGACCCATCTTTTCCCATATATCCTGGTCCCATTAATAATTGTGGAGAACACAAAAGAATTCATATTTAACGATGCTCATATCGATGTTAAAATTTAACAACACACACACACACACACACACACACACACCACACACACACACTTTTTCCTAATTGTGCTAGTTATAAAAGTACACGAACCTTTTTCAGGTGTACTTTTTTTTCTTTTTGAAACGCCATCTTTTGTGTTTCAGTTTAGTATACATGTGTGTGTGTGTGTGTAGAGAGAGATTTATTGAATTTTAGTTTGAAAAGGGTCGTAGGATTCATTCCTCTTCATTCCGAATTTGTAAAATATTTTGAAATATTTTTAATTTAAACCCAAAAATTCATTTTGTGAATCTCTCTCTCTCTCTCTCTCTCTCTCTCTCTCTCTCTCTCTCTCTCTCTCTCTCTCTCTTTTACGAGCTTAAAACTTTTGGAATGAGTAAGTTTAGTATGAATAAAATTAGCTGTAGTTATTCATCAGACACGATAAGTTATTACGCCTTCCTATAAAAATATATAGCACAGTTTTACAGTAGACACTTACTAATAAAACCTTTAATTAAAGTTTCCTTTATCGGATTAGATTAGTCTTAACAGTGAACATTTTGAGTTTCTGGAGAATTGCGTATATGTAAACGTAACTGAATTATAATATGCTTTGTTAAGAATGCGTACATGAAACACACACACACACACACACACACACACACCACACATATATACACACATTATCCCCAGCTCCTATATAAGAATTTTAATTAATTCATGTTTAAAAACTAGTATTTTGAATAAAGACGTTTTTAGGTGTTTTATTCTTTCAATGAATTTTTAAAACCTCAAGATTCGAAATGATTTCGGGAAAGTGTCTTGACGAGGAGGAATCTTCATCAACAAATCTTATTAATAAATTTAAGTACGTGATTTAAAAAAAAAAAATAAGATTAAATTTTCCTCCATAATTTAAAATAGAAATTAGAGTCTCTTTTTAACTCGGCAAATATTAATTTCTGCAATTAAAAAAAATAGACACGAATTAATTTTAGTTTCCACACAAGCCATTTTGGGTGGAGGAAATCAATGAATTTAAACTAATTACCTCAGAAGAACACTTGTGAAATGGAGGAATGGAGGAATGGGTGCATGAGTGGACGGATGGATTTATACATTGAATGTATGAGAACGTGGATGGATGTATGGGTTTGTGGATGAATGTACGGATTTATAAATGGATGGACGAACGTATACGCTGTATATAATAGTGGATGTATGGTTGTATGTGTGGATGGTTGCGCGTAAGTTGGACAGAGGATTGACTTATCTTCACAAAACTCATTTAAACTGCGTTACTATTGCATTTCTGCGTTTTCTGGAGTAATGCTGTACATCAAATCGTACAGTATATAAATTTAAAATTAGGATAAATGATGAACAGCTAACGTTCCCATTGTGTGTACACTCGTGTACAGATATTGCTCTTTGTAAAACCTTAATGTTCATGGAACTTTGACACATTAACGAGATGAATGGAGAGAAAAGTTACAAATAGGGTTTTTGTGTATAAGCCCTATTCTATTTTCAACATTTTGTATGAGAGAGAGAGAGAGAGAGAGAGAATTTCTTTGCATATGATGAATACTGTTACATGCAAGAAAAAAAACTATATACTGTATATATAAAAAATATATATATATATATATAGTTGTTTGTTCGGTAATAAACAGAGTTTCATAACAAGGAGCAAAACCTTTGCAACGTAAACATTTATCGATCAAACACTAAACTTTCTGCCCACGAACTGTCGCCATAATCCAATCTAAAATGGGAATGAAAAGCAAGTATATATATATATATATTATATATATATATATATATATATATATTATATATATATATATATAGATATAAAATAACGCACTGTCGCGACGAAGTATGAAGAAGAAAACCACTCTTCAGGAAGACGTAAACTTTTATTTCTTAACACCAATACAGTTTCGGCTCCTCGCGAGTCCTTCTCAATTGGTAAATGAGAAGGGCTCGCAAGTTAAGAAATAAAAATTTATGTCTTCTTCAAGAGTGGTTTCCTTCTTCATATATATGGTGGTGGTGTGGTTGTTAGCATCGCTGACTACGAATCCATCGGCTCTTGGTTCGATTCCTGACAAAAGCAGACGGCGTGCAGCTTACCCAGCTGTTCATCCTTCCAGAAAAAATATGTTGGTTGATAAAATGGTTACCCAGGGTGGCCTAGTGGTTAAGACGCTGGGCAACTGATCGGGAGGTCGTGAAATCGAGTCGGGCAACACTTCTTAATTTCTGACTACCCGTGGTGGGTCGTGGTTCGGATTCCACGTTAAACTGTAAGTCCAAGATGGAGCAACAAGCTTGACCTTCGTCCTAATGAAGACAGGGTACTTGTAGGTTATCTCCCCCCCCCCCCCCCCCCCCCAATTTTGACAGAATATTTTCGTTAAAACTAACGAAAATATCACGACTTAACCTAACCAATTATCAAGGGCGTACAGTTGATCTATTAGTAAATAGTAAATACTATTCCAGAAACAAACAATGTTATAATTAATAATAATAGATCAACTGTACGCCCTTGATAATTAGTTAGGTTAAGTCGTGATATTTTCGTTAGTTTTAACGAAAATATTCTGTCAAAATTGGGGTGGGGGGAGATAACCTACAAGTACCGAAGACAGCATATATATATATATATATTATATAATATATATGCACAGAAACTCAAACATTACACGTAAAACTGAATTCCTATAAATCAAACAGTTTATGTAGACATTTGAACTCCTAATGGATCTCATGCAAGTAATACGAGACTGACTTACCATGCTGGCTAAATATATATATATATATATATATATATATATCTATATATATATATATATATATAATATATATATATTATATATATATATACAGGGCGTCCCAAAAAAATGTATACACACTTTAACAGCTGATAGCTCAATTGATGTTTCTTTCTTTCCAAGTTAAACCCATTAGAATTAATAATGGCAGTCAGACTAAGCTTTGAACAAAGGAAATTCATTCTAAAATGCTACTGGAAGTGTGAAAACGCAGTTGAAGTGCAAAGACAGTTTAGGAGGGAGTTTCAAACAGATCCACCAACGCGACTTACCATCACTCGAATTAGAGATAAGTTTGAAGCCGATGGAACTGTTCAGAATGTCCACAAGAAGCGTTCCGGAAGACCACGGACATTGACAAGCCCCACAAAGCAAGAAAGAGTACTGGAAACGTATCACCAAAGTCCAAGAAAATCTGTGCGGCAAGCGAGTCGTGAGGTAGGAATTTCAGAATCGTCTGTCCAACGCATTTTGAAGCGCTGTCAATGGAAAAGTTACATTCCAAGATTAGTCCATGCTATTAATGAAGATGATGATGATCCGGACCGAAGAGTGGAGTATTGCGAGTGGTACTTGGCACGATGTGGATGTGGATTGGACGAAGGGGTTTCGTAGAATACCCTCCGCGTTCACCAGACCTCACACCACTCGACTTTTTTTTATGGGGATACTTAAAAGACAAAGTCTACGCTATAAAACCTACAACAGTCGCTGAATTGAGAGCAGCCATTGAACGAGAATGCACACAAATACCAAACGAAATGTTTCGTGATGTTTGCGATTCCATTGCTTCGCGTTATCAGCAGTGCCTGGACCAGAACGGACGTCAGTTTGAAAACAGGCGTTGACAAAACAATTAAATAATGTCTGTAGATTCTATTACATTTTGAAAATGAAATGTATTTTAATAAACACTGCCTTTATAATTATATATATATATACACACACAGAGGGTTGCCAAAAGTAACACCACAATCATTGTCCTCAAAAACAAATGGAAAAGCTCACCAATGGAATGCCGAAACGTGTGTCAGTTTACAAAATGCAAAAAGGAAAGGAACATGATTCTAAATACTGTACTTGTATAGAGATTCGATAAAGCTTTTATTATTTATTGACTTTTATTATCAAATATATATATTTTGGAGAAATACTGAAATCGTAACTAGAGAATAAGTGGGGGTGGTGGAAAAGTAGGGTATTAAAGGTTTTCCCATTTGAGACGTAGTTTTCTTTTTAATTTCTATTTCGTTTGAGTTTACAAATACAGTGCTTTTCCGTGTTGGGTATATATATATATATATATATATATATATATATATATATATATCAGTGGCGACTCCTGCACTCGGGCTTCTCGGGCTGAGCCCGAGAGGTAAGGGGCAAGGAGAAGCATGAGAGATAAAATTGTGTATTTATAGATTTAAGTTTTAAAAAAGTTTTAAATACAAATTGTAAAAATGGTTTTTGGCTGGTAGTATGTTACTATTTTTCTGTCTAGCCTTCGTCACGCAAGCACATTTTGAGCGCATTTAGATACCCTTATTACCTATGAAAAACTATATTGACATATTAAGTTTTCGTGTAATCTTTCAAGATCCTTTACTCGGGCGCAAGACATTACGCCCGAGAAAGTATAAGTACAGTAATATCGTATATTTAAAGTTCTTTTAATGAATAATTATTTGCTTGCATACGGTTACATAATAGTCCTACTTCTAATTCTCATTAAATAAAATACGTTTTTCCTCCTATTAATTTTTTTTTATAAAGAAAAAACATTTCAACTCGGGCTTATGTCCTTCGGCCTTGTAGAGGCACAATTTTTAATTCTGGCGATACATGGTAACTTTTAACGTTTCGATAAGCGTGCCTTCAACTGCCTTGGGCGGCCGCAATGTGAAGTTGTTCGCTTTTCTTAAATAATCTGATTTATTTTTAATATTATAAGTATTCTGAGAAGTATAGCCCACCCATGGGCAAAAAGGAATTACATGACCGAATATTAAAGGAATTTGCTTTAAAACCAAGACGTTTGGACTTTATGTTCAAGTAAATAAAATTAAAATATTTTTTTTTACCGAGGTATGTATTTATTTATTTTATTGATAATCTTGTTATTGTCATGCATTTAAATGTCGGCTCATATGTAGACTTGAAAATTTAAAGAGAGCCCGAGTAGTCTTGAAAAGCTGGAGTCACCACTGATATATATATATATATAATATATATATATATATATATTTCTAAACAAAATACAGGGTGTTTCAAAAGTCACTATCTATTTTGAAAAATAATGGGAATTACGAAAAACTGGTTTAAGACATGAAAAATATATTTATTTCAAAGTAAGTGCCACAAAGAATTAGTGCTATTTATTTATCTGTCTCCACATGGCGACCATCAGTGTCTCTACAGAGCTCAAAGCGATAAGTTGTTTCCCGGAACACACTTTCCAGCATTTGAGGTGTTATTTTCTGAACTGCATCGGTAATACGATTTCGAAGTTCGGCTACATCACTAATTCTTCTACCAGTGTACACCTAGACTTAATGAAACCCCAGGCGAAAAAATCTAATGGTGTTAAATCGGGTGAACGTGCTGCCCATGGTTGTGTTCCTCCACGACCAATCCAGCGACCGGGGAAGCGTCTGTCAAGATAATCACGTACAATTATTGCATAATGGCACGGTGCTCCATCCTGCTGAAAAACTACTGTGTCAAGAATGCCATCTGTAAGAAGTTGAGGTTCGAGGAATTGTTCAAGCATGTCAAGATAATAAACCAATTAACTTTTTTTAAACACAAATTTGCACCAGAAGTACATATCTTTATGCCAGCATAGCATTTTTTTAAAAAACATCTAATGTCACCGAAATAGATAGTGACTTTTGAGACACCCTGTATAGGCCTGTATACGGACGGTTTGCGATTGCGGATACTTGTAGTTTTTGGTCCACTTTGTGTAAACCAAACCTGAGGTAGTACGATTGTATGATTGATACAAGTAAATTTGTGCTGCCTTCGGGGAGAAACAAACTTGAGGTGCATCTTGCTCCTGAAGAATCATGCATCAGGAATGATAATAACTGCGGGCGTCTGCAATGCAAATTGTCGAAAATTGTGGGAAGGAGAATGCGGATCTGGATGTTCTTTGGACTGGGCTAACATGGAACATTTGTTGTTTTCAGTGTTATATCGTCAGTACATTGACCCTCTATTTGCTTGGCAATGCTGCTAAGAGCTGCTCGTACCCTGAAATGGTCGTACGTGCAGAATGATGCTGTGGGAGATAGATAATATATATATATATATATATGAAAATTATTTCACGAAAGTAACAGGTGAAAAATATTTATGATGAATAAAACCACGAAGGAAAGGAAACACAAAATGGTGCTCAAGCGCTTTCGTCTAATGACATCCTCAGGAACATTGAAGTACATAAAAGGGGTTACAGCCTATATATAGGTTACAGAAAGAAAAAAAATAAATAAAAATAAATAACATATATATATTATATATATATATATATAATTATGCGGGTTGCTTCTACAGAGCTTCAATTTAATATTTAGTAGAAATCCAATGACAAGGAGAAATGTAAATGCCATGAAAAGTCTTCTTTATTGCGCAACGTTTCGAGCAATACGCTCATCTTCAGGCTGTTTAATAACAATGTGAAATTAAAATCAATATTGAATGAAAAACAAACAGAAATTTCTATAACCTATTCGTAAAGACAAATTTTAAAAGACTGAGAAAAGAGGGTTAAGTTCTAAGTTATACAGATTTACATATCAAAATTAAGAAGTTATTTTTAAATACATGTAGTAAATGTGAAATTAATACACTGGAAAAATTACCAATAGTACACTGGAACAATGGAGCTATCTACCTTATACAGCAGTATCCGAGGCCGACTAATTTGAGCAGAGGAGACGGGAATGAAAGATGGCGAGGGAGATAGGGGAAGGAGGGATTATAAGGAATTGGGGAAGGAGGAGGGATCATAGCAGATTGAGAGGGACGGACGATGAGTCAACATTCAGACTAGGGGACAATGCTTTAATGAAAAGGGATTCTAAAATTCTTAGTGAGTTGGGACAAGTATTACAACCAAGAATTTTAAAATTGTCTAAAGTGACATCAATTTTGCATTTGATGCTATGTTCACGTATGCTGGAGGCTTCCTTAGTTTTTAAAATTTTACCTGTTCGGCCACTTATTCCCATATGCGAATAAAATCTAGCCCTGAGAGAGCGAACAGTGCTGCCGATGTAATTCCCAAGGAGACACCTAGGGCAGGTAAATAAATATACAACACCGCTACGCAACGAGTCAGGGGTTCGATCCTTCGCTGAGAAAAAGCTACCATGTATTACAGTGCCGAAGGATATAAAATATTTCTTGGTACCTGAAATGGGTCCCTTGAATAAGGAATTTAAGCTTAAATTTACAAAATTGTTAAGGAAATTTTTTTATCATACTGATTTCCGCATCATATTTATTAATAAAACGTCTTTAGGTAGCTTTTTCTCAGCGAAGGATCGAACCCCTGACTCGTTGCGTAGCGGTGTTGTATATTTATTTACCTGCCCTAGGTGTCTCCTTGGGAATTACATCGGCAGCACTGTTCGCTCTCTCAGGGCTAGATTTTATTCGCATATGGGAATAAGTGGCCGAACAGGTAAAATTTTAAAAACTAAGGAAGCCTCCAGCATACGTGAACATAGCATCAAATGCAAAATTGATGTCACTTTAGACAATTTTAAAATTCTTGGTTGTAATACTTGTCCCAACTCACTAAGAATTTTAGAATCCCTTTTCATTAAAGCATTGTCCCCTAGTCTGAATGTTGACTCATCGTCCGTCCCTCTCAATCTGCTATGATCCCTCCTCCTTCCCCAATTCCTTATAATCCCTCCTTCCCCTATCTCCCTCGCCATCTTTCATTCCCGTCTCCTCTGCTCAAATTAGTCGGCCTCGGATACTGCTGTATAAGGTAGATAGCTCCATTGTTCCAGTGTACTATTGGTAATTTTTCCAGTGTATTAATTTCACATTTACTACATGTATTTAAAAATAACTTCTTAATTTTGATATGTAAATCTGTATAACTTAGAACTTAACCCTCTTTTCTCAGTCTTTTAAAATTTGTCTTTACGAATAGGTTATAGAAATTTCTGTTTGTTTTTCATTCAATATTGATTTTAATTTCACATTGTTATTAAACAGCCTGAAGATGAGCGTATTGCTCGAAACGTTGCGCAATAAAGAAGACTTTTCATGGCATTTACATTTCTCCTTGTCATTGGATTTCTACTAAATATTATATATATATATATATGCAATAAACGGAGAAGTAAAAATAAAAATTAAAAATTAAAGGATTATCAGATTTGTAAGGAAAAATATCGATTTTTAGCACAAGCTCAAATTAATTATAAAAATACAAATTTATACTGGAAATCTGCCCGGGTTTTAACACTTTGCCTTTTATGGTCAAGTTTCGATATATATAAAAATAAAATGAAAATTAAAAGTTAATAAAGTAGCATACAAGTTTACCAAAGATTTAGCGTTCTACCCTTCTTATCTAAATCTGTTTTGAAGGAATTCAAAACAACAGGATCGAGTTGAAAAAGACCTTTGCTTATGTTGAAGTTATTTGAAAGTTGGATAATGGCAGACTCAAGAATATTTCTATTAACAATGTTGCTAGAGTGGAATAAAACTGAAGCATTATTCCAATCAATACAGTGGGATAACTCTGACAAATGGACAAAAAGGGCACTGGACAACTGTCCTGTTCTAACGGAATATTGATGCTGTTTTATACGTGTGTGCAAATCCTTTCCCGTCTGACCTATGTAAAAGGAATCACATTGTTTACAACCAATTTTATAGATAATGCCTGAATTATTGGTAGGGCTATTTTTTACTATGATATTTTTCACAATATTGTTATATGAAAATACTACATTAATATCCAAAAGTTTAAGTACATTAGCAATGCCTAAAAAGCCCGGGAAAAATGAAAGTACTAAAATATTTTTTGACAAAGTACGAGTGTTATTATTGACACGATAGAAAGTTCGTTTTGCCTTGTTGAGACAAGATTCCATAAATGCAGATGGATAACACAGATCACTTCCAATACCGTTGATTTTTTCCAATTCGGCATCGATGTATTCCGGACTGGCGATCCTAAGGGCGCGGAGAAACATTGATGAAAAAATGGCCTTCTTAGTGGGGGTGTCATGTCCCGAGTAAAAGTGTACGTAGGACAAATTGTTTGTTGTTTTCCGATAGATACTAAACTTAAAACCTGGGCTTCCCCTATGTACAAGCACATCCAAAAATGGGATTGAATTGTCTTGTTCCACTTCTAAAGTAAACTTAATGGAGGGGACTTGATCATTTAACTGAAGGAGGAAGTTATCCAGGTCACGATTCATGGATCTTACTGAAAAATTGATTAATGCACGTACTGAAAATAACGATAGATTGATCAGTTTTGACGTTTGTTCATTGTTTACAAAAGTGCCGATTGACGATATGCTTGATTTTCTCTCCCAAGAATTACATAAGTATGACCTGCCACTACCTTCACACATTGTTTTGGAACTTATTAAGTTTTGCATCAAAGACTGTAAATTCACTTTCAATAATGAGTATTATCAACAAGTTTTTGGGATGGCCATGGGCAACCCCTTATCGCCCCTCCTCTCCAATATTTATATGGAGTTTTTCGAAATTACTTACATTCCGAGAATCCTGGGGGTTGGCATCCCTTGGTTGCGGTACGTCGACGATATTTTGTGTATCTGGCCCATGAATCGTGACCTGGATAACTTCCTCCTTCAGTTAAATGATCAAGTCCCCTCCATTAAGTTTACTTTAGAAGTGGAACAAGACAATTCAATCCCATTTTTGGATGTGCGTGTACATAGGGGAAGCCCAGGTTTTAAGTTTAGTATCTATCGGAAAACAACAAACAATTTGTCCTACGTGCACTTTTACTCGGTTCATGACACCCCCACTAAGAAGGCCATTTTTTCATCAATGTTTCTCCGCGCCCTTAGGATCGCCAGTCCGGAATACATCGATGCCGAATTGGAAAAAATCAACGGTATTGGAAGTGATCTGTGTTATCCATCTGCGTTTATGGAATCTTGTCTCAACAAGGCAAAACGAACTTTCTATCGTGTCAATAATAACACTCGTACTTTGTCAAAAAATATTTTAGTACTTCCATTTTTCCCGGGCTTTTTAGGCATTGCTAATGTACTTAAACTTTTGGATATTAATGTAGTATTTTCATATAACAATATTGTGAAAAATATCATAGTAAAAAATAGCCCTACCAATAATTCAGGCATTATCTATAAAATTGGTTGTAAACAATGTGATTCCTTTTACATAGGTCAGACGGGAAAGGATTTGCACACACGTATAAAACAGCATCAATATTCCGTTAGAACAGGACAGTTGTCCAGTGCCCTTTTTGTCCATTTGTCAGAGTTATCCCACTGTATTGATTGGAATAATGCTTCAGTTTTATTCCACTCTAGCAACATTGTTAATAGAAATATTCTTGAGTCTGCCATTATCCAACTTTCAAATAACTTCAACATAAGCAAAGGTCTTTTTCAACTCGATCCTGTTGTTTTGAATTCCTTCAAAACAGATTTAGATAAGAAGGGTAGAACGCTAAATCTTTGGTAAACTTGTATGCTACTTTATTAACTTTTAATTTTCATTTTATTTTTATATATATCGAAACTTGACCATAAAAGGCAAAGTGTTAAAACCCGGGCAGATTTCCAGTATAAATTTGTATTTTTATAATTAATTTGAGCTTATGCTAAAAATCGATATTTTTCCTTACAAATCTGATAATCCTTTAATTTTTAATTTTTATTTTTACTTCTCCGTTTATTGCATATATATATATATATATATATATATGTTATTTATTTTTCTTTCTTTTTTTTTTCTTTCTGTAACCTATATATAGGCTGTAACCCCTTTTATGTACTTCAGTGTTCCTGAGGATGTCATTAGACGAAAGCGCTTGAGCACCATTTTGTGTTTCCTTTCCTTCGTGGTTTTATTCATCATATATATATATTATATATATATAATATATATATATATATACAGGGTGGGCCGTAAGTTTCCATACATAGGAAAAATTAAACGTTTGTTTTTATGTTTCAGATACCCTAAGAATATGCGTTTGACGTAAGATCTTGTTTACTGATGAAGCAAATTTTTACTTCAATGGAGAGGTTAATCGGCAAAACATACGTTATTGGAGTAATGCTAACCCTAACTGGCTGAGTCCGACGAAGATGCAAGGTGCCGGTAACGTGATGGTGTGGGCCGGGATATGGGGTGACAGAATTATTGGACCAATTTTTGTCAGTGGAAATCTTAATGCCGAAAGGTATCTTAACATGTTGCAAGAAGAGATTTTCCCATCCCTGCTAAACGAGGAAGGTAACTTCCCAGTTTACTTCCAGCAAGATGGAGCTCCACCTCATTATGGTCTTCACGTCCGTCGGTATTTGGATCAGCAGTTTCCGGATGCTTGGATTGATCGGCGTGGTCCTGTGGAGTGGCCTCCCAGATCCCCAGATCTCACCCCCCTTGATTTCTCTCTTTGGGGGCACTTGAAGGCCATGGTGTATCAGGAAAAGATACGAGACATAAATCATCTAAAGGAACGTATCACCAACGCCATTACAAGCATAACGTCAACTGTGCTAATGCGTGTTCATCAACAGTGGGGAACACGTATTGAAATGTGTTTTCAAAACAATGGCAACCATGTAAAGCATATTATATAAATAAAAATGGTTGTCCATAAAAAAATGTTTATTTTTCCTATGTATGGAAACTTACGGCCCACCCTGTATATATATATATATATATATATATATATATATATATATATATATATATATATATTAACGGGTGTGTCATAAAAAAGGGTACATTTTAAAAAGGCTATAAAATCAACATTTGTCATTTAATTTTACTAAAACTTCTACACAATAAAACATGTATTTATCTATATGCAAACAAGTTTTCAGACTAAAATATCAAATAATTCAAATTCTATCAAAATTTAACGAAAGAGTATGATTTTTCTGCTTAACATGCAAAAATTATTAAACCTTTTTCATATTTTTTATAAAAATAATTTTTAACGTAAAATTTACCTGAAATTATTAAAAATATTGTTCGAAATGCTTTCCTTCCATTTCAATAACTTTTTTTATTCTTGGCCGGAATTCATCTATGGCTCGATTTACTTGTTCCTGTGGAAGCTCTTCCCATGTTTGAATGATGATCTCGCGTAAATGAGCGACATCTTTTATCCTAGTCCCGTAGACTCGCTCTGCTAAGTTCTCCCATATTCCGGCCAAGAATAAAAAAAGTTATTGAAATGGAAGGAAAGCATTTCGAACAATTTTTTAATAATTTCAGGTAAATTTTACGTTAAAAATTATTTTATAAAAAAATATTAAAAAGGTTTAATATATAATTTTTGCATGTTAAGTAGAAAAATCATACTCTTTCGTTAAATGTTGATAGAATTTGAATTATTTGATATTTTAGTCTGAAAACTTGTTTGCATATAGAGATAAATACAAATGTTTTATTGTGTAGAAGTTTTATTAAAATTAAATGACAAATGTTGATTTTATAGACTTTTTAAAATGTACCCTTTTTTTATGGCACAACCTTTCAAATGTTCCATGCGATGATTCCTCATTTCACGAAGGTCAAGCTTGTCGCCCCTCCTCTCATATATATATATATATATATATATATATATATATATATATATATATATATATAATATATTTATTTTGCAAAACAGTTAGGGCCTACTATATTTCTTGAACTTGTCGGATACCACCCTGTATATTAACGCGTTGCATAATGAACTTCATAAGAGGTCAAATACCCACGTGTCTAAAAGAAGAAGAAGAGAGCAATTTAAAATTGTTTGTTCACTTGTGTCTGCAGTCGTGAAATTGGAGAAAATCTGCATTTTCATGTTGATGGAAGTTGAAAGAGTGATTTTTCGTATGTAATTATTATTACATATATTCATATTTCAGTCAGGAAGCAAATTATTATTATTAAATATATTCATATTTCAGTCAAGAAGCGTTATTTCACATATTCATATTTCAGTCAAGAAGCAGTTATTTCACATATTCATATTTCAGTCAAGAAGCAGTTATTTCACATATTCATATCACTGGTATGCATCAATTTTGCTGTCAAGGGTTTTGTAAGTGATTCTTATAGAGCTTTTCCTGCTGATTTCGAATCTGCAATCCGCTTTTCTCAATCAGCTCAGGTTATCCGGCTATGGCCTCATAAGTAAAATAGAATTTTTCGTGATTTTGTCAAAGCGGAATTGGAACAGTAACATCTATCATCACTTGTTTCACTTGTATAATATCTTTTTTACTTTTCAGGCATATAGATAAAATATTTCATAATGAATAGAGCGTGTAAAAATGATCCCAATAGATTCTGCTACATATGTGGGACGGTTACCATGCCAAGTAACCAGTCCCAAATCACTAAATTTGTGAAGACAATGTATAGAGCATACTTTGGAATTAAGCTAGGGGACCAGGACAAAAATTTCGCCCCTCATATGTGCTGCAAGACGTGCATTGAAAATTTGAGAAGATGGAGCAAAGGCAGAGCGAAATCTTTGCCTTTTGGAATTCCCATGATTTGGAGAGAAGGAAAGGATCACGTGACAGATTGCTATTTCTGCATGACAAACCTCCAAGGTGGGCTTATAAATTTATTTTTCTTAAATATTTTGAAATCCTCGTATGAAACTTGACATAATATTCACCATATATAGCATAATATTCACCATAATGGTAATCATACATTTACATATACATATTGTTATAGAAAATACATTTACACATACATATTGTTATACAAGTTACATTTACATATACAATGATTGCATATTTTCTTTCTTTTTCATTCATATTGTCCCCGAAGGGACAATATGAATGAAAAAGAAAGAAAATATACAGACTCCATCGACCTATTTCATATCTTACAGACCGCAGCCTTCCCTCACGAGCCGCCACTCTCTGAATGCTTCTTCTATTTCATATGCAAGCTTTATATCCATGTTTCTGTGTTTCTATTTTCAGGAGTTAACAAGAAGAATAAACACATTGTTGTATACCCTGACATTCCTTCTACTATGAGACCTGTACCCCATGGTCCTGGAATTCCAATACCCGACCCACCTCAAACCCTGGACTTCGATGATTCTGATGATGAATCAATGACCAATGCCAATGACCAGTCCCAGTCGTATATACCTCAAAATACCGCTTCAAATGAGCCGAGGCCTCTCAACCAGGCCAAACTTAATGATCTTACCAGGGATTTAGGACTTTCCAAATTAGCTGCCGAGATCTTGGGCTCACGACTTCGAGAGGACAACTTGCTGGCTCCGGGAACAACATTCTCCTGGTATAGGAAACGAGAGGAAGAATTCCGCAAGTTTTTTGCAGTGCACGAAAATACCTCTTCCTTAGTGTACTGCTGCAATGTTGAGGGGCTAATCGAATCCTTGGGCCTGCCATATAACGCATTAGAATGGAGGCTATTTATAGACTCGTCTAAACGAAGTTTGAAAGCAGTACTTCTCAACATTGGGAATAGGGTTGCATCAGTCCCTGTAGCACATTCCGTACAACTTACTGAGAGCTACGATAACATGAAAATTTTACTGGATGCTCTCGTATACGACCAACATAACTGGAGGATCTGTGGAGATTTGAAGGTAATACTAATATCATAAGTAAACTATTGCTATTGACTATGTTGTTTTTCCAAAGGTTATTTGAGAGCGTATAAGAACACTTAACTTCCCCACAGAAGTGATACAGTCCAATGCATAGATTTTTTTATCTGATAGAACAAATTCTCTAAATTCTTTAAATATTTTCATTTTTTTTCAGATTGTGGCATTTGCATTGGGAATGCAAGGGGGATACACGAAATACCCATGTTTCCTCTGCAAATGGGATAGCCGAGCGGATGAGAAGCACTATGCACAGCGTGAATGGGCATCCAGAGAGAATTTTGAACCTGGGTCGCATAATGTCGTTTCAGTGCCCCTTGTACCACCAACAAAAATTTTGCTCCCACCACTTCATATTAAGCTGGGCTTGATGAAAAATTTCATCAAATCAATGAATAAGGAGGGTTCAGCATTCCGATATCTCGAGAGTAAATTTCCTCATATATCTGATGCTAAACTAAATGCTGGGGTTTTTGATGGTCCTCAAATTCGAACTTTGATCAAGGATACTCAGTTCGAAAACGCAATGACTCCAACTGAGAAGAATGCCTGGCAGGCATTCAAATCAGTTGTCACTGATTTTCTTGGCAAGCGTAGAAGTCCAGAATACGAGTCCGTTGTCGAAAACTTGATGGAAGCTTTCAAAGTTCATGGGTCGCGCATGTCCATAAAAATGCACTTTTTGTGGTCCCACTTGGACTATTTTCCTGAAAATTGCGGGGATTATGGTGAGGAACAGGGTGAACGATTTCACCAAGATATCAAAATAATGGAAGAGAGGTACCAGGGAAACTGGGATATCAATATGCTGGCGGACTATTGCTGGTGTTTGAAGCGAGACGTGCCCGAAGAAAAACACAGACGGAAAGCCAAAAAAACTTCATTCCTTCCTCAATAAACTTTTTTCCATATTCATTGTATGAATAAAAGTATTTATTCACACAATGTTTTCATTTTTCACGAGTGTTCTTATAATATTACTCGTATCTACAGTGTTTAAGCTAAAAAAAATCAATAAATTTGGGGATAAAATTGGACTTATAATAAATGGCCAATAGAGAAAAAACCTGACCTGATTGAGGAAAACCAATGTCATTTTCGAATTCAGCATGGTCGAATTATATAATATGAGTTGAAAAAACTCTCACAGCAGACAAAAAAATTTCATATGCATACCAGTGTATTTCATTCAGGAAGCAAAATGAATAAAATCTAATCCAAAATCATTTTTCGAAGCATAAATCTGAAAAAAAAAATTAAAAAGTTGCGGCCTTTTTCTTGCCTTTTATGTAATGGCTGATAAAAGGGTAAAATAGCCGTGTGGATTAAATACGCAACAAAGCGCTCCCAGCTACTGAAGGTGAAAGAAGGTGAATGGGTACTATTAAGAACCGACTAGCGACACGGCATTTCGGCCATAATGCAGTTACAAAGCTTGTATGAAAACATTGTATAAGATATTACAAGGTGAGCATCTTATAGTCTCGTATACGACTCGAAAAATTATTTTAAACAATTGTAAAACGTCAGAGATAAATATCAGGCTGTCACACATACGAATCGGGTTGTTGTATGAAAACTACCTTATACTGCAGTGTACTAGAAATTATGGCGAGGAATTAGGTACGTTTTTAAACTATATATATATATATATATATTAGAATCTTTTTAAACGTGTGTCAAGTCATTTCTATTAATTTTAGGACATATTCTGAAATCTAATTTAATTTGGTGGCAGCGGTTCACCGAATATTGGGATGAGATGGATGTGACAGTGCCTTTGTTTGAGCGCCCACTGAACCCTTTGTAATGGCCGTCGTTGGCTCCAGCTTATAACTGGCGTGTTGTCACGCCAATAGAAAAAGAGAGTGACAGCCATGGCCACAATCATTATTATCGATAAACGAAAGACGAATACAAGGAAACTGATTTTGTTCATCGACTGAAGTTTGAAGAGAAATATCTTACAACGTAAACTTTTATAAGAAAATTGCTTTGAATTGGAAATGTACACCATTGTAATTATCGTATATTTGGAAAGCTTTTGTAGTTTATGGACATTTATGCAATTTTTTTTTTTTATTTAAATTGAAGATACGTTTTTTTTTCTATTTTTAGCAAATTGTTACAACCATGAATATTTATGATTCTTAAGTATAAGTTTAGGGATCCGATTGTATATTGCGTATTCTGAAATCTTTACAATACTGTAATTATAATGTATTTCTTCAGTCGGTGAATCCGCCTTAAACGACTTCTAGTTTAAAGTGAAAAAAAATTGTAACACTTTAAAACAAATGTAATCGTGTTTATTCGAGTCTGTCTGAGGAAAAGACTGTTTATACAATTTATCACTTCTCTTAATGTTATAATTGAAAAGGTTTCCATCAATTATACAGTTTATCACAGGCACCACGTATAACAACAACAACACGCACACACACAAGCAAACTCGTAGCTAGGTTTGGGGGCTAGAGGGGCTCGATCGAGACCCTCTCCCGTGGAAAAAATATTTTCTCTTTGAATGACAGATGTTGGTGATATTTAAGTTTTTTAAAAAGGGAATTTAAGAATTTGTTTTATTTTAAGTCTGGTTTTTTATACATTTCCAACCATTTTTTTACCTTATCATTAATAGTCAAAAGTAAATACTGCTGCAGATATTTGTGTGTAATTACTTCACTTATGACCAAAGTGTGTGTGTGTGTGAGATCATATATAAAATAAGATCTGATTCAGGCATGAAGGAAAGTATTCAGACGCCCCTCCAGGCCCTGATGAGATCTTTGTGTGCGGCATATTGTTCCCTGGCTTCCTTCTCTGTACTTTCCCACTCCACTTTTGCTACATTACCATAAAATTCGAGCCCCCCTCCCCCACCGTGGGAGAAGGTGGCTACGGGCCTGCCCCTGTACGATGCAATAAAAATCTAATCCTAATATGATAGTATCAGAGCGTTTAAAGTCTAAACAGTAAAACGAATAGCAAGTGCTACTGTGCATGTCATTGCTGGCATTGTATTTTGCACAGAAAGCAAGTGATACGGAAGTCGTAATATGAGATATGTGATAACTTTCGAGAAATGGTATTTACTCTGTTACAAAAAAAAGACAGAAATAACTAAGTGTTTATAGATATTTTAAATTTTAAATAAAATACTATATCTCTCGCCTGCCTTTATGTACAAATGTATTACTTTATACAGTATAAAATAAGGACTAAAATGAGCATATAGAAAATATTGGAACATACGACGAAAAGATGGCCCTTTTATCCATCGTAAAGAACAGAAGGTGCTTCCATTGTTTCATAAACGAAAACTTAAGTGGATTAGTGGATTAAGTGGATTAGTGGATTAAGTGGATTAGTTAGTGGAAACGATGCAAACGGTTAAAAGTTATTCCTTAACTGGGATCCGAGAAGTCCTATGAATCCTATTGAGCATATCCGGTAGCATATTGATGATTGACAATTGCGGGAAACAAGGTTTCCTCCTACCACAGCTACATGAGCTATACGTACACTCTTATACGTACACTCTTATACGTACACTCTTATACGTACATTCACGAATAAAAACTGAATTTATATATTTTTTATGCAGGAAGGAGGGGCCAAGGGCGAATGCCCCCAAAAGCGCCCCCCCCCAACACCTCATAGAAGAAGAAGAGAGCCAAAATCAAGGCTGGGGGGTTTTCGAGATGCCCAGACGCTGCGTTTGAAAAATGGGAGGTCATAGACAGGAGGAAAGATGGGTGGAGGAAGATTGTTCAGAGTTGACCGGTTGAGTGATGAAAGATTGAAAATATTGATTAACCCTTGCGTTAGAGAGTTGGACAGAAAAGGAGTGAGAAGGTGTAGAATGTCTAGTGCTGCGTGCTCTCCTTAAAGGAGGAGGAGGCACGCAGTTAGAGAGTTTAGAAGAGCAGTGTCTGTTATAATAGCGATAGTAAAGAGAGAGTGAGGCAACATTGCGGCGAAGAGAGAGAGAGATTGAAGACAATCAGTAAGAGGCGGGGAATTGATGAGACGAAAAGCCTTTGATTCCACCCGGTCAAGTACGGCCGTGTGGGTTGAGCCAACCTACACATGAGAATCATACTCCATACAGGAGCGAACAAGACCCCTGTACAGAGATCAACTGAATGGGGGTGAAGAAACCGCGGAGCCAGTACATCACATCTAACCTCTTAGAAGCTGTTTTAGAAAGAGAATATATGTGATCTTTCCATGATAGATAACGAGAAAAGGAAACGCCAAGAATGTTAAGAGAAGAGAGGAAGGATTGAGTTGTGTGTTGTTGAAGGTAAGGGGATAGTCATGTGGGAGATTGTGACTTGTAGACAGATGAAGGAACTGAGTTTTTGAGCATTGAAAGCCACAAGGTTCTCTCTGCCCCACGTGCTCCATAGCCGTCCTACGCGAATCATGGAGTGAGTATATGTGATCTTTCCAGGAAAGATTATTATTATTATTATTATTATTACCTCGTATATATATATATATATTAGAGTGCCCACTGCGCCTTGCGCAGCAAAAGCCCCCTGAAACACAACCTAGGGGTGGACTCGCAGTGATCCTTCACAGGGCGGGTATGAACGAACACATATCATAATCCCATATATATATATATATATATGTTATTTTTTAATTATTGGTTTTGTTTAACTTCCTTCGGAACATCTAAGGTCATATGACGGAGGGGACCTACAGTTTTACGTGGAAATCTGAACCACGGATATATATATATATATATATATATATAATATATATATATATATATATATATAATATTAGGGTGATTCAAATATGGGGGTAAAAAATTTTTTGTTAGATTTTAATGTGTTCAACCCTTTAAAATAATTTAAATGGTTCATTTCAGCATAAAAACACCTATCCTAAAATATTTTAGCAAATTTTTAATTTTTAGGGGTTGCTACCAGCAATTAAAAATTGACAGAACGACTCAAATTGTCAAATTTTTCCAATATTGTTGTACAGTTTTCCACACACCCAAGGAGGTACAGTATAAGGCGCATTGCTTTTTTTTAATGTGGAAAGCTCCCCCGTAGGTCCTACCATAACCACAAGCATGCATAATTAAATTAGCATGATATTTGAGACATTAGCTGTCCTTACTTCATCAATGTTTCTTTTTTTCTATCAGGGTAAACAGCCCTGTAGTTTTTCACTACTTGTAGCAAGCATTGTTTTTGATCTTCTTCATGTGTTAGTATTTTATTATATTCATCCATTAATTTTACTCCTCTTTCCGCTATATCATTCACGACTTTCCACTGTTTGATAGATTTCTTAGCAGAGTTATACTCTTCATCATTATGCCATTCTTTAGCATCTTTGAGTAAAAATTTTGTACTAAATTCTGTTATTGTAAAGAATCTTTGAGTATTTGATGTGACAAAATTTTCTAATTTCTTCGTTGGAATAAGTGCAGGATCTAGAAAAGCCCGTTTTGCAGGAAGAGTTTCCGTTGTATTTTGCAAGGCCTTTACCATTTTGTTTTTTGTTTCAGTAGGCACTTCATCATCATAAAATGCCAAGGCTACCAGTTCTTCTCATAGGTACCAGAGGTGACCTAACAGTTTTTTAATAGCAACAAATGCAATTGTGTCATTTATTTGTTTGTAGACTACAAGATTCTGTAATAATTCCAGATCAAGACGAGGAGCGCAAAATGGCACAGGAGCTGTAAACCATGCCTTTACATGTAACCGAGTAGCAAATAGACAGATGTCTTTTAGTCCTTTTTTGTCTTTTACTGAAATTTTGAACTGAGATTTGAACATAAAAAATTTTAATGAATATATAATTTTCATGAATATTTTCATAGATATCTGGATCTGATAATGCTGTTTCGTAGTCCTCCTTATTAATGCTAGACCATTTTTCTCTGAACTTCTTAAAAAGGACTATACCTGGGCCAGAAGATGGTGATAAAGACTTTGAAACAACAGCTTCCAGCATAATTTCAAATATGTGGTGTCAACATGCCAGCCACAATAAATCGTTGTCGAATTTTTGTTCTAGAAGAATAGCTGCACCATTTCTAGGACCAGTATTGGCTGCCGTTGTATCGAAACACATGCATTTATTTGTTCGCAGATGCCCCATTCAAACGATGTCTGATACACAGCATTTGCTGTCAGGAGACCAGTACCTGAATCCAGTTTAGGCACACCAAGAAGTTGATCATCGCCTTCTCCTGAAACCAATACGGGCAGACGGTCAACAATATGCATTCCTGTAATATCTTCAATTAATTTTCCATCCCAGGGAATTCTTAGGGGCACCTCTGGCTTGAATTCTTCTTTCAGGTTCTCTGCAATTTTCTTTCTATATTTTATCCTCTCTCTACGAATAGAAGAGTAGCTAACATTGTACTCTTCTGGATTTTTTCCTAGACTTTGAATTGTTGGCATTAAAACTAGAGACGCATTTCTGTCACTCAATTTTGCAGCATCAAGACTTCTTAATAATTTATCAAAACAATTTTCTACGTTTGCCAACCTTACTTTTCCATGATGAAGGTTGTGCAGCACAGAAACCAGATTCATCACTTTTACTCTCCTCTGATTCTGATTTTGATGATGTACTGGTGAGTATGACAGCCTCTTCATTCTTCTTTCTTTTGATCTCTTCTGCTTTCCTCTTTTCATAACGTTGTTGCTTTTCTGCTGCTCTTTGCTCTTTGCTCTTTTTTAGCAACAGCCTTATCAATGGTACCCATTTTTTCCATGACGTCCTTTCTCACGTTGCATTTTCAAGAATTTCTTATCATCTTCTGTTTTTATAAGCTGCATAGCATTCTCATGAGCAATGTCAAATAAGTTTTCCAGTTATCTTTCCATTTTTCTTCTTTATTATTTAAATTTTGTGATCTTTTCAATTTGCTTGCTTTGTTTTTCTTAAGCAGCTGCCATTCCTTCAGTATTCCTTGAATTTTATCTACTACATGTATTCTTTGTTTTGTTGGTATTCCTGCTTTTTTCCAAACTGCTAGCACATCATCTGCAGTAGAGAAGCATGATTCTCTAATGCCTTGCTTTTTAATATTTCTGTAGTGCATGAAGAGGGCCATCATTTCCTTCTCTGATGGTAATACGGATGTTTTTAGTACTGCAGAGGGCTGCCCAATTAGCCATACTTCAGTTTCTTTTCTTGTAGAACTTCTCCCAACTGAGCAACTAGGTGATGGTGAGTTAGGCCTAGCTTCCATAATCGATTAATTGGTATCAAAATTACGAGTTCCAAACAACAATTAAAAGCAAGCTAGTATATAAACCATTAATTAAAATTCTGAAATGTAAGCAATTAAACAAAATCATAAGTTGTAAAAACAAACAAATTGAAAAAAAGGGAAACTTTGACGCCTGGTAGCACATAGTAAATTTTATTTAAAATTCACCAAATTTGGCATACACTACTTTTTTGTCATAGGGAACAAAAATACAGGTTGAACAATTAAAAAAAAAAATTGATTTTTTTGAATCACCCTAAATTATATATATATATATATATATATATATATATATATATATATATATTAGAGATGTACTGAGTATTCGACATTCGGTAAAAAATGAGGATCTTCGATATTCGGCCAAATAGTTTTCGTTTTTAACCGATTATTTGGTAATTCAGGTAAATTTAGGAAATGGAATTTAAAATGTATTTTTTTATTTCAAAGATTAATCACAAACAAATCCAACTTGATGTAGTGATAATAATAAGTAATAATAACCTTACAAAAAAAAAATTAGCAAGCAGTAATAATAATTATCACAAAAACAAAAGCTAATAATTGCAATTTCAGGCAAGTAGATTATTGTGTAGAAAAATTAGTCGTTTAGAAGCATCCATCGGGAGCTAAACGATTACGTGCATCAGTAATTACATTTTTCGCAGACCTGAACAGTAGGGTATTTGAGGGGTCGCGCGTCTCAAGGTACCTAAGCGCCACCACAGGCGAAAACGTGTTCTTGATAGATATTACTATTTCACCCTTCCTCTATCGCGTGGTTTGGGCTATAATGACCTTACGACACTAGAAGTATGGTTGAAAACCTTATGAAGCGAACTACTTTTTTCACCTCTATCGCCAGCTGGGCTCTGTCGCCCAGATGTGATGCGCGTTTTAAGGCCCCAATATCCCCAATATCTCATGGCAGCCACGCCGCTCTGCTTTCTGATTGGCCACCCGCTCCACGCGCCGAGAGGGACACGACACAAACATCCCGCCAGTACCTTAAGACTCGCGTTGCTGTTGGCAGGCGTCCTGTGTTCGTGCTCATATTGCTGAATATTGCGTGGATTATTCTATTCACCCTGCTTCTAACTATTATCAACGTGTGCAGCAATGTCTCACCGTCCTAGTGATAGTGATGAAAAATCAATGGAATCATTCTGTGCCAGAAATCGCACCCAAAGTTCGGCATAATAAGAAAACCAAAAAATAAAAAAAAATATATATAAAATATAAAATGTGAAAATCTATTCTAAAAACTCATCAACATCTTCATTAGCATACTTAGAACTCTAATTTAGCCAAAAATGAACGTTCTAGCTCAATTAATAACAGAGATACTATTGCCAGAATATTGCTGAACTTTGGAGGCGATTTCTGGAGAATTTTAATTTTGGCGCTTAGGTACCTTAAGACGCGGGACCCCTCATTTCATAAATACAAAAATGTCAAATTTTTATTGGCTCTGTACATTTTCTAGTTTCATTTGGTATCATAAAACACTTGAAAAAGTTTTAGAGCTCTAGGTTAAGAGCAAGTGCTGATTTTAAACATTGATAAATTCCCTATAAATATTTTACAAGGGGGCCCAAAAGTCTGTTGCCCCGAAAAAAAATAGTTTAGAATGCGTCGGGGCAACTGACTTTTGGGCTACCCTGTATATATATATATATATATATATATGTATGGAATTTATCAATGTTTAAAGTCAGCACTTGCGCTTAACTTAGAGCTTTGAAACTTTTTCAAATGTTTTATGATACCAAGTGAAACCAGAAAATGTACAGAGCCCATAAAATTTTGACAGTTTTGTATTTATGAAATACCCTACTGAACAGCCGTTCCCTTCGTACGCTCGTGGGTGGCGTGGTGAGATATTTCCAAGCAAGTACTAATAGATTCGGGAATCTTTCGCCATTATGGCGCCACCAATCAAGAGGGTTCGTGTCGCGACTGACTCATGGATAGTCAGATGTCTAATAGATGTCCAATTCTTTTTCACAATTTTGCCGGCTATTTTTGATAGGTGGAAGCTCATTTGATTATGAAGACGTAGCAATCTCATCTAAGAAGATCCATAAGTCAACCTTCGGCTTCTTTTTCGAAGGTTCTTGAACTTCAGGTGCAACAAAAGCAGTTGTTTCATCGTCATGAGTTATATTACGCGTAGGACTAGCAGTAGGTGATGCAGACATAGTGATTATTTCATTTTTTACAAACTTAGGCACTGTAATGCGAGCAAATTTGAAACGAGGATCTAAAACCTGAGCAATCATGCGAGTAATGTCTTTCTTCCACTACTTCAAGCGATTCTGTAAATTTTCTATTAAATCGTTTTTCATAGTATGAATACCCGCATCATCAATTATATTATGCTACGCAAAAATACCACGAGACCCGTTACATCGGGAGACACCATGTGAAGACAAGAAGAATCAGAGGGAAAGTCATTCGTTAATTTTTCACTCGGGCTAAGAAACTTTACATTACGTTGAATTAGAGTCCACTGATCGTTATTGAGGGTTGGTATGTCATAGTCTGAGACGTACGCAACAACCGCAGTTTTTTGTTGAAGAAGTCGGTGTAGTATATAGAATGTAGAGTTCCATCGGGTGATAACGTCTCTTTTAAGTTTGTTTTCGGGTAAATTATGTTGCTTCTGGATTTCTTTAAGTCTGTCACAGGCTAGAAATAAATTATTAAAATGCGAACAGGTTCGGCGCGCAATTGCGCACATATTTGAAACAGACTTCTGGCTAAGAAGGGCTGCGAGTGCTAAATTATGATTCGCACGAGCAACAGAAGTCATTTTGAGAACGCGAACACTCTAGTAATATTACGACCATTGTCGTGCACAATTGCACGACCACGATCGCTCTCTATTAACCATTCTTACAATATAGAAGTCAATGCAATTGCAATATTTTCATGAGTGTGGGAACCTGGTAGATTTTTGCTGGCTAAAACATACTGCTTTCGTCCACATTTATTATTAATTCTATGTGTTGTCAAACTGATACGACTTCAATGGTTTACATTGATGTCGAATATCCCAAATAAAATTAATATTCATATTCGGCCGAATAGTTTTGCACTGAATATTTGGTATTCGGTAAATTTTAGTATTTGGTACATCCCTCTATATATATATATATATATACACGGTGAACCAAAAGTAGGTGGACAGTAGGTTGAATACGGTTTGTGTTATATTATATTATAACTATGGTGTTCATTATAACTATGGTGTTTGTGTTATATTATATTAAATATTATAACTAAATTTATTTAAATTTTATTTTGTATTATAGTATACAAAAAAATTAAATATGTATTCTCAAAATAAACGTTATCATTTACTGTCCACCTACATTTGGTTCACCCTATATATATATATATATATATATATATATATAATAAAATCTCTTAATCCGATTCAATTTAGGAATTATTTTTTCAATGATTTTCTTTCGTCTTCCAAAAGAGCAAAATCTTTTGAAAATAATTTTTGGCTTTTGAACAACGTCTAATTTTTATCCTATTGCAAATTTTATTTAAAAACTTGATCAATGAAGTCTGCGATTATTGCAGTATTTTATTCCTTTGTTGGGAGAAAGAAGAGAAAGATCGTGGATACCGGGTTCTGAGAACAACTTAAAGATCAAAGATCACGTATGAATGAAATTGATAGACAGACTCGCTGATTTTAAAAGATTGTTTAGGATCCAGCGATTTCAAGCTTATACACACATTGCGCTTCGGTTTAATAGGCTAATTTGTACTGATTTAGCCTAGCCTAATCTTTTGAGAAGCGATCTCTTAGGGCAGTGGTTCCCAACCTTTCCACCACAAAGGACCCCTTTTATTTTTATTTTTTTCCCACGGACCCCATGTTTTTGAAAGATTCCGTCTACCAAACAAACTGTTTTTATTAACTAATAATTAACTCGTTTTCTCATTTTTCACTATCAAATAAAGGACATATAAGAGAGTATGCAATTAAAATACAGCCTATTTAAAAAAGTATTAATAATTCCAGCCAAGAGCAAGGAAACTTGAAATTTTAGCCTGAGCGCCATTATCGTGTGTAAATGTACGATTTCCATTGGAGCCTCTCGAAATATTGAAAGCTCACGGACCCCCAGTATTACCTTCGGGGACCCCAGGTTGGGAACCACTGTCTTAGGGTATACACACTGTGGGCATGAAGCTTATGATGGCATGAAAATTCTAAACTGTTTAATTTTTCTACTACGTGTCAAAATTTAAGAAAGGTCATCTTAGAATTAGGTTCCAAACTGGAGACCGCATAAACACTAACCGGAAACGTATTGGCTCTCTTTATGACCCTACATACCAAAGTTACGGTCAGTATTTAGGACTATTTATTATTGTAAACGTTAAATTTACCAAAAAAAAAACAATTAGGTACTTTAACATTAACATAAACATGAACTTTTCAGTTTACAGTTTTGATAATTTAATTTGAAAGTCAAATGTAGCCCAACTGTATACATCGTATATATATCTTACATCCTCAATTAATCCAATTTTGCTGGAATTTATTTACCTTTAGAAATAATCTCATATATTTGTTGATAAAAAGGTAAAAATAAATTATATTAATTCATTGCGGTGAAATGAGTTTGATTTCGATGCTTCAAAACAGAGATCAAAAAGTGAAAAAAAAATTAATTCTCGTTTCATTTACAAATGAGGATTAATCCATTTTGAATGAATCAAAAGTGAACTGATTATACTGATGACAAAAATTTTTTTTATCTAGAAAAGAGTGGGCCAAGGGTGGGTGCCAGCAAGAATGCCCCCCCCCCTTTTATAAGAAAGAACCAAAATCAAGGTCTCCAAGGCTCACGATGCTAATTTTTTCATATATGGAAAGATTGCATAATGTGTAAAATGCATGTATGTGTAGTAAAAACATAGAGGGAGAAACGTGTGTTTGAGAGCATGCTGGGACTGCTCACAGGCTAGATAAGACACGGAAAAAGATCAGCAAAGGAAGACAGTGACAGGAGAAACGGGAGTTCCAGCACTCCCTGTCTCCTGCCTAGCATCCACCCCACAGAATACTTCCCTGGTCGATTGGTATTTACAATCTCCTCCTAGCATATATATATACATACTGTATATGACACTATTAAAATGGAGTCTGATTTTATGACACGTTATTTCACGTTGTTTCGTATTTTGTAATTTCTTTTTGTATGTACAGTTTCGCATCACAGGAAACAAACGTTCCTAAATTTAGTCAAACGAACCAATATTTTTTTTCTGAGGGAGGGTGTTAGACTTTTCTGAAAATGAAAGTAATTTATTTTACAGTCAACGAACCAATATTTTTTTTCTGAGGGAGGGTGTTAGACTTTTCTGAAAATGAACGTAATTTATTTTACAGTCAGTATTATAGTGACACGTGTTTATTTCCTGAAATATGTTTTGCAAATATAAAGAAACGAAATAATATAATTCTTTCCGTATTTTATTTTAGATTAATGCAATTTTTGGCTACAGTAACCTTCTTTTTTTACGCGTCACCGATGGAAGATGGGTATAAAGAGATAGGGATCAGGGTGTAGAAATCATGACTTATTTTGGGGGCTAGAGGGCGGGGAGGGGGTCTGAAAAGATTCTCGGTAATGGGGAGTGGGGTGTTTCTATCAGAAGTTATAAGAGATTAGGAAAAATATAAGGGGTTAAGGGGGTTTTGATAGGGTCTTTTAATGGTAGTTGGAAAATGTCCAAGAAATGAAGAAGAGATATAACTCCCCTCCCCCCTACACACTTTTTTTTTCAAAGCCAAATAAAAAAAAATGGTCCAAAGTTAAAATCCGTGTGTCAATTTCGTAATTGAGAACTTACAACTTTACTTTTAATGAAAAAATCTCTCTCTCTCTCTCTCTCTCTCTCTCTCTAATATACGTCAGGGACACGTTGAGTCCGGTTGACTGCCAGTTCCGGTCGGAACGGGAGCTGCTTGGCGTCGATCTGAACGTTGGAGGGACGAACTATAGGTTAATCTTGGTGTACAGACCTCCGCATCTCCTCGAGGAGGATACAGCCCTGTACACCGAACTCAGTAGCCTGCTAGGGGATAGGGTGTGTGTAGTTTTAGGAGACTTCAACTGTCGCGGCATAAAGTAGGAAGACAGGACTGCTGATGCTGAAGGGAGGAGGCTAGTTAACTTTGCTGATGAGAACTTCCTCACTCAGTGGGTCAATGAGCCTACACGAGGCGAAAGCGTTCTAGACTTAGTATTCACGACAGAAGACAACCTCGTCACTGGCCTCACCGTTGACGAATCGTTGGGCGGGAGTGATCACGGTCTGATTAGGTTCCGTGTGTGCGTCCCTCGGGTGAAGCGTAGTAACTCGAGAGGCAGTAAGCTCGATCTCCGGCGTGCGGACCTTGTTAGTCTCAGGGATAGCGCAGGTGAGATGGGGTTAGAGGTCGGCGGCGATGTTGAGGGAGTGTGGAGTGCATTCCGGGACGAGTTTATGGTGCTGCAGTCTGCTGCCATACCCTCAAAACCGGTCACCCCTGCTTCAACGCAGCCTAAGTGGTTCAATCGTGACATCGCTTCGGCTATCCGAAATAGGAAAGTAGCGTATAGGAGGGCAAAGGCCAATCGTTCCCATGAGAACACTGAAGCGTATGTCCGCCTGTGTAGGGAAGTGAAGGCGAAGGTTAGACCAGCGAAACGTAATGAAGAACTACGGGTGGCAAGCCTCTGCAAGGGGAACCCTAAGGAGTTTTTCAGTTATGTTAATAGTAGAGGACCGACAAGGACCGAAGCGGCATTCTGCGGACCTCCGACGCGGACATCGCCAATGTGCTTAATGAGTACTTTGCGGGAGTGTTCACCAGGGAGGACACCCGCATCATCCCCGAGCCAGGCGTGAGGCACGAAGGTGCTGGCCTGGATAGTGTTCGATGTACCGCGACAGTCGTTGCCGATAGAATAGACAAACTGAGCGTGTTTAAGGCTCCTGGGCCAGACCAGTTTCTCCCCAGACTGTTACGGGAGGTGCGCGACCAGGTCGCTCCTCACCTGGCTACAGTCTTCAACAAATCGCTGGAGATGGGCCAGGTGCCTGGTGACTGGAGGGAAGCCAACGTGACCCCTATCTTTAAGAAAGGGGATCACGAAAGTCCAGGAAACTATCGTCCCATTAGTCTCACTTCAGTTGTAGGTAAATTATTAGAGGGGATAATAGCGGTACCCGGTCGATTCGCCGACGGACGTTTTGCCGACAGACATTTTGCCGACGGACGTTTCGCCGAACGGACGATTCGCCGACGGCTGTTTCGCCGAACGGACGATTCGCCGAATGGACTGTCATTAATATTTCTATGACAAAATACACACGTTGCCTATCTTAACCTGGACACTCAATTCAAAAGACAAGAGTGTTTTAGCACTTGATGAACTTATTTTTATATTATATTACATTTCATTTGGAAGACATGAACCCACTTGGGTGAAGGGGTCTGTTAAGTTTATTCAAGGTTATTCAGGTGAACTCCAAATCTAAATTCCATAACTCTTTATTCGGAGCTATTGAAGAATAGGGACCCCAGCCTTCTTTAGTTAGCTTTATAAGGCTAACTAACGAAAATATCATGACCTAACCTAACCAATCGTCAAGGGCGTACAGTTAACCTAACGATTGGCTAGGTTAGGTTGTGATATTTTCGTTAGTTAGCCTTATAAGCCTAACTAAAGAAGGCTGGGGTCCCTATTCTTCAATAGTTCCGAATAAAGAGTTATGGAATTCAGATTTGGAGTTCAACTGAATAACCTTGAATAAACTTGACAGACCCCTTCACCCAAGTGGGTTCATGTCTTCCAAATGAAATGTAATATAATATAAAAATAAGTTCATCAAGTGCTAAAACACTCTTGTCTTTTGAATTGAGTGTCCAGATTAAGATAGGCAACGTGTGTATTTTGTCATAGAAATGTTAATGACAATCCATTCGGCGAATCGTCCGTTCGGCGAATCGTCCGTTCGGCGAGTCGTCCGTTCGGCGAAACAGCCGTCGGCGAATCGTCCGTTCGGCGAAACGTCCGTCGGCAAAATGTCTGTCGGCAAAACGTCCGTCGGCGAATCGACCGGCCACGATAATAGCGGATAGGATCGTTGACCATTTGGATTCGTACAAGCTGCTTGGGGACTCCCAACATGGGTTTAGACGGCATAGGTCATGTCTCACCAACTTGCTCGAGTTTTTCCACGTCGAGTGAGTATGATTAGAGTAGGGCGATTGATATACTTTATCTTGACTTTCAGAAAGCCTTCGATAAGGTACCTCACCGCCGGCTAATGGCGAAAGTGCGCGCGCTGGGTATCGGCGGGGAAGTAGGTAGGTGGATTGAAAACTGGCTGAAGAATAGGCGGCAGAGGGTTGTAATTAAAGGGGCTAGTTCGGGTTGGGCTTCGGTCACTAGTGGGGTTCCTCAGGGTTCCGTTTTGGGGACGCTGTTGTTTATCATTTACATAAATGATATGGACGGTGGCATCGTCAGTCGGATCGCCAAATTCACTGATGACACCAAGCTTGGGGCCAATGTTAGGACGCCGGAGGCGATCGAGCAACTGCGTGCGGACCTAGTAGGATAGGAGAATGGTCCGAAAATGGCAAATGCCGTTTAACTTGGGTAAATGCAAGGTGATGCACATTGGCTACGCCAATCCCAAGTCGGACTACTCGATGTTGGGGAGTAATATCGAGGCGACTGATTTGGAAAAGGACTTGGGTGTGCTAATTAGCAGCGACCTTAAGTTTACGAAACAGTGCGTAGAGGTGGAAAAGAAAGCCCAGAAGCTGTTGGGTTATATCAGGAGGCAATTTCAGTTTCGGAACAAGGAGATTGTGCTCTCTCTGTACGATTCCCTGGTTCGGCCGCACCTGGAGTATGCTGCGCAGTTCTGGTCGCCCACCCTCAGGAAAGATATTGAGAGGCTGGAGCGAGTGCAGGCGAGGGCCACAAAGTTAATCCTTCCGTTAGGCATATGGGCTACAATCGACGGTTACGCGCCCTGAACTTGTTTTCGCTGGAAACACGGAGGCTGCGCGGTCAACTGATCGAGGTTTTCAAGCTCTTACGCGGGTCCAACGATGTCGATTTTAGAAGCATGTTTAGTTTAAATGATAACCCAACTCGCAACAATGGTTGGAAGTTGGATTTGAAACGGTTTAGGACTAGTGTGTGTGGGAATTACTTTACGTATAAGATCTGTGACACGTGGAACAGGTTACCTTCAGAAGTTGTGAACAGTTCCTCTGTGGATCAGTTCAAGAAAAGGTTAGACCAAATCTTGCACACTATTTGAGGGTGTAGAAAATCTTCCGTGGCACCTGTTGCCATTGGTACCTCCTCGGTATGGGCCGCAAGGCCTTTTGAGGTACTTCTTTTCCTTGTAACTCCTTGTAACTCTCTCTAAAGAGATGACATTATCTTATATACTGAGCAGATGCATTTATCAGAAAGCATACCCAACTGAATGAGTTGTTCACTTGCGTAATGACGTAAGTTCTCATCGGATATACAACTACACACACACACACACACACGCACGCATGCAATATATATATATATATATATATATATATATATATATATATATATATATATATGTTAACCCCCCTTTATGGCCCTGAGTCGGTTCGGAATCGACGGGGGTTCTAGTTAGGAGGCAAGCAACGGATGTTCTTCTTCTATACTTTTCTATAATTCTTTTCGGTCGCCTTAAATGGTGGGTCGCCACTCTGTTAAACCCTTGGCTACAGACTCGCCAGACTGTTATGCCAATATCTTCTATGGTGCTTGGGTTGTCTCTTTCTCTCGCTTATTAATTCTTCTCTTTTTATACTACTCTGATGCTTTCTCTGATACTCAAATTATCGACTTTTCTTTTATAACTTGTCGACTTGACTAAGTTCTGAAGAGAGCACGGCTCGAAGGAAAAGATAAAAACTTTCTCTTACATTTAGTTTACTTCTAAAAATGTACAGTTAGTTCTCTGAATTTACAGGGGTAGAGGTTCGACCTCTTTCGACCATGGCTCAGGCCGGAATCTAAAAAGTTAAGTTAAGGAGGCAAGGGGCCTCTGCCCCCTCCTAATGAGGTGCTAATATGAAGAAGTGCAATGAAGAAGAGCCTTAAATGAAGTGGCAAATGAAGTGGTCCCTAATTTTACAAGTACATGTATAATATAGCTTAAATGTTTTGGGGGAGGACAGTTGAAGGTTAAATTTCCCCCCTTTTTTTAAACACATCAGATGTTTTTGAATGATTGCAAATAAGAATTAAAAAAAATAAAAATAAAAACTAATTTGTATTTTTCGCCGAGTCTATATTTATGAAGGCGATATCATTTCGTAATAGTACACAAGTACAAATTAAGTACATGACTGAGCACGTATTAATTTTGTTCATTACAATTACGATTACAATTACCAATTAATTCATATTCACTTGTTGTTTAATTACACTTCCATTTTGAAGTACATTCTTACATGATAAATTAAATCATTACATTTAATTACAGTTTCAATGAAGTACATTACAAGTTATTGTTAATTACAGTTTCATTAAAGTACATTACAAGTTATTGTTAATTTAAAGTATTACAGTTAATTACAATTAAACAGTTACTATAACTTTGTTTTGTTTTTACAGTGTTTCTTATTAATAGACAATTAAGATGTTAAATATAATACAACGTACATGGCACTTACGAGATAATTTATTTACGAAATAATATGCTATAATATGTTATGAATTTGAAATCAGAGCGAACGGAGGTATTTTTATCTTTGAGGCGCTCGATTCTGTTGTCGTGAGTGGAATTCGATCTTACTAAGCATTTTCGAATATCTCGAGGGGTGAACGCACTTGAAAAAAATAATAAAACAAATAATACGAGAACGTATTTTTGCGTTCTCGAACGAAGGCATAAAGTTTCGCGCCTCACAAATTGACACGAGTAAACATAGACTGATAAGTTGATAGGGCATAAGTAGACAATAGGTAGATGAATGAATAAGTAATAAAATTAATAAAGGATAGCGGTCAAGAAAGAACATGAATGTAAGAATGAGTATGGTTGAATAATAATGTTTATACTACATAACATATAAATAATGACTTCTATAGAGTGTTTCGTCCTTAGCATGATGTTAAAGAATTTTCATACATTGGATACTAGATATATGATGAAGGGAAAATGTGACGTCATAGTTATTGAATTTTTACGTATAGTACAAATCATTATTAGGAAGATTTACAAGAACAAATTAGAGACACAGAGTGGGAAACGTAAAGAGAATAAAGTTATTTTATGACGTCATAATTATTCACATTATGTCATACGTACAGTATAACTGTAAGTCATTATTTGGGAGGACCTAAAAGAAACGAATTAAAGACAGAGTGGATATCAAGGACTAAGAAGCACAACTACGGGTTCCAATCCTCTTATATGCAATGCGTATGTATAATCTAGGGTCGAGGGTGAGATGCAAAACAATCATAATTAATTATAATAACTTCTATAACAAATGGAAAAATGGATACGACTAAACCATAGATATGGTAGATCGTAGGGTTTGTGACACGAACAAAAAATAGGAAGCTACAAGTAAAATTATTATCCAAACTCGCGTTAAGCGATTTTGGTTCTTATGTAAAAATGAATATTGATTATTCATTTCATTTTTACACACACACATATATATGAAAATTATTTCACGAAAGTAACACGTGAAAAATATTTATGATGAATAAAACCACGAAGGAAAGGAAACACAAAACGGTGCTCATCACATATATATATATATATATATATATAATTATACCTATCTTAAATATATATTTGTACAATTAATTTGTAAGTGATCGCATACCAGTTTTTAGAGTTGGCAGTGAATTATTCGAAAAGCAATATAGATCGTGTAAACAGTGAAAATAACTTCATGCAACAATTTTCTTAATCTGGATTTTTTAACCGAAGCTTAAGAATTTTTAGTTGACCTCTTCAACAAAGAACGTTAAGGAAAATTGCTGAGATAAAATGAGATGAAAGGACCCCAACCCCCACCCAACTCTATTGGAGAAGGAGGGAGGGGTAAAATCCGTTCAAGGGTTAACGGACTAACTGTTACTACTACCAGGAGAGAGTGGGGTAAAACGGGGTGGTAAGGCGAAACAGGGTATCCACCTTTTCTGTTCGGGTAGTGGTGCTTCTGTCTAGTTGTGAATGCGGTTACTAATTGCTCTATCATGTGTCGTCGTCGGTATGGAAGTTGAACCCTCGCAATAAGAGACGCTTTTATGAGCCTCATTAACTACAGGACCGTTTACTTTTATGTAGGCCTATTAAGGGTTTTTGCCACTGCAATGTCATTTAGTTTGAAATGAAATATACAAAGCATTTCTTTTTTCTGTAACACCCGTTTTAACTACAATTTTACGCATGTACCCCGATTTACACTACCATTGGGGTAAAATGGGGGTATCTCGTTCGGGTAAAACAGATTCGTACACTAACAGTTAACAATGAAAAACAACCAACCGTAATAATTTAAAGTGGACATAAAAATCAGATTGTTTCAGGCAGGAACATACGAGTTACAAACAATTTAGCACTAACTACCTTGTTTTACCCCACTCTCCCTTACTACTACTACTACTACTAGTAGTAGCAGTATTAATACTAATATATCTTATTTCTTCTTGCTCACATAAAAATATGATGTTCACAAATTCAAAGTAGAAATTAAAAAGTAATTTCTGGTGTATATATATATATATATATATATATATATATATATATATATATATATATATATATATATATGTTAAACACAGACCGTGCATGGAACAAGGAACTCTTCTGGGAAAATTAAATCCACTATAGTCCGAATAAGTAATGGTAAATGACAATACCATAGTTTTTCTTTTTCATGATGCTAGCCCGACGTGGGCAACGGGTCTCTCGCAAAGAGGTCCCATAAATATAGCTTCCCTCACCAGCTATCTGCAAAGCCCACGTCGGGCTAGCATCATGAAAAAGAAAACTATGGTATTTGTCATTTACCATTACTTATTCGGACTATAGTGGATTTAATTTTCCCAGAAGAGTTCCTTGTTCCATGCACGGTCTGTGTTTAACATAAGTTTCTCAGGGGACCATTCTGAGTTTGTGTATAAAACGGACGTGTTACGTGCCTTGAAAAGTGGACGCTCAATGTCCCGGTTGAGGTTTAAGTTTTGGTTTTTTTGGCTAAAAACAATAGTTACCCCTTTTCTTTGACTTATTCAATCCGACGTGAATGGAACGAGTCTTTTACTTATATAGAGGCTCTAAATGTAGTGGGACTAGGCCTTGCTTTAAACCCTAGATCCATGTCCCAAAGCTGGATCCTGTCTGCTTTGCAGATAGCTGGTGAGGGAAGCTATATTTATGGGACCTCTTTGCGAGAGACCCGTTGCCCACGTCGGGCTAGCATCATGAAAAAGAAAAACTATGGTATTTGTCATTTACCATTACTTATTCGGACTATAGTGGATTTAATTTTCCCAGAAGAGTTCCTTGTTCCATGCACGGTCTGTGTTTAACATATAAGTTTCTCAGGGGACCATTCTGAGTTTGTGTATATATATTAGGGTGTTTCATAAATTAAAAGTTTGGAAAAATTTTAATCCACATGGATCCCCTTGTTCCATTTGCTGAGGAGACTGATAAACCGAAGTATTAATTCAATAGTTTAAAGTTTACGGGTCCCCAGTTTGATGCTCTGGCAGATCATAAACGGAAAAAATTAAACAAAAATCTGTCAATGAATTTTTATTCAACAAACGAGTACCATTTCACTACACATTTTCACAAAGATACAAAAAACATAACCACTTCTTGCGAATCATTTGTCCATGAAATCCTTCTTGGTTTTATTCGGGTATTTCGCCCTATGCTGCATCACAGTTTTGAGCAAATACTGCTTCTGCTCTTCGTTCTTCGTCAGAGAACAGTTGAACTCTTTGGTGAGCGCGATGGCTCTTTCGGCCCGATCGTTGACGACAGAGATTTTGTTAACAGTTGCCGCTGCTTGCTTGAAGCCCTCTACTTCAGTCCACTCGGCAACTGGCTTTTCAAGAATTCTGTGTCCAAGTCGAATGCATGGAAGAAAGCCATCGTCTTTCCTGTCACGAACTCCGCCAGGTGTTTCGAGGCAAGATTCCTGACGTTCTTCCCTTGGGGTCGCTTGAGTTCCTTTTTCGATGCGGGCTTACCCAAACTGACGACCATCTGAGCCTTTTCTTCATCTGCCACATCTGCGTCGAAGAACGCCATGGCAATAAGAGTCTCAGAGATGTACCATAGGTGTCGAGACATGGCTTCTTGCGCAGCGTTAACACACGAATATCCCGACATGGCAAAGGCTTCCGCGTCACGCAGAAATTCCAGATCAACTGCGGCAGCCTTGCTTGAGGTTGCAGCACGAGTCCAACCTCGGATGTAGACGAGGGACACGAAGAGACCTACGGCTGTCAGAGCTTCCAACTCGTGACTCGACATCTTGAACTGCTTCTTCAGTAGAATTACTTTCAAGGAGTAGATGGCTATCGCCATCCATCGAGCGTGATGGTAAGCGCCAGGGGCTCTGAGAGGGAAATCCACCACTTTTGCTTCTCCCAGGAAGATGAGAACCAACTGTAGCAGTTCCTTGTAGTCATCGCGCTGATGCGACGTGCTCACCATCCCTCTCACCAGCAGGACTGACTTCTCCCTCAGTTCCCTCATAGAGTCATTGACTTGAGCAAAATCGTACGGCCGCACGTCCAACCGGTCGATGAACTTCCATTGTGCCTGAAACCTCTTGAAAACGGGTATATCGGGGCCACTTGAAGGGCCGTATGCACGCTTGAAGACGGAGCTGAGGATGACTTCATAGATGTGATGCCGACAGGGGAAGTACATGAGTTCTCTGCCAAGACCTTTCTCAATCAGGACGCAGGCCCCGATATGAATCCCGGTGTTCGACGCTGTCGTGTCGAAAGACAGTCCCCGCACGCGCTCTTCCATCCTGTGTTCCTTGACCAAATCCAAGCAAACTCGCGCTATCTTCTCGCCGGTTCCGGACGTCACCTTAGGAACGCCGAGCAACTTCTCCTTGCCGTCGCCAGAGACGAGGACGGCGATCCGGTCAACGCTCTCCTTCCATTGCTCATTGTCAGGTAGGAGCTTACCGTCCCAATGCAAGACAAGAGGCTGACCAGGACAAACTTCGTCGGATTGATAACTTTCAGCAGCCACCTTCCTGAGAGCCTTGCGTGTGCGGTACATGGTACTGGCAGAAATGGACAGTTCATCCAAGTCAAAACCTAGTGATTTAGCCGCTGCAGCGTACGACATAGCTGAATCGCGGTACGAAATATTCAGCCGATCGTAGGTAGTCGTCACATCCTGTGAGATCAGATTCCTGCGTCGCTTCTTGGTATTTCCCTTGGAGGAGGATGGAAAAACTTCCACGGTTGGGTCAACGACATCTGAGTCAGTCTCTGACGAAGTTGAAATCACTAAAGCCCCCGTATCTTCTGCAGCTCCTTGTTCCTTCCTGGCCTTCTCCTGTTGTTCCTTAATCTTGTCCAGCCTCTTCCTTTTCCTAATCTCCTTATAGTGAAGCTTCATGTCAACAGGGCCCATGCTGCAGGAATTTGGATCTTCACGCTGCATGTCGAGAAAGTGGATGTCCTCCTGATTCTTCATCATTTCCTTAGCCTGTGAATGTCCATCTCCTTCGCTATTGCCTCCTTGAACATCGCCTCCTTCACTCGGAAGGACTCTGCTTTATGTGACTTGTGCTTCACAAGCCGGTCGTATTCCTTGAGAAGGGATTCCATCTTCCTCAAGGCCGAATCTCGACGCATCATGGGGATTCTCGCTCTCTCCCAAAATATGAGACAGGCATCCAGGCACAGGTTCAGGCATTTAGTACGTCCAAATTTTTGCTCCTTTTGGTGGTAAAAGTACTTTTTGAGTACTTGCAACTGAGTTGGAAGGCCACTTGATGTGATGTTCGCATCCGTCTGGCCAATAAGAAACACTTCTGTTTTCGCTCTGGTAGACACCTGGAAAAGAAAACAAACTAAATAATTCCACAGAAATAATTTCACATCGTAATTAATTTCATTAATTAAATAAAGAAAAGCAGTAACTGGGACTCGAACCAGTGTCATAGCCGTTTGGCGGCATCGCTCAAGTCGGCGTACACAGCACGCTATCCACTACACCATCTAGGGAGTGGATAGCGTGCTGTGTACGCCGACTTGAGCGATGCCGCCAAACGGCTATGACACTGGTTCGAGTCCCAGTTACTGCTTTTCTTTATTTATAAAACTGATACGTGTACACTACGTTCTCTTTGACAATTCATTAATTAAATAAATTTCAATACCGCAGTAAAATTACATTAATTAGTATCATAAATAATTACCAGCTTAGTTGTCCAATATGCAACAGACTAATTAATTTCATGTAATATTAATAATAAATATCACTACCACAGTAAAATGACAGAAATAAATAATAATAAATTTCAATACCACAGTAAAATGAGATAATTAGTAGCATATATAATTACCTCCATAGTTGTCCAATAGGCTATACAACACGAACCGCTCAAGTGACGAAGAAAACCGTCTTCACTGCAGGCAGGCGAGAAATGAACTGACAAAAAGTCGTCAAAGTTGGGGACCTCTAAATGCAGCGCGATCTGGTTCAAACTTGCACAAACGTGTTTTCTTGTTCTTTAGAATACGGAGAAACGTGTGGATTAAAACTCCAAGCTCATTTTTATTTTACCCTATAGGTATGAAACACCCTAATATATATATATATATATAGGGTGATTCAAATATGGGGGTAAAAATTTTTTTTATATTTTAATGTGTTCAACCCTTTAAATGGTTCATTTCAGCATAAAACCAACTATCCTAAAATATTTTAGCAAATTTTTAATTTTTAGGGGTTGCTACCAGCAATTAAAAATTGACAGAACGACTCAAATTGTCAAATTTTTCCACACCACCCAGGGGTACAGTACAAGGCGCATTGCTTTTTTTTAATGTGGAAAGCTCCCCCGTAGGTCCTACCATAACCACAAGCATGCATAATTAAACTAGCATGATATTTGAGACATTAGCTGTCCTTACTTCATCAATGTTTCTTTCTTTCTATCAGGGTAAACAGCCCTGTAGTTTTTCACTACTTGTAGCAAGAATTGTTTTTGATCTTCATCATGTGTTAGTATTTTATTATATTCATCCATTAATTTTACTCCTCTTTCCGCTATATCATTCACGACTTTCCACTGTTTGATAGATTTCTTAGCGGAGTTATACTCTTCATCATTATGCCATTCTTTAGCATCTTTGAGTAAAAATTTTGAACTAAATTCTGTTATTGTAAAGAATCTTTGAGTATTTGATGACAAAATCTTCTAATTTCTTCGTTGGAATAAGTGCAGGATCTAGAAAAGCCCGTTTTGCAGGAAGAGTTTCTGTTGTATTTTGCAAGGCCTTTACAATTTTGTTTTTCGTTTCAGTAGGCACTTCATCATCATAAAAGGCCAAGGCTACCAGTTCTTCTGATAGGTACCAGAGGTGACCTAACAGTTTTTTAATAGCAACAAATGCAATTGTGTCATTTATTTGTTTGTAGACTACAAGATTCTGTAATAATTCCAGAGCAAGACGAGGAGCGCAAGATGGCACAGGAGCTGTAAACCATGCCTTTACATATAACCGAGTAGCAAATAGACAGATGTCTTTTAGTCCTTTTTTGTCTTTTACTGAAATTTTGAACTGAGATTTGAACATAAAAATTTTTAATGAATATGTAATTTTGGCCATCCACCTAGCCCGATGAAGTCCCGCTGGATGTTTAAATTTGATTCCACCTTTTGGTTCACCTCCCAAAAAAATAATTGTTAACTGCAATAGTTCTAGGTAATCGTCTCTTGGTTGGAATGTATCTAGTTGATTTGTTGCAAATATAATTATGTCATCTTTGATGTCATGAATATTTTCATAGATATCTGGATCTGATAATGCTGTTTCGTAGTCCTCCTTATTAATGCTTGACCATTTTTCTCTGAACTTCTTAAAAAGGACTATATCTGGGCCAGAAGATGGTGATAAAGACTTTGAAACAACAGCTTCCAGCATAATTTCAAATATATGGTGTCGACATGCCAGCCACAATAAATCGTTGTCGAATTTTTGTTCTAGAAGAATAGCTGCACCATTTCTAGGACCAGTATTGGCTGCCGTTGTATTGAAACACATGCATTTTATTTGTTCGCAGATGTCCATTCAAGCGATGTCTGATTGTTTGCATTAAAAAGAGACGCATTTCTGTCACTCAATTTTGCAACATCAAGACTTCCTAATAATTTATCATCAAACAATTTTCTACGTTTGCCAACCTTACTTTTCCATGTTGAAGGTTGTGCAGCACAGAAACCAGATTCATCACTTTTACTCTCTTCTGATTCTGATGATGTACTGGTGAGTATGACAGCCTCTTCACTCTTCTTTCTTTGATCTCTTCTGCTTTCCTCTTTTCATAACGTTGTTGCTTTTCTGCTGCTCTTTGCTCTTTTTTAGCAACAGCCTTATCAATGGTACCCATTTTTCCATGACGTCCTTTCTCACGTTGCATTTTCAAGAATTTCTTATCATCTTCTATTTTATAAGCTGCATAGCATTCTCATGAGCAATGTCAAATAAGTTTTCCAGTTTATCTTTCCATTTTTCTTCTTTATTATTTAAATTTTGTGATCTTTTCAATTTGTTTGCTTTGTTTTTCTTAAGCAGCTGTCATTCCTTCAGTATTCCTTAAATTTTATCTACTACATGTATTCTTTGTTTTGCTGGTATTCCTGCTTTTTTCCAAACTGCTAGCACATCATCTGCAGTAGAGCTGCATGATTCTCTAATGTCTTGCTTTTTAATATTTCTGTAGTGCATGAAGAGGGCCATCATTTCCTTCTCTGATGGTAATACGGATGTTTTTAGTACTGCAGAGGGCTGCCCAGTGCCCAATTAGCCATACTTCAGTTTCTTTTCTTGTAGAACTTCTCCCAAATGAGCAACTGGGTGATGGTGAGTTAGGCCTAGCTTCCATAATCGATTAATTGGTATCAAAATTACGAGTTCCAAGCAACAATTAAAAGCAAGCTAGTATATAAACCATTAATTAAAAATTCTGAAATATAAACAATTAAACATAAAATCATAAGTTGTAAAAACAAACAAATTGAAAAAGAGGGAAACTTTGACGCCTGGTAGCACATAGTAAATTTTATTTAAAATTCACCAAATTTGGCATACACTACTTTTTTGTCATAGGGAACAAAAATACAGGTTGAACAATTAAAAAAAAAAATTTGATTTTTTTGAATCACCCTAATTATATATATATATATATATATATATATATATATATATATATATATATATATATATATGAGATTGTAAACACCAATCGATCAGGGAAATACTCAGGGGTGGCGAACGTTAGATAGAAGACAGGAAGTGCTGAAACTCCCGTTTCTTCTGTCAATGTCATCTTTAGCTGATCTTTTTTCGTGTCTCATCTACCCTGTGAGCAGTCCAGCATGCTCTCAAACATACACCTCTCCTTCTATTCTTCGCTACACATTCATGCATTTTACGAACTACACAATTTTTTCAAAATTTATAAAAAAATAAATAAATAAAATGGCATCGTGATTCGTGGCCCTCAGAGACCTTGATTTTGGCTCTCTCCTTTGTATATAAATGGGGGGAGGGCGTTTTTTTGTGGGCGCTCGACCTTACCCTCTCCTTCCTACATAATATATATATATATATATATATATATATATATTATATATATTGTCTTAAGCTTCTTTTAAGAGAGTATGTGCAAGATATAGAAAGTTTCTAAGTTTTTCTACATCTGCGGATTTGCTGAGCTTCAAGATCTTGCAGGTCACGCAAGACAAGTTTCTCCAAAGCTTTCGAGGAAGAGTATATAAGCACGTTTTTTTTTGTTTTTTTTTTTGTTACTTTTGAGAGAGAATTTTGCGTAATCTGTTCCAATATGAGGAAAATATCCTAGTTTTGACTATATACAAAGAACGTTAATGAATAATTAAGTCGCTTTGAAATCCTTTTTGGAGCGCAGTACGAGTGGTGTGTATACCACGTGTCCCCCCAAAATGTCCCTATTTCTAAGTAAATGTTCTAAGCTAAAAGAAGGGAATCTAGACACAAAGAAAATCGCAATGGGTACGTAAAACATAGAAGCTTATTAATCTTAATTCAACAACATGTTCAGTAGAATCGCCATTTTTTTTTCTAACGTAGTATTCAACCTTACACAAATGGTTGACATAATTTTTGGAAATAGCTGAGTTGGGATGTTATTGGTTACTTCGTAGACCTTAGTCTTTAGGTCTTCAAGTGTCTTAGGTTTGGTAGAATAGTTCTTGTCTTTTATGTAATCCCACAAAAAAAGCCAGGGGGTGTGAGGTCAGGTAAGTATGGAGGGCAGTTTCACTGGGTCATGAAGGAAAATTAGCCGCCTGGAAAAATGCTTCCTCAAAATGTCGCGAGTTTCACAAGCAGTGTGTGGAGGTGCTCCATCCTGCTGAAACTACTGTGAATGTGGGGTGATGCAGTTATTTCTTTTACGAGACAAACTAATTAGTTGTGATAAGAAAAATCTTGCAGCATCTGACGATATGAATTTTGCGTTACTGTTGCTGCTTCTCCAGTTTCATTCTCAAAGAAGTAGGGACTTACTACACCATACCACCCAACAGCGACCCAAATGTTGACAACACTATGTGAAGCTCTGTTGGAGCGCCAGCATGACTTCCCCAGTAAGAAAAGTTTCGTTTATTAATCTCTCTAGACAGGTGTACATAACACTCGTCAGTGAAATAGATGCGTTTCAAAAAATCAGGATCTTCTTCTAACTTTGCTAACATCCATGTTGCGAATTCCATTCTTTCTGTCTTTCAACATTAATTAGTGAAGCTCGTGAATGAATTTTGTAGGGAAAAAGGTTTAATTCGGTACGAAGTATACGATGCACAGATGTTCGTGAAATACTGTAACTACTACTGCTGACAAACGTCGAATTGACTGCTGCGGAATGCACGAAGCAATTTCATGAACCATATTTACGTGTTGCGCAGTTTTTGTGGATCGTCGCCTACCGTTATTACCCTTATGTTGATTGCTTACATTTTCTTTTGTTTGAAATTTTCTAACAATTCGTGATATTGTCTTTCTATCGGCTGGATCTCTGCATCCATATTCTCCGCAGAAGTTCCTCCTCATCCACGTCACAAAATTTGTCACACGAAACAACTCAACGATCTTACTTTTCTGTTCCACCTGCAAACGTGGCATCACTGTTTGAAGGTACAGCCATTAGAAATGTATAGGTATATACTATATACATATAGGTATATGCGGAATAAAACCCACAATCTGTTAGCTTTCTAAAGAAGCAAACTCCAATAAGAAGTTATACATTCATTATAAAGTAACGGACAAATAAAAAATAGGAACGTTTTATTTGGACATCATATATATATATATATATATAGTCATAAAAAAATTCTCTGATCGTGTCGAGAATTCGCAACTACGAGTTGTTAGGTCCCGTTGGCAGTGACAAGAATAATCCATTTAAATTGTCCATAATTCGATTTTCAGTTGTTTTACACGAAAGTCACAAAAATTGAAAACGTTTTTCAAGGGGAGGGGGGGGGGGGAATAAACTTTGCACGCAAAATGTTTTCCTCTGAAATCCCATACAACGAAATTGCAATAATGGTGTCGATTTCGGAGATTTTCGGAGATTTTCGGAGATTTTTCGTGTTGGAGAAAGGGCGTGGTATAGGTTATTATAACCGCGCCATTTCATATTTTAATTGTAGATACTATTGCTGGAGACAATTGTAAAACACGCAGGCCACTTCTTACTACTCCACGTTCAGATTAGAACGTATAATCCATTACGGAACGATGACCAAATTTGGCGATCCCAGAATTGGACCAAATCGTTTTAATTTGAACATCAACCGATCAAGAAGTAGGAAAGTTCCTTTCATTAAACCAGTTTACAGTTTTTATTAGTTTTTTTTATTTTATGTATTAATTGCTACATAGGGATTTCCTCTCTCTCTCTCTCTCTCTCTCTCTCTCTCTCTCTCTCTCTCTCTCTCTCTCTGTATATATATACATTAAACAGTATATACAGGATAATGATAACATTTATTGGCAGGAGACAAATCTCATAAAAAGTTGTGTCCATCAAGTTAGAAAATATATATATATTATATATAATATATATATATGGTGTCCCATAGGAAAATTTATTTTAAATTAAATTTCCTTTGAGACCGGACTTATGGGACACCCTGTATATAAAATGAAGGCCGATCTTAATTTCTTACTGAGAAATTAAGATTTTAATTTGAATCTTGCAATTTGCGTATACATCCACTCCATCTGCTAAAATGTCTTCATGTAAAATTTTAGAGGTTTGTGGAAATAGTCAGACATGGGATAATCGTAATCTGTAATCGCAATTGATTACGATCGATTACATATTTTTTTAAGTAATCGTAATCGATTATACTAATAATGTAATCACAGTCATGATTACTTTTATGATTACTTTGGTATTTGATCATTTTCTCATCTCTTTCAAGAACTATTTTAGACATGGCAACAGTAAAGTCATCCGTTTTTGATCACTTTTTACGAGCCAGCTTCCACCAAAGGCACCTTTATTGACATTCAATAAATTGGATATTACACCATTATGTTGTTCTCATTATTTATATACAAGATTATTTTTAAATAATCATGATTATGATCGATTATTGTTTATATACAAGATTATTTTAAAATTAAAATTATTTCACAAGATTATTTTAAAGTAATCATGATTGTAATCGAATATTATTTATATACAAGATTATTTTAAAATAATCATGATTGTAATCGATTATATTGTATTTTTTTGTAATCGTAATCATGATTATGGCATGTTAATCGACCAATGTCTGGAAAGTATTAAATGCACGTTGATTTTACGACTGACAATTAAATTTCTTTTAAAGCTTAAAATCCACGGAATATCCACTTGAAAATAGATCTTGTCGCTTTCCTTATGTGCCTTAATATTATTATTATTATTATTATTAGTAGTAGTAGTAGTAGTAGTAGTAGTAGTAGTGTCGACTAAGTGTTATATCATCGCGTCGAATTTCGTAAGCGTTTGCAAAAAAATAATGATGATAATGAGGTTGCTGCAGTTTTTAATCAAAACGGGAACTTTATGACCACCAGCTGAGCGTGAGCATGAAAATGAACGTCCGTTCAACTCTTTTATGTTCACCGATAAATCATTGTGAACGTACTTTGTATAAAGGAGAAAAAAACGTAGAACGTGATAATCCTTTCGTGATCAGAAGGATCACGAACACCATTTAATTTTCCTTGTTTTAAAGTTTACTTTGGTTCCTTTTTCAATACCTCTCTCTCTCTCTCTCTCTCTCTCTCTCTCTCTCTCTCTCTCTCTCTCTCTCTCTCTCTCTGACTGAGACGGATCTAGAGAAAGACTTAGGAGTCTATATCAGTAATGATCTGAAACCGTCAAAGCACTGTGCAGAAGTCAATAAAAGGGCCTTAAAATATTAGGTTATATTAAAAGACAGTTCCAGTTTAGGAACAAGGAGACTGTAATGTCTCTTTATAATTCACTAGTCAGACCTCAACTCAAATATTGTGCGCAGTTTTGGTCTCGGTCCCTTAGGAAGGATATAGAAAGATTAGAAAGGATACGAGCAAGGGCTACAAAATTGATCCCTTCAATGAGAATGCAAAACTACCAACGGAGATTGGAGCGCCTAAATCTGTTTACTTAAGAGACCAGGAGGTTGCGCTGTCAGCTTATTGAAGTCTTCAAGATGCTCAATGGAATAGACAGGGTAGACTACAGGAACTTATTCTCACTTAATGCCAATCCGACAAGAAATAAGTTCAAACTGGAACTAAAGACATTTAGGAACTCTGTCTGCGGCAATTTATTCTATAAAATAATTAATATCTGGAACCAACTTCCGTCAGAGGTTGTTTCAAGCCAAAGTGTAAATGTGTTTAAAAATAGGCTGGACAAAGTACTGAATAATCTCACGGTTTAAGACTAACATATAACGTAACTCTGCAGGAGTTCACCTCCGTGGTTTCTATGTGTGCATGCGTAATTATAGAGCTACCTTATATATATTCTCCACTTTCCTGTAAAATTTCCTTGACTACTTTTCTGGGGATCAAGGTATTTTCTTCAACCTTTTCCGTACCTGCCTTTGGCAGGGAGGGAACGGAGGGTGGAGAGAGAGCCTTCTACTTTTCTATCCAGTTTTCTACTACTGCTAGAATAATTTTAAGAAAAATGAACTTGTTTAATAACAAAAACCTCCCAGAGTGGACCGGAATGTCTTTGAGGCTTCCTCTTGTCCTTGTAACTCCTCGTAACTCTCCCTGGTCTCAGTCACTTTTTTCTCTAATCTTCGTTTCCCATCAAGCACAGACATTTCAAAATAATACTTAATTTATGTAAAAAACTTCACTTTTCTACGTGAAGGTCAAAATATGATAATAAAAACCCACTCTAATAGACAGTTTATTACCACTCGAAAAGGATGCCAGTGGGCATCGAAACTGTTGTGGAAATAAACTCTATCTATTGGAGTGGGTTTTTATTATAATACTTAATTCTCTTCCAATCCCGAGATTGAGGGCGACCTTCCAACAACTCTTCATTGGTGAATTCCTATAATTGCTCTTATTAATAAATCAATTCGGGTGGAGGGGGGGCCTCACCCCATGTAATAAACACTCTGTCACAGTTTAATGACAGTATCATTAATAAAAATTAAAAATTATCGTTTTGGAAATTATTTTTTTTGTTAATAAATTACGAAAGGAAAAATGATGAAGTATGATGCCAGTGGGACAAACGCTTCCTATTATCACATTGGTGAATTCTTGCTTTTCTCAAGGCAAAAATCTTCCCCCGCCTCCTTTCCGGACCCCCTTCGGCCCCATGAACGGGAAATGGGAAATTATTTGATAGAAAAATATCCTTGCTAAAATTAATGGTATTACGGGAACAATCTCTCTCTCTCTCTCTCTCTCTCTCTCTCTCTCTCTCTCTGTATGTATGTATATATATATATATATATATATATATATATATATATATATATATATATATATATATATATATATAATATAGTTTAGCTGTTCTTTAACGATATATCCTAAAAGTTGAGTTTGCTCTGCTCTTAAGCAAAATCATCTATCACCTGTTTTTATTAAGATGGATAAAGGTAAAGGACTCTATTTTCCACCGAGAGATCATTTAAATTTTTTTTTTTTTAAGTTGTGTTGTAAACAGTATTTGTTGCGGGTTCTCCTCTTCAATTTGAAGATTAATCTGTTTTTTCCTTTACCTTATCGATGGATATTTACACGAAGGTTTAGTTGCGTTCGTATAAGGAAAGAAAGGTGGAGTCTGCGAGTAAATGTTGAAGTTAGTAATGAGTAATGACTTGACCCCGCATGTTCAGGCAAAATGCCATAATGCCTTTTTTTTTTTGGCCTATTTTTGCGTTTACAGGAAAAAGTGTCGTTTTACTCATAAAGTGCTTAATTTGCCTTTTTTCCCATAATTTTCTAATACTATTCCATTAGATTCCGAAAATAGGCCTATTAGTTACTGTTATATATATATATATATATATATATATATATGTTAAATACAGACCGTGCATGAACAAGGAACTCTTCTGGGAAAATTAAATCCACTATAGTCCGAATAAGTAATGGTAAATGACAAATACCATAGTTTTTCTTTTTCATGATGCAAGCCCGACGTGGGCAACGGGTCTCTCGCAAAGAGGTCCCATAAATATAGCTTCCCTCACCAGCTATCTGCAAAGCAGACAGGATCCAGCTTTGGGACATGGATCTAGGGTTTAAAGCAAGCCTAGTCCCACTACATTCAGAACCTCTATATAAGTAAAAGACTCGTTGCATTCACGTCGGATTGAATAAATCAAAGAAAAAGGGGTAACTATTGTATTTTTAGCCAAAAAAAACAAACTTAAACCTCAACCGGGACATTGAGCGTCCACTTTTCAAGGCACATAACACGTCCATTTAATATACACAAACTCAGAATGGTCCCCTGAGAAACTTATATGTTAAACACAGACCGTGCATGGAACAAGGAACTCTTCTGGGAAAATTAAATCCACTATAGTCCGAATAAGTAATGGTAAATGACAAATACCATAGTTTTTCTTTTTCATGATGCAAGCCCGACGTGGGCAACGGGTCTCTCGCAAAGAGGTCCCATAAATATAGCTTCCCTCACCAGCTATCTGCAAAGCAGACAGGATCCAGCTTTGGGACATGGATCTAGGTTTAAAGCAAGCCTAGTCCCACTACATTCAGAACCTCTATATAAGTAAAAGACTCGTTGCATTCACGTCGGATTGAATAAATCAAAGAAAAAGGGGTAACTATTGTATTTTTAGCCAAAAAAACAAAACTTAAACCTCAACCGGGACATTGAGCGTCCACTTTTCAAGGCACATAACACGTCCATTTAATATACACAAACTCAGAATGGTCCCCTGAGAAACTTATATGTTAAACACAGACCGTGCATGGAACAAGGAACTCTTCTGGGAAAATTAAATCCACTATAGTCCGAATAAGTAATGGTAAATGACAAATACCATAGTCGGGCTTGCATCATGAAAAAGAAAAAGTATGGTATTTGTCATTTACCATTACTTATTCGGACTATAGTGGATTTAATTTTCCCAGAAGAGTTCCTTGTTCCATGCACGGTCTGTGTTTAACATATAAGTTTCTCAGGGGACCATTCTGAGTTTGTGTATATATATATATATATATATATATATATATATATTAGTGATGTAGGTCGCATCCGCATCCGCACCCGCATCCGCACTTTGGACTGCGGATGTCGTGCGGATGTGGACCGTTGAGCTAAAATGTCATTAATAAGCGGAAATTATCAAATTCTACTATATTAATAGAACTAGTTCATTGTGCGCAAAAGTGATGCAAGCGACAAGACGAGAGGCTGTTCTTGTATGAAGTTACTCTCTTGCAACCTAATTAGATCTACGTTACAAAGCTAAGTTATTTTCACCTAGTACATTAGAACGAGTTAAATCATCACTTGGCAAAGCAGTTGAAGAGCTTCAATCTCTTGAATCTGTCGCTTCGCCACCCACCAAAAGAATAAAAGTTTCAGTGACAGAACCAACACCTTCAACGAGCAAATCTATCACAGAATCTGTCTCTCAGTTTCTTGAGTCAAGCAGCAATGACGAGACCTACGCGATGTCAAAAGATGTAGTAAAAATGATCGAGCTATATCACCAAGAAAAACGCCTGGCTGCATGTGACAATCCTATTAGTTGGTGGAAAAATACGCAGAATATCTATCCATACTTGAGTAAACTTGCAAGGAAACATTTAGCCTGTCCTCCAACAAACGTACCAAGCGAGAGATTATTTAGCAGTGCTGGATTAATATATGATGAAAAGAGAAACAGACTGGCAGCAGAAAAGGCAGAAAAATTAATGTTCCTTAAGCATAACCTTCCTATAATTAAGTTTGAACATTAAACGATGAACATCTTAGTTTACTTTATTTTAATTACTCATTTATAAATATGCCTAATAAAACTTTAAACTTAATATAAATAGTTATCAAGCTAATTAAAGATCTCTTTCTATAAGGGTGGAGGAGGAGGTTGGGGAAAGAGGTCGGTGGGTGCATTTGAGTTGGGTTCACGTCCCGCATCCTGGTAACACAATTATGGTTTCTAATTGTGGCTGAAACTCAACAAAATATAACGAATTTATTTGCAGACGAATTCACTAATTGATTTCTATATTAGTTAGATGCTTGATATTATTTTATATGTTCAGAGAAAAGTACAGCAATTATTGTACAATTAATCAATTATACTACATTATAGCTACAGCTCTCTCTATATAATAACTTATTATATACGTTAAACACAACAAATCTCGAATATATCCTAAAAAATAACGAAAATGTAGACATCCGCATCCGCATCCGCGGATGTTGAAATCAAACATCCGCAGCCGCATCCACATCCGCGGATGTGAAAAAAATGACATCCGCTACATCACTAATATATATGCACTAAAATCACAGAATAACATGTGATCTTATTAATAAGCAAACAACCACAGGGAAAAGGAAAAGGAAACACGAAGTCGAGCGCTTTCGTGATATTCACATCTTCAACCATCTTTTAATGGCTGCATTAAGTCGTTACAGTATTTTTTGTTTCTCCCTGAGATGTGAATATATCACGAAAGCGCTCAGACTTCGTGTTTCCTTTTCCTTTTCCCTGTGGTTGTTGCTTATATATATATATATATATATATATATATATATATATATATATATATAATATATATATAGTTATACAGGGTGGGCCGTAAGTTTCCATACATAGGAAAAATAAAAAAAAAATTTATGGACAACCATTTTATTTATATAATATGCTCTACATGGTTGCCATTGTTTGAAAACACATTCAATACGTGTTCCCCACTGTTGATGAACACGCATTAGCACAGTTGGACGTTATGCTTGTAATGGCGTTGGTGATACGTCTTTAGATGATTTATGTTCTCGATCTCTTTCATGATACACCATGGCCTTCAAGTGCCCCCAAAGATAGAAATCAAGGGGGGTGAGATCTGGGGATCTGGGAGGCCACTCCACAGGACCACGCCGACCAATCCAAGGCATCCGGAAACTACTGCTGATCCAAATACCGACGCACGTGAAGACCATAATGAGGTGGAGCTCCATCTTGCTGGAAGTAAACTGGGAAGTTACCTTCCTCGTTTAGCAGGGATGGGAAAAATCTCTTCTTGCAACATGTTAAGATACCTTTCGGCATTAAGATTTTCACTGACAAAAATTGGTCCAATAATTCTGTCACCCCATATCCCGCCCACACCATCACTTACCGGCACCTTGCATCTTCGTCGGACTCAGCCGTTAGGGTTAGCATTACTCCAATAACGTATTTTTGCCGATTAAACCTCTCCATTGACGTAAAAATTTGCTTCATCAGTAAACAAGATGTTAGTTGAAAGTTTGCATCCTCGTTCACTTTGGTTAATGCCCATTCACAGAATTCCATCGTCTATCCGGGTCGTCTTCACTCAAATGCTGTGCCATATGCAATTGTATGGATGTCATTTGTTTGCTTTCAAAATGCGCCTCCTGATACTGTTTACTCGATCTGCTGACACACTTTCTGCAGACAACCGTCGTGTACTTTTTCTGGGACTCCGTGTAAGCGCTGTAAGTATCGTAGCTGTTGTGTCTTCATCGGTGGCTGTACGTCTTGGACCACTTCGCGGTTGATCTGCAACATTTCCAGTTTTCTGAAACTTGTTAATAAGTTTTGCCACAGTGTGTGTGTGATGTTCGTTCCATGTTGTCTGTTAAAGTTCATTGCAACCATGCGACTGCTTCCGACCCAGCCATCAGTATGATTTCAATTCGTTGCTCTTTCGTCAAACGCATATTCTTAGGGTATCTGAAACATAAAAACAAACGTTTAAATTTTCCTATGTATGGAAACTTACGGCCCACCCTGTATATATATATGAACCTTTCAACCTTTAAAATGTTCCTTGCGATGATTCCTCAGTTCACGTAGGTGAAGCTTACCGCCCCCTTCTTTCGAGTTGGCCTGGTAAAGTAGAGAGTTGGTTTCTTGTACTCTCCACCTCACATAGCCAGGTACGCCCGGCTCATCGGGGATTGTTCTGTCTAATCTTCTTTTGAAGATGTCCACCGCAACACCACTCGTGTTCCTCAGGTCTTTGGGCAGCTGATTAAACAGTCATGGTACTCTCGCAATAAAACTATTTTCCTTCAGGGTTAAGGGTGTTCCCTGTCTAGCCTTTAATTTGGGAACACGACAGTCTTCCTTTCTACTTTCCACTGTTGCTTGGGGAGGGTTATAGGGTTCAGAGTAAGATTAGGGGCTAGTTTCTCCATTATTTTCCAAGTGTAAATAATGGTGTATCTCTCTCTTCTCTTTTCAGGAATATACGGTAGGTTTAATTCGCATAACCTTTCCAGTATTTAGTTCTTTGCACCCATTGATCTTGGCTGTGAAGCTTCTCTGAATCCCTTATATATATATATATGTGTTGCAGTCAATGTCTAAAATCAGGCAATTTGTAAAGTGACTGAAATTTAGGCAATGTGTCAAATTGATGATACACACAAAATCTAACGTAACCTAACTTAATGAATTTTTAGGCAGCATATTCGGAAATGCCAGTGAGCATGCATCTGCAGCATTACCAGAAAGGTTAGGTTAGGTTTTGTGTGTATCATCAATTTGACACATTGCCTAAAATTTCAGTCAATTTACAAATTGCCTGATTTTAGACATTGACTGTAACATATATATATATATATATATATATATATATATATATTATATATATAATAATAAATAAATAAATAAATAAATAAATAAACAGAAACTGAGTGTGCATCATAGTATTATTTTAAATTAAACATCTTTTGAAATTTAAATCCTTGTCTTTATAACCAACGTTTTCAGTATCTATTGTTTTGTTCACTCTATAGCGTCGTAATATGTATTATTTATACGTGTATAAACGTATTATTCTATTTTAAACTTTATTTTTGGAAATGAAATCATTGTTATTTTGCGTAACTTATATTTGCATTACCGACTGTTTTGTTCAGTAAGGGCGTTGTAATATATATTACGCGTATATAAAGATATTATTCTAGTTGAAGCGTTTTTTTTGAAAGCACATTTATAAATGCCTTTTTGGGGGTTTTTATTGCCATTTTTTAATGTTAATTTTTAGTATTTGCCTGCCTTTTTTAAGGGTTTTTAGTGCCTAAACATCCGGGCTCTAGTAGTGACCTTCGGAGGGAGGGTATTTTAAGGAATAAATTCAACTGAAAATGAATAGTGTGATTTTCCGATACTGATTTGATATCGAAAATATTAATTATAGTGCTAAATATTTGACTATTAAGAGTTTTAATTAGTATAATTAAGTGTCAGACTTTCACTATCCACCCACTCACTTCAAAACCAAAATCCCCGAGATTCGATTCTCACGGACTACGCGCCAATTCTTTGTAGACAAAATTCTTAAACCATTTCCTAGAAGCAGCGGTAAGTGGATGCATGGTCGAATTGGCGCATCAGATACCATGGAAATAGGAAAGGGGTAGTGGAGTTCACCTTTCTCCAAAAAACAGAAACGATCAGCTTAAGAGCCTCCTTCCCTGACAAACTAATAAAACAAAGGATTTGTGTCCGACATGAAGTCGGTCTAATAAAAAAGTTTTTGCGTTTGATTTTATTAATTGTTTAATTTCATTTTGTTGTCAATCGGATTCAAACTCGATTCAAAATCATCAGATTTATCAGTATTTAACTCGGGGTAAATCTGAATCCGAAATGCCCAATTGAGGCAGTTTCACGGCAGTTTCGATGAACAGTGGAGCGTTTGAAAGCGGTCTCCTCCTACAAAAAATATAAATGTGAGATTTTTCGAATAAAATTTCATACGGAAGAGTATCAAACTCTTTTTGACAAGTCGAGGAAGATTAAAGCAGTGTTTTTTTTTGCTATTTACGTTCTGATAGACATTTTCTAATAGTATGTTTATGTCATCTTCTGTTGTATGCTCGCCTCTAAACCCAAATTGCGTCTTAGTTAAAATATCGTATTTAAGTAAGATTATATACGAATTTTCAAATACTTTACTTAAAGTTGACAATACGGAAATGGGGGCGATTTTTTATTGCTAAAGAGATATCGTTTGGTAGGATTGAATAAAAGAAAAAGGAGTTTTGGACTGAGTTGTGGCGTGTATTGTCTGGTAGTGAGCGTCATTATTTGGAATCGAGGAGGGTGCGGTATTGGAACCGATAGTTGTAAAGAAGTTGTCTAATGAATTGGCAATTCCTTTGGGATCATTGTAAGAATTTCTGCTTCGTATAAGAGAGGACAAAGGGTCTGCTTTCACCATTCTTGTTTTTAATTAAATCATTGAGTGTGTTCCATAGCATTTTGGGATTGGGTTTTTGTCCATCAATTTTGAACAATAGTTATCCGCTTTCACTCTTTTAATGGCTGCATTAAGTCTGTTACAGTATTTTTTTTTTATGTCTGTTCGATAATAATATTAGTTTTCCATAATTTAGAGAAAACAGGTTTACGTTTAATACTCACAATGAGCGCTGGGGTAATCCATTAGTTTTTTGTATTTAGTTTTGGGTATTACCTTTGATTTCAGAGGAAAGTTTGTGTTGAATATATCCATTAATGCGCTTGAGAATGCTTGAAATTTCGTTCCATTGTCATGGTTATTATCGGTTATTCTAGTCCAGTCAGAAACGGTTATTCGTCTAAGAAATTTCAGTTTATTATTGTAGCTGTATGATCTACAATCAACTTTTATATTTTTGTTTTTTTATGGAAATGCTAAAAAGTTGAGTGCATATTAAGCGAACGGGTTCAAATATATTTATTTATATTTACGTATCTGTTTAATTAAGAAACTTATTGTGAAAAAAACTTCTTAATTACAAGAGTAAATATAAGTAAATATATTTGAACCCATTCGCTTATTATGCACTCAACTTTTTAGCATTTCCATAAAAAAAACAAAATTAAAAAGTTTGGGATGGGGGAGCATAGTGTGGTTCAGTGGTTGTGGTTCTGAACCTGTGGTACGCGAGGGAATATAACCCTTTTAATTTTATATACGATTAACAAACGGCGACGAGTCACACGGTCGTAAAGAAACTAAAAATCGTCTATGCCTCTCGAAAATCCAGAAGATCCCTTGAAATGGGTGATTAGCATGGTATATGTAGGCAAGTGATCTGTGATATTTAATATAATTATACCTAAGATGCAGTCAAGCGGGGACCATACCCAGATTTGATCTAGCAAGAGTCGAATTTCTAATATCATTGTGAAGTCTAGTTTGTTTTGTAATGAATTTAAAACCATTCGCAGTCATGATGTTGTAAAGGAAGCTCGCGTTATTATTTTAATGTTCTTTTGTGAGATCAGTATTGAAGTGTCCTGCAATAATTATTATTGATATAATTGGAGATTAGAATTCTATCGACATTTGTAATAAAAGTTGGTACGTTATCAGTTGGTGGTCGATAGATGCCTAAAATTGGATATTGGATGTTATGAATGTACATTTTAATTGTAGTGCTGAGGATTACTTATGACTCAGTTCTTCGATACAGTTACTCTCGCAGTTTGAGTCTACGAGTATACTTACATCCCCGTCCCTATTGTTAGTCCTACATATACTCGTATGGTAGCTTGTGTACCTTGAGATGTTAAAAAAGATCTTATTATTATCATTTGACAAGGTTTCAGTTAATATAAAGCGCGTGAATTTATGTTGTAGTGATTTTCGGTTAGCTGTCAATCCGTCAAATTGGTTAGTGGGACTGCGAGTGTTTAAGTTCAGTAAAGATAAGTTTTTAGTGGTATCTTTTTGTTTAAAATGTTATCTACCGAGATATATAACCGTTCATTACGTTTTCAGATTCAGTAATTTTATTTACAGTATCGAAGCTATTTAAAATGTTGAGCATGATGTAGAAATTAGGGTAAACTGGTAATAGAAGTAATAATATACAGGGTGAATAAAAAGTTCCGCCCAATTTTGGGTGAATAAAATGTTTACAAAATCGAGCGGAACTTTTCATTCACCCTGTATATAACAGCAGTTGTTGTAAAGCAAGAACGTATGTAAAAACGTTATATTATATATATATATACTAAAATTGAAAAATTTGAAAATTATGGAGTTCTAAAATCTGAAAATTGCTAATTATAAAATTTGCAACTCTGAAAATTATAAGATTATAAAAATTATATAATTACAAAATTGCAAGACAGCATAAATATATAAAATTTCTGTTTTTTGTTTCTTCATTAATTATAAATAAGAATATAATGATAGGTTCCCCTATCACGCGGGTTATGCTGATGGCAATTCTATTTGTAAATGCTGCCGAAAGTTGTCGAAGTCATGTTGAATACGAATCGACAGTCTTTGTCCTTCCTCGGACTTACTGGCATATATTATACCGTCTCTTACATAATAAACATAAATTAAGTTTTCCTTTTGGAGTTTTAATAATTTGTCAAAAATTTCTTTTCTTTATTCACAGAGTGATTTATTATTATTATTATTATTATTATTATTATCATTATTATTACGAGTCTGTTTGGTTTGATTTGTATCTGCAATTCTCTTTCAGATTTCCAAAGTCAGCCACTCAATCTCAGTTTTATATTTCTGTTGTCAGTGTTATTATTTTTTCCAACTCGATGTGCCACCGTAATGACATTTTCAGGAATGTTTATATAGATTTTTTTTTTCTAATGACATCTCTGACGACGATTTCGATAAGGTTTACATTCGGGGAACCTTGTGGGATTCAAGGTCACCCGATGAATTGGAGGTCTTTATGCGGTTCCTGTTTAAGGTCGAATCAATGAATGATTCTTTGAATGAAACAAGAACGACCTTAGATAATGTGCGTCATTTAAATTACATTCTTTACTTATCGAAATTTGAAAATAAAATTCAGAAAAATTTAAATAAAATTTGGTTTGTTAATTAAGGCTTCACAATTGGCATCGAAAATCTATACGGATTTTCTCCCTCCGTTGAACGTTTGTAAATGCTGAAATTGGACTCGCGGAATTCCTTTTTCTGTACGCGCTAAAATTGGACTCGGCAAGAATTACGTTTTTCGTGAATGCCAAACTGTTTGTAAGAAGTCCAAAATGGCTACATTGAATCGCAGTACCAGTACATCTTTAACTTTGAACCACTCGATCTGGAATTAAAGTTAACAATACTAAACAGAGAAGGTTCCCAACGATGGGGGTGAGTGATAAAATATCTGATGTTAATTGCTGATGTTAACTGTATAAACACCTCAGCGGGATATATATTGGTTTAAAATGGTTTTTCCTTTGAAGCTCCTCCATCCCAAAATTTTTATTTTTGTTTTTTAATGGAAATGCTAAAAAGCTGAGTGCATATTAAGCGAACGGGTTCCGATATATTTATTTATATTTACGTCTCTGTTTAATTAAGAAACTTATTGTGAAAAAAGCTTCTTAATTAAACAGAGACTTAAATATAAGTAGATATATTTGAACCCATTCGCTTAATATGCACTCAACTTTTTAGCATTTCCATAAAAAAAACAAAAATAAAAAGTTTGGGATGAGGGAGCATAGTGTGGTTCAGTGGTTCTGAACCTGTGGTAGGCGAGGGAATATAACCCTTTTAATTTTATAACGATTAACAAACGGCGACGAGTCACACGGTCGTAAAGAAAGTAAAAATCTCGAAAATCCAGAAAATCTCTTAAAAAGGTTCAAGGGGTACGGAAGAAGAGAGAGGTTCAGAACCGTTGATATAATAGTTAAATATCTGATAATTTTCTTCTGATATAATTCTCTGCAGATGGCTATTAAAAGGAAACATTTTTATGTTAAAATGTTAAAATTGTGGTCCGTTGTAATACTCGAAACAAAACCTTCTTCATTTAGATAAAATAACTTCTTTTCGAAGGTGTATTTTAAGGAAAGTTTCTCCTTCTTTTGGGCATCAAAGCTTCTTGTCAGATGATACAATAACTTCTCTTAAAGATTCATAACTTCTTTAGATAGAAGAAATGTATTAAAAACTTTTTGGAGTGATTTGAGACAATAGAAGGTAAAATTTGTAGTTGTAGAAGGTTGTAGAACGTCTTTGTTTGAATAACCTTTATTAATAAAATTTAATAACTTTCATTAATAATACAATAAATTCATTGGTTTTATAATTTACAATGACACGAACAATTGTGAAGCTGGGCTATTTATCTTATTTAATTTGGCTCCAAAGCTTTAGGCTTTACTGGCTCTTATTAAAAATAAAACATAGTTATTATTAATAATAAATTAATTATGAATAAGTATTATTAATAATAATTAAGGTATGTATTAATCTTAAATTATCATTATCGATATAACAATTGCAAGGTCATTATTGAAGGTATTATACCAATACCATACAAAGAAATCAATATTATACACGAGAGATAAGAAATGAACAATCACGAGTAATGTGTCTTTAATCCTAAGATTACACAAGAGAAATGAATAAACAAAGTAATGTACATTAATCCTAGATTTTTATCAGTATGCCATTATTAATCGGGATTTCAACTTGATTTTAAACGAATTTACATTCACAGTATTTTTTATATCAGCATTCAAATCATTCCATAGTTTCAATCCAATGAAAATGGGTAGTTTTTGAGATGAAGTCAATCTAAATTGAGATTTAACATGCTTTGATCTATTTCTGGTCTGATACGAGTGGATTTTTTGATGAGTTACAAAATATCTATTTACCCATTGTAAGTTAATGATTTCGTTCTAACACTCGTAAATAACAATAAAATGTGCCACTTTGATTACATCACCGAGCTTTACACTAGAAGTTTTAGCTCTTTTAAATAATGCACTAGAGTCATCAACGAAATCATCATCCGATAATAACATTATTGCTCTTTTTTAGATGACAAAGATACTGTTTAAAACGTTGTTAGCGGAGTTTCACAAACGAGGGTGCAGTACGTTATATAAGGAAGAACAAGAGTATGATAGAGAGTCAATAAAACCTGTTTAGGAACTACAGTTCTAAGTTTAAACATTAATTATAGCAACGCTCCTTGAAATCATTTTCGCGATATTAATGTACATGATCACTTCATTGTAAATTCTTATCTAGTATTACACCAAGAAATTTGGTTACAGTACACTCATTTACAGCTATTTCATCATCATTAAGTTCATCAAGATGTACACTCCTTTATAGCGATTTCATTAACATTAAGTTCATCAAGATGTACATTTCTTTTATTAGTAAAAATCTTGAAATTTGTTTTCTTGGTATTTAGGAAGAGTTTATTGGCGGTCACCCATTTCATTACACTGATAAATTCTGAGTTAAATACAGTATATTCTTAACTGAATTAACATCTTTGCAAGAGAAAGACACCGTTGTGTCATCTGCAAACATTATGAAGTGATGTGTTTTCTGTGATAACGCTGAATCTCTACAAGACACAGGTCAGATTTTTTTTAAATTTATAACAAAACTAAAAGTTACATCGACATAATAATCTCCAATTTGTTTGTTATTCATTAATTAATATAAAGAAATATATCAGATCACCTGAAGATCAGGGCCCCCAGCCTTCGTTAGTTAGCCTTATAAGGCTAACTAACGAAAATATCATGACTTAACCTAACCAATCGTTAGGTCAACTGTACGCCTTTGACGATTGGTTAGGTTAGGTCGTGATATTTTCCTTAGTTAGCCTTATAAAGCTAACTAAAGAAGGCTGGGAGCCCTGATCTTCAGGTGATCCAATATATCTAATTAATGCTTTGAATGTAAGTCTATTACAGCGCCTTACATATAAAGAGCTTAATTTTAGCATTGCAGTGAAAAGGGTAGAACTATAAAGTTAAATTAATAATTTGTTTTCAAAACGAATTTTCCGTGCTTGTAGTATCTTAGGATACATAATTAGTATATATTATGCTTATTCTCCCTTCTTATCTTTAATGATGGTGAAAAGTACAAAGTCCTGTTGTTTTTTCCAATTTCATTCGCAGACTTAAAAAAATTGACGATTAGAAAACGGCTTTCGTTTTTAGTACAAATACGCATTACTTTAATGAAATTGCATCGTAGGAACAAAAATGGCGCATCGTGTTTTATATGCGATTTTTTTAAATTCGCTACAATTACTATAATAATAAATAAGCGTTTACGATATAACAAAACAATGTTAAAATTGAAGTATAATTTAAAAATTAATAAAAATTTTAACATCGACAGAATTTTATTTTTTTTAATTTTATTTTTTAAAGGTGATGTTCAAATACATGATAGCTCCACCCTTATTTAATGTTTTATTAATATTTACTTGCTTATATTATGGTCAGTTGACAGAATTTCTGTTCTGTCCATTTTAGTGTTTACTTTTAACTTTTAACCCAAATTAAAAAAAAAGTTAAAAAAATAAATGAAGCGTAATAAAGTTTACTCAAACGTGTAGTTAAAAATTTCGTAATTCAGGTAATTTGCGGGAGTCCGGTTGAATTAGTCCATTTTACTCTTATAGTTTGGAATTACATATTTTTTGAGTTACTTGATTGATACCACTTAAACTATTCATAAAGATGAAAGCGTAAATAACAAGTTATATTAAACTGTTTAGGTAAACATAAAAGAATCAGATTGGTGCCAATAATCCAGCAGGGTTGCAGCACCTTAAACAGAAATAAAATAAAAAATAAAAGAATAAGAACCGTACGTACAGGGTGTGTATTGAATTTTGTCGCACTTTCAAATATTGCTAAAAAATCAATGAATTAACTTCGTAAAAGTTCGTAAAAGTGTGTAGAATTATTGTTGGAGGATAGAAGTTTTATTTTCTTTACACGCGTACAACACACTCACTGTCTTATACTTTGTAAAATCACGTGACGAAGGGTAGAATTAGAGCGGGTTTTACGTAGTTTTGTTGTCCTGAGACTTTCTTTGAAGACCCTGTATTTAATTTAGATATCCTCATGACAAGAAATCACAAAGTCAAAGGACAGAGGAGGCCATGCAAGACCACAGTCATGAGGGTAGGGATACCTAGCTGTTGAACAGGACTTTCTGGTCAAACGTTTCGTGTAGAAAGTCCAGAACGACACGCGCAGTATGAAACCAAACTATGTCCATATTAGCGATTCTGACCATAGGAAACGGGAAGAACTGTTCTTGTGGGATGTGGAGCTAAACATTTTGGTCCATCATTGTGTCAGTAAAGACTGGGTCAAAGAAAAGTCGCTGGAGGAGGCCATGATAAGAAATTACACTGTTCAGATTCGTCACCGATTTCGAAAATAGGAGGTCACTTTGAGTGTGTCGCGTATCTGTTATAAAAACCTCCCATCCTTCCGCAGTAATGGGGCCAAATTTCACGAACGTAAGTTAACTTATTGATTTTCAATTACTTTATGGGAGTGTGACATAATTAAAGATTCACCCACATACAGTGAATGTTTTTCCTAATGCCCCTCGGTGGTGTAGTAGTTAGCGTCGCTGACTACGAATCCATCGAGACCCGGTGATGGCAGGTGGCGCGCAGCAAAACCCAGCTGTTCATCCTTCCACGCAATAAATAAAATTGGTTGGTAGATAAATGGATACCCTGAGTAGCCTAGTGGTTAAGACGCTGGTCTGCTGGTGGGGCGTGGTTGGGATTCCACGTTAAACTGTAGGTCTAAGATGGAGTGACAAGCTTAACCTTCGTCAGAATGAACAATTCGGGCGGAAGCAAAACCAAGATTAAACATAAAATATTACTCATTATTTTTTAGTGTTGGAATTTTCATGGAACATAAAATGATATTGTAACAGGGTGCATGTTGTGATTTTTGGATGATTCGTTGGGTGGTTGGTTGTATGGTATGTGATACGTGGCTGAATTTCGTGCGTGCTTGGACTTTTAAATTTTGGTTGCTTGAAAGCGGACAGCTGGTCTTGAACTGGAAATTTTGGTGATTAAAGGGTGTAAAATTGAAAATAAGAAACAAGTATTATGGAAGGTTTCCCTGTAAAGGAATTTTTGTATTAGATTTGGTTGGAGAAACAGCATACTGTTACATCAGTAATCTAAGAATTGTCCTCTGCAAAAGAGGTAGGCTGTATGTTATAAATTGGTTTTCATGTGTAGATAATGTATATATCTAAAGTTTTTAATTATTGGAGAAGTGATATTTATGCTAGTGGTGTTTTATTAGTTATTGGCTCCCGAATTTTTTAGGAGACGGAGTTGGGAGCCAGACCTCGCAACTTTTTGGAAGCTCTCTAAATAAACCCCTATTTGTGCAAGTGCCAGTAATTTAAATATTGTGGGCTTAAGTTTAGGTTAAGCTTACGTTAAGTTTACGTTTAGGTTAAGTTAAGTTTAGGTTAGGGTAATGATAACTTGTGTAGGCAGCCCGATTTGTTTTGTATTTATTAATATATAGTTTTGTAATTTAATGTTTTACTGTTCCTGGCTGGGACGGCCTCGCGCTGTAAAGAGGACATATATATTTGTTTGTGGAATCCTGGTCACGGTAACATGATGATAAGCTTTATTGGCAGGATGTAAATCCCATAAGAAAATTAATATCTATTTATCTAATCTGTATTTCAATATCTGTTCAGTAAACAATTCTCTCCAGATAACTGATGCAAACTGTTTGCTGTCAAATTCTGTTATTATATTTGATTCTGACCTTGGTTCGATCATTTAATCACTTCATGTGTTGATATTATTATGACTCATTATCACCCGAGATCACACTTCACCATAATGTTGACAATGAACAGTGGGAAGATAATTTTAGCGAATTTGTTACCTGAAATAGCATAACTGACTGAGATAAACTAACTTGTGAAAAAAATCTTGAGTGAATAAGAAAGTTACTTCACTGTCCTTTTATGTACAGGGTGTCACAATGTCTTGTCAGCCCAGTAAAATGAAGGTGCAGCTCCTCTAAAAAGTAACTGCACGATCGAATCGGTACTGGAAGTCTGCACTAATATTTTCAATGGTTTTGCCATTACGTGGTAGCTCATGGACCTAGGTACTAGCCAATACGCGTTGTTCAATCTTATAATTGCTGCTATCACGCATTTCAAATGGGTCTGAAAGAAAAACGAAAATCCGTTAGTATTTACTGGTGTGACAAGACATTGTGGACACCCTATAGTAACTAACTAAAATGTGAATATCCGGAGCTATTGAAGAATAGAGGACCCCAGCCTTCCTTTAGTTAGCTTTATAAGGCTAACTAACGAAAATATCATGACCTAACTAACCAGTCGTCAAGGGCGTACAGTTAACCTAACGATTGGTTGGTTAGGTCGTGATATTTTCGTTAGCCTATAAGCCTAACTAAAGAAGGCTGGGGTCCCTATTCTTCAATAGCTCCGAATATCCAGATAACAAACTTGAAGCATAGTTTATTTATTTAGTACCAAAGAGTTTGTTTTTGGTATAGCAATTTGGTATATAGAAGGTTAACGAAAGCAAATAGACACCAATTATGATTGCCCTGAAGAACAAATGAAGAAGCTGAGCAATGGAATGCCAGAACGTGTCACCTTTACATAATACAAAGGGGAACACACCACCATTTTAAGTATATATTTATTCAATAAATCTGTTCTTATTTATTCGCTTTTATTATCAAATCAAAAAATATGGAAAAACAGACGGTGTCTATTTTGTCAATCTTCCGCATAGGGTCGAAAAGAAAACCAATAAGTTTCCCGTTAGTGTCTATGCGGTCCCCAATTTGTAACCTATTTCTGAGAGGAACTTTTCCTTAAATGATTTTGCAACGTAATGGTGAACCAAACGGTTTAGAAGTTTCAAGTCGTACGAAACGTTACTGCATTCACTGTAGAAAGTCTCTGGAAAGTTTGTTAGGGAAAAAAATGCAGGAGGTAGAAATTTAGAATTTGAGGAACTTTCACTTTAAGGAACTATTTTCGGCAACAGTTTAGAAAAAAAAGTTTTACATTTTGTGAAAAGAATTGAGACGAAGTTGCGGGATATAGACTAATTATTGATGTCGTTCGTATGACAAGAAAAATTGTAAGTCATTTCGAAACACTGAAACCCGAAATTTGACAGAATGGAGGCCCCCTTTATCGCGTAATGATTAAAAATAATATAAGTTATTTAACTAGTTTAAGTTCTACTAATGTTAGTACGGGTGTAGAAAATTCAATTAGTGTATTTGGTTTTACCATATGCAGAGTAAGGAAGAAGAAGCTCTACTGGAGCGGGACAGTTTTTAAATATGGTTATATATTATTCTATTTTTAACCGCTGTAAGAACTGTTATTTATCTGGTTTTCAGTTTTTCTTTGGCCTAAACGAAGAATCTGTATCGCTTTTTTGTTCTGAATTAAGATATCTTTGAGAATATTTTGTTTACGAGGAAAGGTGCGCCGATAGTTGCTCCTCAGAAATGAACTCAAAGCTGGATGATTACGGCCTACAATGTAGGTCCTACGCTATAATTAGTTAGGCTAAGTAGTTGATATACATGGTGTCTCAGAAGTCTGGACTCACCACTCATCGACTATTAGGGTTATTTATTAATTTTGTGTGTCAAAATCAGTGTGAGGAAACTAAGAAATATTGAGAGAAGCCTATGTGCAAGAATTGATATGTATATGCAAGTTAATGGCATACATCAATTTGAACAATTGTTAAAATAAAAGTAAAAAGTTAATTCTGCCTACGAGTCCCGATTTCTGAGACCCATGTAGATTTCCTACGCAAAACGTTCGATATAGATCTGAATAGTTTAAGTCTGAAATGATACATGCATATTTAAGTTTAGTTACTTACGAATCAATCTAAGTTGACATTAATACAGCTTTTAACGTATTAGAAATTCCCGAAATCCACGTCTAGTTTCCCTCAATCTATGTCTCTTAAACTATCGTTAACCCTCTATCGACGTCTGGATTGAATTAGGTCCCGTTTCAAATACACGCATTCAGACTTAACCCAACAAAAACTCCGAGCGTTAAAGGATTAAATTCAGTAAATTATGTACTTGCTGTTCCATCAATAATCCCTGAAGTGCAATTTTTATATTTCATTTAACTTGAATCATATATATAATTGCAAATCATATCAAACACGCGAAACCTTTGACCCTTTGACGGAGTGCATTGGAACTTATTTTCCCTGAGTATTAAATATTCATAAAGTTACACGAGTAAAATATGTCTGTCTGTACATCAGCGTTAAATATGTTCAGAAGTAAATTGAAACTAAAAACGCGTTTGATATTAAACATATTTAAAGGTAAATCTCTAGGAGCGCTCCATTTTTCAATATTAAACATACACTCATAAAACATATACCATTTGAAAGCTCACATTTTTCTGAGTCTAAAAATGTAGTAATCCAAAAGTATCAACAGCAAATAAAAAGTAACTAGGTTTAAATATAAAACCCTATACCGATCAATTTGTGATGCGTGATCTTTACGGGGGCGGAGCCCCCGTACCCCCGAGACCTAAATTATACAAATGATAATGTAATAACATTCATGTTAGGTTAGGTTAGCGTAACAATTACCAAAAATACCATCTTACAACACAGACTGAAGATTTATAACTTAGCCAACCTTTATAATGTAGTTAATGACGTCACGCGTCAAACAATTAATTAAATCGTTACTTTTTATTTGCTATTGATACTTTTGGATTACTACATTTTTAGACTCAGAAAAATGTGAGCTTTCAAATGGTATATGTTTTATGAGTGTATGTTTAATATTGAAAAATGGAGCGCTCCTAGAGATTATCCTATTTAAATAGTGTTTTGAAAAAGTGTGTTTTAACTTAAAACACTGTTTACTACCGTGCAGAATCTGGATCAGTAACTGGGGTAGGGTGTCCAGATTTGTGCTTGGAAAAACCGGGACAGGGGCGGATTTTTGCCCTTATAGCCTATAGATTTATTTTGAAAACACTTTTTAACAGAGTAAATGACTACTAAATATAATAATACACACCTTAATAATACACCTTTTTTGTCCCGAAAACTTTTTTCTAAAGACCGGGACAGCTCTCTGAAAACCGGGACGTATGGACACCCTAAACTCGGGTAATACTAGTGAAAGTGTTACATAACTGTGGAACCAGGGCCGGATTAAGGGTTTCGTAGGTCAAGGCTGGACTGCGTGGACTTCAACAAAACTTTCCAATATATCGCTATTAGAAAAAGTACTCGACAAATATAGATGCTTTATTAAATGAGATTGCATATTTTTCATTTGTAATTGAGTATAATATAGATAATTTTAAGAGATTAAATACAATAGGCCTACATAAAAAAATATATTTCACCAAGTAATATATATAATATATATACATATATATATATATATATATATATATATATATATACATATATATATATAAATTGCACACAGTAAAGTAAATTGTAAAGCAAACTTAAAGTATATAAATTATAAAGTAAACAACCGCAAAGTAAATTGCACACAGTAAACCGAGCAAAAAGCCGGACATTGGAAACATCTAACGGTTTAACCTAAGTGACCTTATCTTTCTGGCTTTGTTTTGGGAGAACATCTTAATAATCTCTGAAAATCCAAAACTGCGAGCCAAATCACTTTCAATCGAGATGAGTGCTAGTGCAGATAAGCGAGATTGTCCCAGGGTTGATCGATAACAATTCTTGACTCTCTGTAGAGTCGAAAATGATATCTCCTTCGGAATTAGTACCCAACAAGCATAAATAAATACATAGAGCTATGTAGAAGTTTGGGAAAGTCGCGGTCATCATGTGCTGCAAATGAAATTGTAGCACCTGCTCTGCCGATTTGAGGGACACCTCAGAAATACTGTATTTGGAGAAAGCAATGACTTCATCACCGAGATCTAGCTCTGTATCACTTCTATAAACGTCAATGAGATTGTGCGCTTTTTGAAGGATATCAGACTCAGACAGTTCTTTGCAGTTGAATATAAATCCAAATAATTTGGTGATTCGTTTGTAGGCGGCGTGTCTTTTGTTGAGTTCTGCTAAAATTCTGTCGATTATAACGAAATATGTATCTATTTTGAATTTCTGCTTGCCACTCAATCTCACATCGTCGCTGCTAGACTCATCAATTGCACGTTTTCTTTTCCGAATCCTGGTAGTAGAGTCATAATACTCCGGAGTAGACACCATACTGGTAGCCTTCTCTTCGTACTCATCAAACCGTTCATCGTTCCGCATTGATTCGACTTGTCTGCATAGTGCTGCATAATGCCTCTCTATTGAACAAATCTCTATTCCCGGTTGTTGAAAAATTTTATTCACTCGATCGATGCTTATCAACAGATCGTTCCATATCACACACATAAATATAACAAACATATAAACATAATAAACATAAATTTATATGATATCAAATAATAAATTTAGGCTCCCTAGGTCTACTCTACAGTCTACACAAATAAAGTGGAAGACAACTAAACAAACACCTCTACTTCAAGGTCAGATGACAACTGCCAGAAAATCTGCTAGTGTTGTTGAAAAAAAAAATTTCTTTCGTAGGCCAAGGCTTTCAACCTTTTAGCCTTCGGGTTAATCCGGCACTGTGTGGAACGTTACTTAATGACATTGGATCATTGTATATCATATCCGTTTATCATTAATATTAAGTAAATTAGATGATGTGAATCTCGCCAAGTATTTGCAAATATCAAAAACGTAAATCGTATTCATACTTCGATATAAATTTCCATCACGAGTAGCGTAAGTATTTTCATGACTACTTGGAGAGAATAAATTTCTACAGAATGAAAACTGAAAATTGACACTTCAACGATGAAACTTGGGGACTAATGAATTTTCAGTCGTATTGACAGAAATTCCATGTACAGTGAAGAAGGTGTGTGGGTACTTGAGATAAGAAGAGGAGGTGGGAGCATTCACGCGTACAACGAAGTGGAGAAATTAAAGATGGTCGTACATAATTTGTTGCTAAATATATTGAAAATATCTTTAGATGGCGTTTCATGTTCATGTGAATCGAACGACTTCAAGAATATATCTCAAGGTGTTAGAGTTACTAAGAGCCTTGAAGTTAATTGAAAAAAATGTTAATTTATTACTCAGCTGGGATCACCTGAAGATCAGGGCCCCCAGCCTTTTTTAGTTAGCTTTATAAGGCTAACTAACGAAAATATCGTGACCTAACCTAACCAATCGTCAAGGGCGTACAGTTGACCTAACGATTGGTTAGGTTAGGTCGTGATATTTTCGTTAGTTAGCCTTATAAAGCTAACTAAAGAAGGCTGGGGGTCCTGATCTTCAGGTGATCCCTCAGCTGAGCCATGGAATACATAAAGACAATATTTATTCAAGTTTGGCCTATCATCCATGCTATAGCTTTTTTTTTTCAGCCTGGCAGTACTCGAGCCTTTGTGAGTAATATATAAAACTATTTGCGTTGGGTTTGTCAGAGACCCAGCAAGAGTATTGCTGCTGGGTTAAGCAAACTTGTCTCATCTTTTCTTGCTCATTTATATGTATCCTGAGTTCTGACAGTGTTGAAAAAACAATTTGACGGGTATTAAATCTAGCGACAACTATCGTCCTGTAATGATTTATTTGAACTTCTGAAAAGTTTTCGAATATTGCTTATTATCCACATTACAAAAGACTATAAAACTTTGATTTTGAAAGAGGTACTACTGATAGTAGTAGTGTACTAATAGTACTGGTATTACTGATAGTATTGGTATTTGTCAAGTGAAAGGTCGTGAATTCTCCTTTCGTTCTTTGACATAGCGAATACTTACTCTGACAAAGTAAACCATTTTAAACTGATAAATAAACTCACTGACTCTTGTGTTCCATTATCTTGTATACACATTTTATGTTTAGAAATACAGAGGTTAATGTGTTCTACAGGGTGGGCAAAACGTCTGGGCACCCCCTCAAAATATTTACACATCTAATTTTTACATTAGACGGGTGCCCAGACTTTTTGCCCACTCTTTACAATAACATTACCTCTGAAAGTTGGCCGACTTCTAGAAAATGGAGCAAGACGCTGACGCCTGATACCTGATATTCCCTTTACTATTTAATTTCGTGATTAATAAAAATATCAAAAAATAAACATAAATGAATTTGACCTATACATCAAGTATTAATAAAAGTTGGATTCTGAGTTAGGCAGATAATCTGGTCTTGCTCATTTCAGGTCCTCCAAAATCTACAAATGACATTGGTATGACTCGGATCGCGAGTAGTTGAGATTTAGATATTAATTTGAGTTAAATAGTATAAAGGCTAAGGTTAACTATGACCTTCAGACCCAATTTTTTCTACAAATAATTTTTCTTTCCTACTGAAAACTGTTCCATTAAATATTGTAAAAGAAAGTATATCTATCTATCTATCTGAGTTTTTTTTAGGGATAGCTATAGTTTTTGTCATGGTTAGGACATGCTGAAGTGTGAAGATAGCTCGATCTCATATCACTTTATTTCATTCTATAAATTATCTTATTATACTGATATCCTATCTGTGACCTTCCTTTTTCACTCTTCGTGTCTTGGTTTATATAAATTTGTAAATAATAATATAATAATGTTGGCTGTTTAAGAGTGTTGAAATTTCTCTACTGCGTACCATGAAGAAATTTTTTTTTTTTTTTTCAGTGAAAGAGAATAACCATGAATGTTGATTACCCTCTGATTCATTAATACAAACAACATTAATTAAATGAGGGTTTGGCCCCTCAAACTTAGGGTTGCATCATGCATGCAGTCCACTGTTCTTGTAATGGGTGGCTACTTGGTTTTAAAGCTGCCCTTAAATTACCAAAGTACCACACACAGTACTTATAAACCGTGTTGTTTATAAATAATTAAATTAACCTGATTTGTACGCATTTAACCATTTACTAAATTACAAAATATGAAAATCATATATAAAACCTACGTGTTATCCCTTTAATGCCCAGTGTGTGAAATTTTCATCATTAACTTTGGAAGCAATTTTAGACCTTCCAGTTCCCAATGTGTGATATCTAACACATTTCGTATTTTATTAATTAAGAACAATAAAACTTTGTAAAATATATTTTTCAGTTATTTTGGGTCCAATTAAACCATTTTTATATCCCAATTTTTTATTTTTTTTACTTTTCGACTTAATTTGGGTATGAAAGGGTTAAGATTTCTTACTTTTTTGGTCATCAAATATCCTTTTAAGAATACCCTCATAAACAAATTACGAGACTTTGAAGTTTTCAAATCACGTACGTTGTTGGTCCAGTTCTTAATAATGATTATAGCGTTATGAGAGAGAGATTGCGAATTCTCTGCGAAGTTTACTTTTACTTTTGCCAACCGTTCAAAATGGCAAAAAAGTGGATCTAATTCGTATTAAACTTGATGAACGTAATGTATTTAAATATGGTGTGCTAAAATTGTAAGCGCCCCCCTCCAAAATAAATAGAAATTCAAGGTACTTAAGAAACGTTGATTTCAAGGTTTTCCGTTTTCTTGCATTTCGTAGTAAAGGTACTAAAACGTCTGTATTTCATGGTTTTGAATTAGGGAGTCTTTTTTTTTTATATATTTTCAAGTACTGTTAAAAAAGTGTGCACATATATGTACAACGGGCACTCTGGGAACTGTATGATACTGTAGTTTCAGTGAGAAAAAAATATTTCCCTCTATTGTCTCAGTGGTGCAAAATTTGTCCATATATGTGTGGACACTGGACAAGCAGTACTTGTCGATATAATAAAGCCAACCAATCAGATGTCAGACATTAATACGTAACAATGTGGTAGACATAAAATTGCTCACTTATGTGAGAAAAAGTCCTAAAAAAAAAGAAGAGTTCAAGTTTCATCATAGTTTCATCATAGTAATTCATCAAAGTTAACGATATATTTATTTCTAAAACTGAAATTTTTTAGCATTTATTTAACAACACTGAAAAATAGAAGTTAAAAAGTTGTTAAGAATAAAATGAATTATAAAAAAAATATTAATTTATAACAAAAATTTCATTAGTTTAGGAAATTCTCACCAGATGGCATTTTAGATATTTCTCACTGAATTGTATATAAATGTTCACACAAAACTAAGTTTGTCTCTGCAAAACCTTGTTGAGGAGCGATTTTTTAAGCAAGTTTTTATTTATCTTTTTTTATAAATAGACTTATAGACTGAGGATGTTTATAATAAAATTTCTTGATCACAGTATGCCCGATCAGTATACCCAATTGTTGAGTTTTCTCTCTTTGGGTAACATTTTATATATATATATATATATATGATGAATAAAACCACGAAGGAAAGGAAACACAAAATGGTGCTCAAGCGCTTTCGTCTAATGACATCCTCAGGAACACTGAAGTATATAAAAAGGTTAAGCCTATATATAGGTTACAGAAAGAAAAGAAGAAAAAATAAATAACATACATACACACAAACACACATATATATATATATATACATACATATCTATATATACAAATACATACTACATACATACATACATACATACATATATATTACAATAAACAGAGAAGTAAAAATAATAAAAAATTATTAAAAATTAAAACCTTAAAGGATTACCAATGAGGCGTACAGATTGTAAGGAAAAATATCGATTTTTAGCACAAGATCAAATGGATTATAAAAATACAAATTTATACTGGAACTCTGCCGGGTTTTAGCACAATGCTGCCTATGGTCAGGTTTCGATATATAAAAAAAAAAAAAAAAAATGCAAATTAAAAGTTAATCGATTTTTAGCACAAGATCAAATGGATTATAAAAATACAAATTTATACTAAAACTCTGTCCGGGTTTTAACATATTGCTGCCTATGGTCAGGTTTCGATATATATAAAAAATAAAATGCAAATTAAAAGTTAATAAAGTAGAAGACAAGTTTACCAAAGATTTAATGTTTTACACTTCTTATCTAAATCTGCTTTAAAGGAATTCAACATAACAGGATCGAGTTGAAAAAGACCTTTGCTTATGTTGAAGTTATTTGAAAGTTGGATAATGGCAGACTCAAGAATATTTCTATTAACAATGTTGCTTGAATGGAATAAAACTGAAGCATTATTCCAATCAATACAGTGGGCTAACTCTGACAAATGGACAAAAAGGGCACTGGACAACTGTCCTGTTCTAACGGAATATTGATGCTGTTTTATACGTGTGTGCAAATCCTTTCCCGTCTGACCTATGTAAAAGGAATCACATTGTTTACAACCAATTTTATAGATAATGCCTGAATTATTGGTAGGGCTATTTTTTACTATGATATTTTTCACAATATTGTTATATGAAAATACTACATTAATATCCAAAAGTTTAAGTACATTAGCAATGCCTAAAAAGCCCGGGAAAAATGGAAGTACTAAAATATTTTTTGACAAAGTACGAGTGTTAATATTGACACGATAGAAAGTTCGTTTTGCCTTGTTGAGACAAGATTCCATAAACGCAGATGGGTAACACAGATCACTTCCAATACCGTTGATTTTTTCCAATTCGGCATCGATGTATTCCGGACTGGCGATCCTAAGGGCGCGGAGAAACATTGATGAAAATATGGCCTTCTTAATGGGGGTATCATGTCCCGAGTAAAAGTGTACGTAGGACAAATTGTTTGTCGTTTTCCGATAGATACTAAACTTAAAACCTGGGCTTTCCCTATGTACACGCACATCCAAAAATGGGATTGTCAATATTAACACTCGTACTTTGTCAAAAAATATTTTAGTACTTCCATTTTTCCCGGGCTTTTTAGGCATTGCTAATGTACTTAAACTTTTGGATATTAATGTAGTATTTTCATATAACAATATTGTGAAAAATATCATAGTAAAAAATAGCCCTACCAATAATTCAGGCATTATCTATAAAATTGGTTGTAAACAATGTGATTCCTTTTACATAGGTCAGACGGGAAAGGATTTGCACACACGTATAAAACAGCATCAATATTCCGTTAGAACAGGACAGTTGTCCAGTGCCCTTTTTGTCCATTTGTCAGAGTTAGCCCACTGTATTGATTGGAATAATGCTTCAGTTTTATTCCATTCAAGCAACATTGTTAATAGAAATATTCTTGAGTCTGCCATTATCCAACTTTCAAATAACTTCAACATAAGCAAAGGTCTTTTTCAACTCGATCCTGTTATGTTGAATTCCTTTAAAGCAGATTTAGATAAGAAGTGTAAAACATTAAATCTTTGGTAAACTTGTCTTCTACTTTATTAACTTTTAATTTGCATTTTATTTTTTTATATATATCGAAACCTGACCATAGGCAGCAATATGTTAAAACCCGGACAGAGTTCTAGTATAAATTTGTATTTTTATAATCCATTTGATCTTGTGCTAAAAATCGATTAACTTTTAATTTGCATTTTATTTTATTTTTTTTTTATATATATATATATCGAAACCTGACCATAGGCAGCATTGTGCTAAAACCCGGCAGAGTTCCAGTATAAATTTGTATTTTTATAATCCATTAAAAATCGATATTTTTCCTTACAATCTGTACGCCTCATTGGTAATCCTTTAAGGTTTTAATTTTTAATAATTTTTTATTATTTTTACTTCTCTGTTTATTGTATATATATGTATGTATGTATGTATTTGTATATATAGATATGTATGTATATATATATATATATATGTGTGTTTGTGTGTATGTATGTTATTTATTTTTTCTTTTTTTCTTTCTGTAACCTATATATAGGCTTAACCTTTTTATATACTTCAGTGTTCCTGAGGATGTCATTAGACGAAAGCGCTTGAGCACCATTTTGTGTTTCCTTTCCTTCGTGGTTTTATTCATCATAAATATTTTTCACGTGTTACCTTCGTGAAATAATTTTCATATATATATATATATATATATATATATATATATATATACACTGGCTCATTAGCTTCATTTGTGGGATTTGATGTAGGAGAGAGGTAGTACTTACCTTCATCCTGCCATCGAAACATGCCACACATGGTTAGTCATGGACTTAGATTAGAAATGAAACTTATCAATTCACTTTTTTTTTTTAATGTAGTTAGTAAAATATGTAAATTTTGCAATTCCAAAATTTGGTTGAATGTTACAGAATTTTGGTTCTTTTAAAAAGTTTGTTTTCGAGGTATTTTGTCTTTTTTTCATTATGGGATGATGTAAAAAGAAATGTGTGTGGTATTTTTTTTTTTTAAGTGAAACAGATTTTTCATCTAATTTAAGCACGCGCACACTCTCTCTCTCTCTCTCTCTCTCTCTCTCTCTCTCTCTCTCTCTGCAGTTCCTATTACTATAAACATTTTCACCGTAACTCCATATAACTTTTTTTTACCGTAACTCCATATAATTTTTTTTTTTTTTTTTTACCGTAACTATATAAACATTTTTTTACCGTAACTCTACGGAAATGTTCCCCCGTTTGTTTGTATTACTCGTAAAAAATTGTTCGTTAAACTCTCGAACCCGCTGTCTGTTCCCTTCTTCGCCAACTCGTGAAGATAGAAGGAAGTGCTTTTGATTACGGACGTAAAAAGAACGAGTTTCATAATTTGAGCACCATTTTAATGAACGGTTCTATTTTGAGATTTCTTTCGATTCAAGTTTCATTATTTTACGACTAATTTTGGCTGTTCGGGATCAAATGTAGAATTCGGACCCCAGCCTTCTTTAGTTAGCTTTATAAGGCTAACTAACAAAAATATCATGACCTAACCTAACCAATCGTCAAGGGCGTACAGTTAACCTAACGATTGGTTAGGTTAGGTCGTGATATTTTCGTTAGTTAGCCTTATAAAGCTAACTAAAGAAGGCTGGGGTCCGAATTCTACATTTGATCCGGCTGTTCATATAGTTTACAGTCGTCTGAGCTTCGAATTGTAAATAAACAGAATTTAATTGCAAGCTTTTATTTTGTTTGTACTTTTTCCAAAAGAATTAACTTATTTTAAAAGACTCTCTCTCTCTCTCTCTCTCTCTCTCTCTCTCTCTCTCTCTCTCTCTCTTCTCATGGACGAGTAATATCGATAGTAAGGTTTAGAAGAGAGGTGTTGAAAATGTTTTTACTACTAAAAAAAAAAAAAAAAGTTGAAACTAATTTAAACCAGTTCAAACCGGATTTGTCGCTTCACTCGCGTTACTTTATACACACCCTTTATATATATATATACAGGGTGGGCGGAAAGTAGCTCCCTAATTTAAATTACATATAAATTATGTATAAATTGTGATTGTATTGTTATATTGTTATGGTCTGTTCTCTAAAGTGGTACAATTGTAACGGTAATCTTTTTTTCTCTAAAGTGTTCTCTTTGTGTTCTCTAAAGTGGTACAATTGTAACGTTCATTTTTTTTTTTCATTTCAGATTGAAGGGTAACATGGCTGAGCGTTTAACACTGCAGGAGCGTGCCCAGTTGGCGGCACGGTACGAAGTTTGGCAATCTGTCGTTCGAGTTCAAAGATGGTGGCGGGCCATTCACGGACCACGTGCCCAAGTGGACCCGAAAACAATCAAGAACTGCCACTCGAAGCTCATGACCACGGGGTCTGTGGCAGATGTTCGAAGATGTGGTCGCCCTTCGACATCCAGGGCCCAGGAGACGGTGCAGGCAGTTCAGGAAATGTTCGCACGGAGTCCACGAAACTCAACTCGGCAGGCAGCTCGGGAAAGTGGACTCTCCCGCTACTCAGTGCGAACTGTGCTGAAGAAGGAGCTGAACTGGCGTGCGTGGAAGCCGCATTACTGCCAATCTCTCTCGGACGAGGACTGCGACATTCGCATGGAGTTCGGGGAAATCATGCTGGCTTGGCATGAAGACTGGCCCCCATCTCTTCCGCAACATCCTCTGGAGCGACGAGGCGGTGTTCCACGTCGGAGGCTTTGTCAACCGCCACAATTGCCACTACTGGGCAGGAGAGGATCCCATGGTTACCGCTGAAAAACGGCAGAATCGGTTCAGTGTAACGGTGTGGTGTGGTATGACCTCAGATCAGGTTGTGGGCCCGTTCCTTCTGCGCAACACCATGAATGCTGAGCGGTACCTTGCTATGTTGCGAAACGAGGTCTGGCCGGTTGTCAGCACATGGGAGAACATCGACGATCTGATATTTATGCAAGATGGCGCCCCTCCGCACTTCGCTCTTGTTGTCCGTGAGTGGCTGGATGCCCACTTCCCTGGGCGTTGGATGGGTCGTCGTGGTCCACATCAATGGCCAGCCAGGAGCCCCGACTTGACACCGTGCGACTTCTTTCTTTGGGGGTGGGTAAAGAAAGAAGTCTACCGCACCAAACCGAGGACATTGGAAGAACTGGAGGACCGAATTCGGGAAGTCATGTCCTCCATCCCGTCGGAGTTCCTGCTAAAGTCAGTGGACGCCATTCCTGGGCGGCTCCAGAAGCTGGTGGAAAGAGTTGGAGCCCACATTGAATTTTAGAGAAAACCTACCATGTATGCCTACCTTTTCATATTATTTCTTCTGAAATAAATGGATAATATACGTATTTTTTTACCAATCCAAAATAGGGAGCTACTTTCCGCCCACCCTGTATATATATATATATAATATATATATAAACGGACCTTTTCCAGTTTGTGTACCGTTTTTCATATAATTTATTTTTGAGAATATTTTTGTTAAAACTAACGAAAATATCACGACTTAACCTAACCAATTATCAAGGGCGTACAGTTGATCTATTATTAATTATAACATTGTTTCTGGAATAGTATTTACTATTTACTAATAGATCAACTGTACGCTCTTGATAATTGGTTAGGTTAAGTCGTGATATTTTCGTTAGTTTTAACAAAAATATTCTCAAAAATAAATTATATGAAAAACGGTACACAAACTGGAAAAGGTCCATAAAAACTATAGTGTTTGTCGTTTACCATTACTTGTTCGGATTATAGTGGATTTAATTTTCCCAGAAGAGTTCCTTGTTTCATGCACGTCTGTGTGTATCATATATATATATACAGTATATATATCAAATTGTTTTTTCAAATTATGCAAAAGAAAAACAAGAAATAAAATGTCAGAAAATGGAAGAATGACAATTTTAAGTAATCTATATTATAATAAGAGCTGTCCGTCTGTCCGTCTGTCTGTCCGTCACACTTTCAGAAATTGTGAGAAAAAAATTCAGAAATTGTATTACGGGCGGCAATGTGAAGCTCAAGATTTTCATGACTGTTCTTTTCTGTAGTTTAGCAATGGGGGATGGGTGGGTAATGGGGAGGGGGTTAGCCCCCAAGTTGTATGAATGGGGGTGAGGAGGTTTTGGGAGATACCAGATTCAGAAATGTTGACACAATGTGAAGCTCAAAATTTTCACGGCTGGGTTCTTTTTTGTAGTTTAGCCTGTTTAACCGTCAGCGAAGCGGCGGGAACTGTACTAGTTTAAATAAAATTAAAATATATATTTTAAATAAATTAATATACACCAGTTAAAAATATCTACAGTGTATACATTTATGGAAACTTTCCTCAAATTTACGCATATATACTGTGTATATATATATATATATATAAATATATATATATATATATGTCTCATAGGAAAATTTATTTAATACATTAAAACTAAAACGAATGTTCAAATTTATGTCGTTTATATATATATATATATATATATATATATATATATATATATGTCTCATAGGAAAATTTATTTAATACATTAAAACTAAAACGAATGTTCAAATTTATGTCGTTTATATATATATATATTATATATATATATATATATATATAATTATATATATATATATAGTATATATTGTGAAAAGTTCCCTTACAAGTGTTAGAGTGTTTCCCTTCAGTTAAGAGTTCTCATCCCTTGACCAAAACATAAAAGATTTTGGCTCTTTTCGATTCGGAGAGAAATTTTTTATATTTGTTATTCAAAAATAAAAATTTAAAATAAAATTGATAACTATTTTTATTTTTTTTAATGATTTTCTGTCGTGCGACCAATTATCATTAAAAACTGGGTTTTTTTAATTAATAATATATATATATATGTGTGTGTGTGTGTGTACAGTAGGATATATATATGTAAAGAACGACGCTTGTGTAGAAGAGCGTTCCGTACAAGATGATGAGGGAGAACGAGCAAATGAAAAATGAGGTACCTCCCAGGAATCGAACCCGGGATCATCCAATTGCCAGTCGGATATGCTAACCACTGCACCAAGGACCCCGATTAGTCAGTACTCGTAATTCTCCTACATACGAGCGGAATCATTTTTCATTTGCTCGTTCTCCCTCCTCATCTTGTGCGGAACGCTCTTCTACACAAGCGTCGTTCTTTACATTAATTATAATGTGTTGTTTGCAGTTAAAATGTATATACTGTTTATATATATATACACCGTTTTTAATAATTGGTCGCACGACAGAAAATCACTAAAAAAAAGGAAAAATAGTTACCAGTTTTATTTTTTTTGTCAACCTTTTTTCCAAAACAATTTTTAGAGAGGGGTGTTTCCATAATTGAACCTCCGTGATGTCCATAGTTTTTGAAAACACTTATTTGTGTAGTTATAGGGGGCTTGCTCTACCGATAAAATTTTGCCTGAAGAGGCAACCTGGATAAAAATAATAATAATTAATTAATTAATTAATTTAGGATCTTTGTGGATGTTTCCGGGCAACCAGGAAACCCCCCCTGGTCACACCACCGATATTAATGGTTCGAAATAATGTACAGACTCCTCTATTCATGTGTTTCAGTTAAAGGTAATAATGCAATTAATGGAATGAATTTGAATACAGAGTAGTATATTTTAATTAAATTTGAGTGGAAACGTTATCTTATCTTATCTTATCTTCATTTGTTTGCCTTTTAGTTTGACGAGATGTGATTGCCTCGGCTGAACAAAAGGCACGATTTCAAACTTACCTTTTGTGTAAAGAGATAAAAATTTGAAGAACCGCAGCGAAGCTTTGGTAATTTCAGTCCAAGATGTAATTTACAATTTTTGATAGTTTATAAATTGTTTGTTTTGATTTTGAGAGAATAAATAGTCACGTTTAGAGTTAGTAATTTATAACAACACCAGGTAAAATTATTGGAAAGAGGAACTCTCGCGATTTTATTGAATATGAAGACGACTCGCTGAGTTTTTAAACAATTAAAACTCGAAGTAATACAGGGTGTCCATAAATTATTCACCCCATTATAAGCCTTAATAAATTCGTTATTATAGGAGCTATCTTAAAACGGTTTGCGGCAATTAATAACACAACTCAAGAAATTTTTTATTTATTTCGCAGAACATCCACTAAGGTCACAATGGCGACAGTGAAGGAGAAAGCAATGTGTGTGCTGTGGATGTGGGAAACCAAATCTCCAATTACTGTACAGAGACGTTTTCGGGAGGAATATCAGAAAACTCCACCAACAGAGCAATCACTCGAGCGATGGCTGAAATAATTTCAAGAAACTGGCAGTGTGCTACATCAGAAAGGAGCTGGTAGGCCTAGTGTGTCTGAAGATAAGATAGCAGGAATTCAGGAGGCGTTTATCCGAAGTCCTACAAAATCCATGCGCCGAGCAAGCCGAGAACTGCAAATACCGCGTTCAACAGTGCATAAAGTGGTTCACAAGAGGTTGAAACAAATTGCAAACGTTGCAGAAACTTCTACCAAATGACAAACCCAAACGGGTACAGTTTGCTGTTGACATTCTTGACCGTATTGATGAAGATGAGCATTTTTTGAACAAGTCGTTTTCGGTGATGAAGCGACATTCCATCTGTCTGGTAAAGTCAACAAACACAATTGCCGTATATGGGGATCAGAAAATCCGCATGAATTTATTGAACACGAACGCAACAGTCCCAAGATAAACGTTTGGTGTGCTCTCTCCCATAACCGTGTGATTGGACCATTCTTCTTCCATGAGAACACTGTGAAGGCTACAAATTACCTAGATATGCTTGAATGGTATGCTGCACCTTAGTTTGAGGATATGCAGCCCCGTGTGTTCTTTCAGCAAGATGGGGCACCGCCACACTGGGGGTTAGAAGTGCGGAGGTTCCTCAATGAAAAGTTCCCTTCTCGTTGGATGGGGCGAGATGGCCCTATTCCATGGCCTCCTCGTTCCCCGGATATAACGCCTCTGGATTTCTTTTTATGGGGCTACACAGAGGACAGAGTGTATGCAAAGAAGGTTAATAACATGACAGAATTAAGACACCGGATTGAAGAGACATTAGCTTCCATCACGCAAGACATGCTTCTTAATGTTTGGAACGAAATCATCTATCGCCTTGATGTTCTGCGTGCTACCAATGGGGCTCACGTGGAGGTTTACTGAATTAAAACAAAAATTTCTTGTTATTAATTGCCGCAAACCGTTTTAAGATAGCTCCTATAATAACGAATTTATTAAGGCTTATAATGGGGTGAATAATTTATGGACACCCTGTATATTTTTCTAATTTTTTGCCGTATACGATAACAGTCACGAGACAGAGATATAGGACGTGTAACCAATGAAAAGTGGACGGAGAACGCTCTTTGATAGGCTGCGGGCCTTTTTCAAACCTCCAGAAGGGGCAGGGACAATTCGACGTGGCCGACTCGATGCGACCCAACTCGATGTGGCCGACTCGATGTCAGGACAACTCGATGTCAAGCCAAGTCGATGTCAAGCCAAGTCGATGTCAAGCCAAGTCGATGTCAAGCCAAGTCGATGTCAAGCCAAGTCGATGTCAAGCCAAGTCGATGTCAAGCCAAGTCGATGTCAAGCCAAGTCGATGTCAAGCCAAGTCGATGTCAAGCCAAGTCGATGTCAAGCCAAGTCGATGTCAAGCCAAGTCGATGTCAAGCCAAGTCGATGTCAAGCCAAGTCGATGTCAAGCCAAGTCGATGTCAAGCCAAGTCGATGTCAAGCCAAGTCGATGTCAAGCCAAGTCGATGTCAAGCCAAGTCGATGTCAAGCCAAGTCGATGTCAAGCCAAGTCGATGTCAAGCCAAGTCGATGTCAAGCCAAGTCGATGTCAAGCCAAGTCGATGCCAGGCCAAGTCGATTTCATTTTCTTTATATATTTAATGTGGGTTAACTGAATGCCCGGTTAGGTCAACTGTACGCCCTTGACGATTGGTTAGGTTAAGTTGATATTTTCGTTAAAACTAACGAAAATATCCCTTAGGGATATCACATCGAGTTGTCCTGACATCGAGTCGGCCATATCGAGTTGGGTCGCATCGAGTCGGCCACATCGAATCGTACCCAACCCCTCCAGAAGGGCCTTCTTCAAAGATGGACTTTCGAGGCAGTTTGACAATGGAAATTCGTTTTGACGTATTAACAGGGCGGCAATTTGGAGTGTTATTGGTTAATGTAATAAAGAAAGGTTTCCCAATGGGTTCAAATTTGTGATGTAGATTCAGCGTCGAAAATTAGAAATTTTCTGAAATTTGAGTAAACCGAACAGTGTTGACATTTTCAAATTGAAAATTTCGACACGATATTGTGGCGACAAAATGGCCAACAAATTTTATAAGGGTTTTACTAACTGTAGGTTTGTACAGGAGAATTCAAACTTATTTAAAATGAAAGATTTTGTACGTGGGTTTTGAAAACATTTAATTTTATTTCATAAATGATTGATGACATTAATTTCTAGCTCGTTTGAATGAGTTTCTAACAAAGAATCTAAATATACTCATTTCTTTATGATCAATAAATATTCATTTACGTCCTAAAATTGAATTTGTTACTGATTTTATAATAAATTTTATATCAACTTTATAAAAGGTAAATTGAACTGACAAAAATGCGAAATAAACAGAATTATGAAATGCTGAATTCACTTTGTGGTATTGAGACGGAAGCTCAAACAATTATGTGATTGCGTGATCGTGTTATTTTTTCCATGAGGTTCTACGTGTCATGAATAGGGTGATTTTTTAAACATAGATAGATAGATAGATAGATAGATATATAGGTGTATTTAAACATCTGACACTTTAAAATTTTTGTAGTTGTTTTTATTAACTGAACTAAAAGCATGAAATTATTACTGTACTTTCTCTCACATATGGGGGAATTCGTCCCCTGGTACGAAACATGCTCTATATGATGTCTTCTCAGCTCGCTCACGATACTTACACGATACTTTCGACGGAAGAGTCCTGTCCAACAGATTTCCTGCAGTTTATGATAAATATCATGGCCACCAATATCACCAGATGTGACTTTCATTTTTGAGGTTATTTAAAAGATAAAATGTTTAAACAGAATCGCCACACAATAGAATAATTGAGAGCATCAATTGAACAAGAAATTTCTCATATTTTAAAAAAATATTCTGTTCAGGTTACTGCAAAATTTTGTTCGTGTGCAAAGAATTAATTAGCTGAGACAATATTACATAGAGCATGTTTTGCACTAGTGGGTTAATCCCTCATGTGTAGAGAAGGTACAGTAAAAATTTCGTGCTTTTATTTCAGTTAATAAAAAATACAAATATTTTAAAGGGTCAGATGTTTAAAAAAAATCACCCCGATACGTAGTCACGTGGTTTTGCGCTTAAAAATTCTACATTTAACAAAAAATTTGTTTGCAATTTAGACAAACGAAGCGCTGTGCTCAAAATTATTCTGCATAGTTGTGTTTAAATTGAACTAAATAAATGATGTTACTTCAAACTAAATTTTTGTTTAGAGTAAACAAGATTTACTTGGAATTTTCAAATTTCTCGCGTGAAATTAAACTTGCTTCCAAATATAATTTTATATTCGTTTAATCTAAACCAAATTTATACTGAAATAACATTAATTTTGTTCAATTTTTAACATAAACTTGGACTGGTAATTTTAAAGTATTTTGTTTGTTCACACACCAAATTTTTTTAAAAATTAGAATTTTTTTTTGTGTGCGCGCGCGCGCGCTTATGTTGCAATCCCACTTGCCTTCCAAGATGATACATGATCATGGCTATTAAGCATTAATGTTGGTTGAATTCCGTTCGAATTGTTCATTCTGACGAAGGTCAAGCTTGTTGCTCTACCTTAGACCTACGGCTGCCCGGATGCGATCTCACGACTTCCTGATCAGCAGCCCAGCGTCTTAACCACTAGGCTACCCAGGGTGCCCATTTATCTACTAACCAATTTTTATTGTGTAGAAGGATGAACAGCTGGGTTTGCTGCGCACCGCCTGCCGTCATCAGGAATCGAACCCGGTGGATTCGTAATCAGCGTCGCTAACCACTACACCACCGAGTCATCATTAAACGTTCTCTCTCTCTCTCTCTCTCTCTCTCTCTCTCTCTCTCTCTCTAATATATATATATATATATAGTTTAGAATTATGCGGGTGAGCAATTGACGTGGGGATTAATGGTCCTAAATAGAATTTTCAGGTCTTGAGATAGGGATGGTTTTGTTATATATATATATATGTGTGTGTACATATATATATATGTGTGTGTGTGTGTGTGTGCATATTTATTTTTAAATATTTGAAGTTGATGAAAAATAATTTGGTTTTCTTTTACCAGGAAAAAGCACGAAACCGTTATTTTTAAGGAAAATTGGGGGTCTTTCATAATACAGGTGGTGTAGGATTAACATTACTTTCAAAATGTGTACAGTCAATTTGGTTGTTTTGCCGATTTGTTGGAACTTGGAAAGTAAAATCTTTTTTACGCGCCATCAGGTCAGAATCGGCTGGGGTAATGCAAAGTGGCTCGTATGTACCGACAGTTTTTCAATCCAGCTGTCCTCGCCATCTTCTGAACCGTGCGTCTGGAAAATCCTAAATTACGCGTTATGGCTCTCTGAAACAAATGAATGCCTGTTTGATCTTTTGGAAAATCCTAAATTACGCGCTATGGCTCTCTGAAATAAATGAGTGCCTGTTTGATCTTTTGACGGTACCAGTTCGTCAACTCGCTCTTGATTTTGCCGTATTTGGGCTGTCCCTAGTCGGCCACTATTCATTTATTGGTTGTAATACTTAACCTGTTGTTTTCAGACATCGAATCATACGATTAACGGAACTTACATTCCAGTTTTTAACTGCGAATTCAGAGCCTTCTTTTACTTCGCCATGACACTTTTCGGAACATGTCTTGACAACAGCGAGACTCACAAAGCTTTGGGTCTTTTTTTTTTTTTGTTACAAAGAACTAAACCATGATAAAAAAAAATTAACAAACAAACGACGCTGATTGAATCCTTTCATGCCTGAAGTATACTTAAGGTTTGAAAATTTTGGTGCAAAAATCACCTCTAAATAATTATTTCATAGGGGCGAAGATACCATGCGAGTTAACGTTTACATATGTTGCCATAGAGTATGAAAGAGTTAATTCAGAATATTCACAGCCTCACATTGACCGTTACAATGTAGGTCTAAACGTGGTGCGCATGCGCGTCGTAGTTCCTAATTCCTCTATCAAAAGACGGACAATACACGCTCAAATTTTGTTTCATTCTTGAAAAACTTCATTTTTATTAAACGCTAATTTGTAATCTTTATAATTTGATTTCCTTTTGTAATATTTTAATCAAATTTTCATGGAATAAACTTGGATATGTTTTTTATTATATTATTATTATCATAAATTTCAGCGCCGTGAAATAAATGAAACCGAACGATATCGTTTTAAATACCTGTTATATATATATATATATATATATATATATATATATATATATATATATAAACATAAACACGGACCGTGCATGGAACAAGGAACTCTTCTGGGAAAATTAAATCCACTATAGTCCGAATAAGTAATGGTAAATGACAAATACCATAGTTTTTCTTTTTCATGATGCAAGCCCGACGTGGGCAACGGGTCTCTCGCAAGAGACCCGTTGCCCACGTCGGGCTTGCATCATGAAAAAGAAAAACTATGGTATTTGTCATTTACCATTACTTATTCGGACTATAGTGGATTTAATTTTCCCAGAAGTGTTCCTTGTTCCATGCACGGTCTGTGTTTAACATATAAGTTTCTCAGGGGACCATTCTGAGTTTGTGTATATATATATATATATCCCCGCAAGGTGGTTCTAAGCTCGTGCTCTTTGTGCTCGTTTGTACGTGCTTGTTCCTGGAGGTTTCACGTGCGCCCTCCCGGCCCTAGCACCCAAAGATGATGGGGCTCGACCCTGCAGTCCTTGTCATCCTTGGTCTTTTTCCACTTCGACTGTCCCCCTCCACCCTTTCTTTTTCCTCTGTCTTTCCTCTCACTTTTTCTTTGTTTTTCCGCCGAGATATGCCCTTTTAAATAGAGGCGAATCGGTTCTTCCCGAACTTAAATAAATATATATATATATATATATATATATATATATATATATATAAATAAAACCTTTGGTTTGCTTCCGCCCGAATTGTTCATTCTGACGAAGGTCAAGCTTTTCACTCCACCTTAGACCTATAGTTTAACATGGAATCCGAACCACGCCCCACCAGCAGCCCAGCGTCTTAACCACTAGGCCACCCAGGGTATCCATTTATCTACCAACCACTTTCTTTATTGTGTGGAAGGATGAACAGCTGGGTTTTGCTGCGCGCCGGCTGTCATCACCGGGTCTCAATCCCGGGGCCGATGGATTCGTAGTCAGCGACGCTAACCACTACACCACCGAGGTGGTATGTATAGTGCCACGTTTCAAATTAATTTTTTATATGGGCATGCAGTTCTCAAGCGCTTGTCGGTTGGTATTTGTGGAGACCGCGGTTGGAGGGTATGCCTCACCAATTTGAAGATGATCACCAGTCGCGAGCGAACCACCAACACGCGTAAACCATTTTTAACGCCCTTTTTTACGTCATATTTTGCCATTTCTATTTTAAATGTAACCAATCAAATTCAGTCGCGTAACCACTTTTGTTAATCATCTAATCTACAAATGTAATTCACGTCATTCAACAAATAAGCCGCAGCACACTGTAATTTGCCCTTGGCTCCTCCTTCCTGCATAAAAAAGAAATCAGTCACAAATTCAAATCTCATTTAGTCTGTAAACGTGCATGAATAACGTAACGTGAATAACGTAACGCGAATAACGTAACGCGAATAACGTAACGCGAATAACGTACTTAAATTCATAATAACTGTAAAACTTTATTTCTTTTCTTCTTTTGTTTAATAATTGAAGGAAAAAAGCTAAGAAGCTTATTAATCTCCCTTAATGAGATTTATAATTCGATCGTAAAGATCTGGTGACCTCTAGCTTCAATCAATCATTTACTTAAATATTTCTAAATTACTTTAATAATGGACTTCTGCAACAGGTCAGTATATATATATATATATATATATATATATATATATATATATATATATATATATATATAATGACGCTTAATGCATTCAGACTATATGAACAGAATGAGTTCTGGAACTGATTTACACACACGCGCGCGCGCGCGCATAAAGTAGTTCTGTCACTTAAAACTGAGATGTACATAATTTTTAATTCGTATGTTAAAGTACTTTTAATTCGCGAGTAGAATGCGTTCGTCTTGGGAGGCAGAAGGTGTCGCTTGTTTTGGTTGTATGTGGCATGTTTTCATCCCTGAAGAAACTTATATTTAAAAAATGAGCGCAAAATTCCGATAGTGACTCCTATTTCTTCGTGGGTTTAGTGAGGGGGGGGGGGGGGGGGTCGACTAGAGTTTTAGAAAAACAAACCAATCCCTTCCCCCCCCCTCCCTACCAGATTTAATATCGACATACTGTTATTGAAAATGTATTGAGGCGAAAGTTGTGAAATTACTTCTCGGTTCTACAATTGCCAAATTCTCTCTTGTTCAATTGTTCAAAGGTCACCTTTCGTTTACGTAAAGTTTATTAATTAAATGGTGACTCTTTTAAACAAATACGAAGGTATTCTTCGATTCGATAATGGGTTCGAAAGTTTTGGAAATAGGATTCGAGCCCTTGTAAAAAGCGTTTATAAACAATGCCCCGAGTTATAAGCACTGCGCCCAAACTGTTTTAAACTGGTTTTAGGGAAAGTAAAGCATTTTTCGTATATATTTTCTAATTATTCATAATTTATGATTCCCACTATAAGTACAGTTGATTAAAAAAAAACCTGTCGTGAAGCTCTATAAATATAAGAAACAAAATTTCATGATGCGGGCTTTTTTTCAATCGACTGTATCGTAAATAAAGCTAGTGTAAAAAAATATAAACCAACCAAAAAATTATATAATTAAATAAATAAATTGAATAATTGAAAATTAAAAACATATTTTTTTCGTCCTCGAGTTAAAGAAAAGAAACAAGATTTTTAGGATAAAAACGTGTTTAAAAAAGTTTTTATTCCTTGTCTCTTTTAAAATCAAAATTAATTATATGCACTGATACTGTCAATGTTTCTATCAAATTGTCTTCTTCTTTTGCTACAAAAGAAATTGATAGATCTGTTAATTGTTTTCATCTTGAATGCAGGGTGACGTAATTTGGGTCACCATATATATATATATATATATATATATATATATATATATATAATGGGAATGAACTCAGAATGGTTCCCTGAGTTTTTTATGATACACACAGACTGTGCATGGAACAAGGAACTCTTCTGGGATAATTAAATCCACTATAGTCCGAATAAACTATAGTGGATTTAATTATCCCAGAAGAGTTCCTTGTTCCATGCACAGTCTGTGTGTATCATATTATATATATACACACATTTTAATTGCAAACAACACACAGTATAAGTAATGTAAAGAACGACGCTTGTGTAGAAGAGCGTCCTCACAAGATGAGGAGAGAGAACGAGTAAATGAAAAATGAGGCACCTCCCAGGAATCGAACCCAGGCTCATCCAATTGCCGGTCGGATATGCTAACCACTGCACCCAGGTCCCCGATCAGTCAGAACCCGTAATTCTCCTACATACGAGCGGAATCGAATGCCCTGAGGGGGCACCTTCTCATGCCGTACATATATACATTTTAACATTTTAACTGCAAACAACACACACAGTATAATTAATGTAAAGAACGACGCTTGTGTAGAAGAGCTCCGTACAATTGGATGATCCCAGGTTCAATTCTTGGGAAGTACCTCATTTTTCAATTACTCGTTCTCTCTCCTCATCTTGTGCGGACGCTCTTCTACACAAGCGTCGTTCTTTATATGTATATATTTATATATATATTGTATGGGCACGATTTTACAGTCTGCTGCTTCGGGATATTATCTTTTTCAAAAGCTTTCAAAAGTAAAATTTGAATAAATTTTTATTCCTGAAAAAATCGTTATTATTTAAGAATTTTCCCAGATTCTCAAGACATTATTTAAATTCGTTCTATAATATCATCTTTGCGTAAATAAACTCATATATATATATATTACCCGAGACAACTTTATTGCAAAGGTAATAATATGAATATAATGTAAACATACATTTTTCAAGTCCATCACTAAGAATGTAACTGAAAATAATGAAAAAGGACCTTTCTCTATTTATTCCATTATATATATATATATAATATATTATATATATATATATATTGGACTTTGATCTCCATTCGATAAAACTTATCCTGCAGCATCTCTACTTCAACATTAATAAATTGCTCGTTTCATCAACCCGGAACGATATGAGTGGACGAGGAAGGGAATTTGAGTTCTGTTATTCATAAAGAGTAATATAATTGAAACTCAATTTCATTGTCACGCCTTCATAACCTTGGTTAACCTCGGTTTTCCTTCCACCCGAATTGTTCATTCTGACGAAGGTCAAGCTTGTCACTCCACCTTAGACCTACAGTTTAACGTGGAATCCGAACCACGCCCCACCAGCAGCACAGTGTCTTAACCCCTAGGCTACCCAAGGTACCCATTTATTTACCAACCAATTTTTATTGTGTGGAAGGATGAACAGCTGGGTTTTGCTGCGCGCCGCCTGCCATCACCGGGTCTCGACCCCGTGGTCGATGGATTCTTAGTCAGCGACGCTAACCACTACACCACCGAGGCGCATCATATATATATATATATGTGTGTGTGTGTGTGTGCGCGTGCGCGCGCGCGTGTGCGTATTACAGATAAAATGCTTAAACTTTAGCTCACGCAATATTGCGTGCAGCCTTTCGATTTAGTGTGTCTTAACTCTGAAGAAGACTTCCACTCCCATTCTCGACTAAATGCATGAGGCAGAAGCGGAATAATCATTATTCTTCATTTTACAGTCGGTTGAAAAAGTGCTTTTGTGAAACTAAATTTTTGTTACTGGAAAATATCGGAAAGAAAAATGGAGTTTAACGATGCAGGACTCTTTTGAAGCGATCGTACATTAACACCATGTTAAAAGTGAACCCTTTTAGTTGAAATTACCCAACCAACTAACCGCTGATCTTTTAAAAAGAACAAAAAAAATCACTCGTAAAAGATTTACAAATCCAAATTTTAAGAATTTCTCTCAACTAGAACTGATAAATCTTTCACTTAATGATTATTCAATTATTCAATTCAGTTATTCAATAATTATTGTCTAATTACAAAAACAACGAAAATATCACGACTTAACCTAACCAGTCGTCAAGGGCGGACAGTTGACCTAGCCTGGTATTCAATTAACCTACAGTAAATCGGCTTTTTGTTGGCAAAAAGGCCGATTTTTCAAAAAGGCCGTAACATAGACATTTATTTTTGTCCAGACACGTACTGAAGCTTATGAACATATGATATGTTGTATACAATTTTTATGAGGACGTATTATAGTTTTATCCTTCTCATTTTACACTAATCATAATAATAATAGGTTTTGCTATGTCTCCTTCATGCGTGATTCCATTCGGTAAAACCAAAAAACTGAAATGGTCAACTCAGATATATAAAATTCAATTTGTTATGAAGTTGCGTGTCTAATGTTCATCTTCGAACAACGTCCTTTCTTCCTTTCTTCTGCTATTTGCTACCATTACGAGTCACTTTATAGCTTCTACAATCTACAGAGTGTTCAAAAAGAGACTTGAAAATAACTTATCAATATAATTTACGCGTATAGTATTCTTAAAAAAAGTTTCCTCCGAAACCATTATTGTAGCTAAGTCCAACTTAAAATTACCGTATGAGTGTGAAAAATACACGTCCACCAGACATCTTGGGGGGGGAAAAAATAAAAAATGTTCTTATTATTAATGTACAGTCGGATGAACTGCAGCGTGCGTTTCACCTCGTGAACCAACGTGTCGTAATCTGTTTGGAGACGAAAAGCTTTACAAAATTTCGTTAATTCTTATGACTACGTTTTTATCGTTTTTATCGTTTTATTGTTACCGTACGATTAGCCTAAAATAAGTTATTGTAATGATGTTTGTGGTTTACTGAACACTTTCTTTTCCAACGGCAATTTCTTTTTTCCATTCCCTGCTGCACATTTATACGTATCCTTGGTTGCGTCTGCATTTAGCTTTAGATCAGAATTTGTATCAGTGCGACAGAAGTGTTTCCCATGCGAAAACCGTGTTGTCTGACCGAGTTTTGTGCCAATCTAATATAAATTTTTAAACATTTTAGATGGAAAACTTTTTCCTCACCATAAGAATTACACACACACACACACACACACACACACATATATGCGTACGGAGGCGGGCATTACATATTCTCTTCCTATTACTAATGCAGAAAAAGAAAAACTCTTGGCTTAACTTTGCTTGTTCCAATGCTATCCGCAGCAGAGAGGAGACTTTTTAGAAGGTATTTTCGCCATCCAACTTCTAACTCTCACTCAGCATATATTTCTTCCCGGAATCGTGCAAAATCTGTTCTTCGACTCGCCAAAAATTCCTTCATCAGACAAGAATGTAAAAACTATCCAATTGTAATTCTTCTCGCTCTTTGTGGCATCTAGCGAAGAACCTCTCCAACAACTTTACTTATTCTTTCCTTCCTTTTTTTCATTCCAACGGCTCAGTTGCCGTCTCTTCTCCTGATAAAGCTGTGCTCTTCGCTGACTTTTGCCTCCAACTAAAACCCTGAACGATTCTGATAATGTTCCTCCATCTCTTCGTCCTTCGAACTTAATTATGTCTAAAATTAGAATCTCTCACAAAAATGTTTTTTCTGCCCTATCTGGACTCAAATTTAGGAAGACGTACGGTCCTGATGGTGTCCCTTCCGTTGTTCTTAAGAACTGTGCTTCTGTGCTGACATTGTGCCTACGTAAACTCTTTCGTATTTGTCTTTCATATGGTACTTTTCCTTCCTGCTGGAAATTCGCTTTCATTCAGAAGAGTGACCGCTCTCGACCATCCAACTACAGTATATTCCAGTTGCTGTGATTTCTTGCCTTTCCAAAGTTTTTGAATCTATCCTTAATATTAGGAAGATTTTTAAACACCTCGCTTCTCAAAATTTTCTTTCATATCATCAGTTTGGGTTCCGCAAAAAACGCTCTACTGTTGATCTTCTTGCATATCTCATATTTCTCTGACGCATGGTCATCCTCCTTTCGGGATTTCGGTGAAAACTTTGCTATTACACAAGACATATCAAAACTTTTTGATAGAGTCTGGCACAAAATCCTTATTTCCAAACTGCCCTCCTTCGGTTTCTCTCCTTCTATCTGTGCCTTCATCTCTGATTTCTTTTCTGACCAATCTATAGCTGCGGTTGTAGATGGCCACTGTTCTTCTCCTAAAGCTATTAATAGTGTTGTTCATCAGGGCTCTGTCCTGTCACTCTCTTCCTCTTTCATTTATGAATGATCTATTAGGTCGTACTCCTTGTCCTATCTACTCCTGTGCGATGATTCCACTCTTCACTTCTCCACCCGCTTCACAAAGCGTCTCTCTCTAAAGTCACTCCATAATTCGCGTAGTACGGCTGTGGTGCACCTGACCTCTGATCTCTGTACTATCTCTGATTTGGGCAGAGAAAACCTTGTGGCTCTCAATGCCTCAAAAACTCAGTTCCTTCATTTGTCTACTCGTCACTATCTTCCACACGAATATCCCCTTACCTTCAACAACACAACTCAATCCTTCCTCTCTTCTTAATATTCTTAGCGTTTCCTTTTCTTGTGATCTTTCTTGGAAAGATCACATTTACGCTCTTTGTAAAACATGTTATAAGTGGTTAGGTGTGCTGTACCGGCTCCGCAGTTTCTTCATTCCCACTCGGTTGCTGTCTCTGTACAGGGTTCTTGTCCGCCCCTGTATGAAGTACGCTTCTCATTTGTGGGGTGGCTCTACTTGACCGGGTGGAATCAAAAGCTTTTCGTCTCATCATTTCCCCGCCTCTTACTGCCTTTCTTCAATTCCTCTCTTCACTCCCGCAATGTTGTCTCACTCTCTCTTTACTGTCGCTATTATGATGGGCACTGCTCTTTTGAACTCTCTAACTGCACGCCTCTTCCTTTAAAGAGAACACGTAGTGCCAGTTTCGACACTCTCATTCCTTTACTGTTCAACTCTCTAACGCAAGGATTAATTGGTATTTTCAGTCCTATATCTACTCAATAGGTCAACTCTGGAACAATCTTCCTCAATCCATCTTTCCTCCTGTCTTTGACCTCCAATCTTTTAAATGCAGTGTCCAGACATCTCAAAATCCCTGTACCTTGATGTTTGCTCTCTTCTTCCTCTATGGTTGGGGATGGGGGCGTTTTTGTGGGCATTTCCCCCTGGCCCCTCCTTTCTTCATAAAAAATATTAAAATTTACTATAAACAGATATACCTACAGTATATATTCATTATATGTCATACAAAGAAATTTATTGCTTGTTATACCGGATTGTAAACCTGAAAAAGTTGATTCGTCCGCTTTTGGTATGATAATGAGCTTGACAAATTTGGAGTATAGTATCATTATGTTGATGGAATATTTCCATTAAAAGACACACTGGTTGATTCGACGAAAGCGTTCGATTCCCTTGACAACAATTGTGCATGCGAGACTCAATCGTATATTTTGTGTATCAGAATAGTTTCCTGATGTAATTGCCTCTGATGATGGACGACAGCTCACGAAACAGTAAAAAGAAAAAAAAAGAAAATCCTTTTATAGCCATGAGAGTAATTATGCGAAGGAGTTTTATATGGTCTGTATAATATTCAGACGATATGGTACATCACCCAAATTGCACTCTTAGGAACGCTATGTAATAATAATAATAATAATAATAATAATAATGTCTAGCATTGTAACCGACATTTCTGTACCATCACAGACAAGTTAATATGGTTACTTCTAAGATTATGTTGCATATGCATATGAAAGGTGTACACACACACACACACACACACACACACACACAGTGTATGTATGTTTTAACCGTGTCGTTCATGAGTTAAAATATTGTTGTACACAAAACGGGGTTGTAAATGCAAATTGCATTCTTCAATAATACAAATGTATTTAGTGAAAGAGGCAAAGCAGTGAAACGGATGGTTCTTATTCACTTTCTAATCTTATTATGAATGACGTTGGATTTAACATAAAAATGGGATCTGATTCAGATTAATTTCCTTGTACAATGATCGCTTTAAAAATATATCACAACTCCAGTATTATTCATTGAAGAAACAAATTTGCTTATATATATATAAATAAAAACCACGAAGGAAAGGAAACACAAAAAGGTGCTCAAGCGCTTTCGTCTAATGACATCCTCAGTGTTCCTGAGGATGTCATTAGACGAAAGCGCTTGAGCACCTTTTTGTGTTTCCTTTCCTTCGTGGTTTTATTCATCATAAATATTTTCCACGTGTTACTTTCGTGAAATAATTTTCATATATATATATATATATATTATATTCTCACACACACACACACACACACACACACACACACACACACACACACACACACACACACACACACTTCACTTTACACTCACACTGGCGTTCAAAATTATGGAACCACTTTCTAAAATGCTGATTATGTAATAATAATAGAATTCTTTTAATTCTTTTCATACGTTACAGGAAGTAAAATGATATGGCTCTCCACTTAAGGAGCTTTCAAATGTGGTGTTTTGTTACATGAAGACTTACGAGATTTTAATCAATATTGAAGGAAATTGTATTTAATGGTGACATCACGTTTTGATTAAAATAATTGTTTATGTTCATAGAAATATTGATATTATTGGTTGGAATGTTTTTCTGTTATTTGTATTTATACTTTTTATCCCATTTTCCTTCAGAAATGTAATTTGACTCGTGAAACCTGCACTTGAACATTGTTTGGTAACATTGTGCACTTCTCTTCCGGATATCTCTGTGTAATGGCTCTTGCAAAGGAAATATCATACGAAAATAGAGTCAAGATTAATTAATATCTTCTTGATGAAGAACTACAGAGACAAATAGCCAAGAAAGTGCGAGTTTCATTCTCCACGGTGAACAAAACCCTCTCTCGTCATTCGCAAAATAGGGGTGTAATGAACAAAGTAAGCAGACGGCGAAAAAGGAAGACCTCGGAAAAAGAAGACAGATACATGATTTTATTGAGCAAATGCAACAGAAAGAATATTAGCGTCACGCAACGGCAGCATTTCTACTTCAACAACGAATAGATGTCCGAGAGAAATTGGTTTAATGGGTCGGGTTGCTACTAGAAAGCCGCGTTTGCAGTCTTGGAGCGACCAGTTTTTGTGATTTTATGCCAGTTTCAAACGTTTGGCTCTATTTCTTCGTCGCAAAAGCGGCTTTCTGGTAACAACTCGGCCCATTAAACTAACCTCCCTCAAACGTCTCTTCGATATTAAAGTAGAAGTGCTGCCGTTGCGTAACGCATTGACTTCAGCAGCTATTCGAACGCTAATATTCTTTCTGTTGCATTTGCTCAATAAAATCATGTATCTGTCTTCTTTTTCCGAGGTCTTCCTTTTTCGCCGTCTGCTTACTTTGTTCATTACACCCCTATTTTGCGAATGACGAGAGAGGGTTTTGTTCACCGTGGAGAATGAAACTCGCACTTTCTTGGCTATTTGTCTCTGTAGTTCTTCATCAAGAAGATATTAATTAATCTTGACTCTATTTTCGTATGATATTTCCTTTGCAAGAGCCATTACACAGAGATATCCGGAAGAGAAGTGCACAATGTTACCAAACAATGTTCAAGTGCAGGTTTCACGAGTCAAATTACATTTCTGAAGGAAAATGGGATAAAAAGTATAAATACAAATAACAGAAAAATATTCTAACCAATAATATCAATATTTCTGTGAACATAAACAATTATTTTAATCAAAACGTGATGTCACCATTAAATACAATTTCTTTCAATATTGACTAATTGCTCGTAAGTCTTCATGTGACAAAACGCCACATTTGAAAGCTCCTTAATTGGCCAGCCATATCATTTGACTTCCTGTAACGTATAAAAAGAATTAAAAGAATTCTATTATTATTACACAATCAGCATTTTAAAAAGTGGTTCCATAATTTTGAACGCCAGTGTGTATATACAAAATATATATATATTATATTATATATATATATATATATATATATATATATATATATATATATATGCACTAAAATCACAAAATAACACGTGACCCTATTAATAAGCAAACAACCACAGGGAAAAGGAAACAAAGTCCGAGCGCTTCGTGAGTGATATATTCACATTATCAAGGAGGAACAGAAAATACCACAGAATATATCACGAAAGCGCTCGGACTTTGTTCCTTTTCCCTGTGGTTGTTTGCTTATATATATATATATATAATGTATATATATATATATATATGGGATGAATTTCACAATTAAACACGTGAAATGAATGAATGATGTAAACCCACAAGGAAAAAGAAAAATAATTCCAAGGTCTTTCAGTGTATTCAGAAGTACACCTCGTCAGGGAATGACGAGGTGTACTCCGACATTTCTTGACGAGGTGTACTTCTAAATACACGAAAGGCCTTGGAATAATTTTTCTTTTTCTTTGTTGGTTTACATCATATATATATATATATATATATATATATATATAATATATATATATATATATATATATATACTCCGTGTGTGTAAAAGCAAAAACGAACATAGAACAGACAGACAGACATCATCATCATCCCCTATATAACGGGTGTGCCATAAAAAAAGGGTACATTTTAAAAAGGCTATAAAATCGACATTTGTCATTTAATTTTAATAAAACTTCTACACAATAGAACACATGTATTTATCTATATGCAAACAAGTTTTCAGACTAAAATATCAAATAATTCAAATTCTATCAACATTTAACGAAAGTATGATTTTTCTACTTAACACGCAAAAATTATTAAACCTTTTTAATATTTTTTTTTATAAAAATAATTTTTAACGTAAAATTTACCCGAAATTATTAAAAAAATTGTTCGAAATGCTTTCCTTCCATTTCAATAACTTTTTTATTCTTGGCCGGAATATGGGAGAACTTAGCAGAGCGAGTCTACGGGACTAGGATAAAAGATGTCGCTCATTTACGCGAGATCATCATTCAAAAATGGGAAGAGCTTCCACAGGAACAAGTAAATCGAGCCATAGATGAATTCCGGCCAAAAATAAAAAAAGTTATTGAAATGGAAGGAAAGCATTTCGAACAATTTTTTTAATAATTTCAGGTAAATTTACGTTAAAAATTATTTTTATAAAGAAAAAAATATTAAAAAGGTCTAATAATTTTTGTATGTTAAGTAGAAAAATCATACTCTTTCGTTAAATGTTGATAGAATTTGAATTATTTGATATTTTAGTCTGAAAACTTGTTTGCATATAGATAAATACATATATTTTATTGTGTAGAAGTTTTATTAAAATTAAATGACAAATGATGATTTTATAACCTTTTTAAAATGTACCCTTTTTTTATGGCACACCCGTTATATCGTATTATTATTATTATTATAAAAAATGGTTTCGGAAAAGCATTTTCGTGAGCGAATTTTTTGTTCCTTCCTCAAACTACGTATGTTTTATCTCGTCGTCCACTCCCTCCCATCGGGTAACTCCTCCAACTTTAACCAATAAGGACCTCTATGACAACCATATTATCATAAAAAGGACATCTTTTACACTCATCTTGTACAGTAAACATGACGTCACTGCGGGAATAGTCTGCACTCATTCACTCATTTTTACTCAAGTAGTGAATGATGCGTTACTTGCAAACACTTTAAATGATTCTAATATATATATATTATATATATATATATATATATATATATATATAATATATATGTGTGTGTGTGTGTGTGTGTGTGTGTGTGTAGACGTTTCGGAAACCGGATTTCATCTTCAGTAGCTAAAATATAAAATTTTTATAATTAAGAAAGTTAAAACCACTTTTTAAAAGTACTGAGAGTAATGTACAAAAAATGAAGCGTCACCAACTCCATTACATGTATAAAACAGATACACTCCCGAACTCATTGTAGGAGCAGAGCAGGAGCAGGAGCTAAAACAGGCTTAAGACGGGAGCCAATTTGTTGGGTAGTTGATAAATTGATTTTCGTGGTTGTTAATTTAAACTGTCAAAAGCTCGGAAGAGTCATCAGTTGAAGTCATCAATTGAAAAAGGATGAGAGTAACGCTCAAAGTGGTTTCTTACGTGGGTCTCCCAGTTTTATGAGAGATGCATTTATGTTTGTCAACCCTTTGCTTAGGACGGTTTCTCCAACGTAGTTAACTCGGCACCAGCACACGAATTTGAATATAAAATGGATGATTTGATGTATTTTGGTGGTTTTCTTTACGCTTGAAGAATTTTCGTGATGAATAAAGATTCATACTTAGGTATTTAAAAATCACACTTCGGATGTGATTCAATAAGGATTGATTTCGATGATGACGTAAGTTTGAAAGTTGATATTTTCCAAATAAGTCAGTTCGAGGTATCAAAAAAAACTTGGGTACAATTTAAGGATGTACAGTTGCGCTCATTATTCGTAGGACACACTTGAGAACAGATAGCGTCACCTGGCATATATTTATTGTGTGTACTACAAACAGTTGTAACATTTTATGAATGAATCTGGGAGTGAGTGAGCGCTGATTGGTTGGTTGACTCATTGTCAAATGTCTTTAGAACATAATTGTTTACTGGCGAACATAGTTCCGCAGCTGTTCCTGCTAAATATCATAGTAGTTACGAAAACTTGCCCAGACAAGAGCACGAACTATTCAACAGTTAAAACACAACATACAAAAATATATTATCATCAATAAGGATGTTTTACGTAACGTTCAATATACTGTAGCTTACGTGATCGAATTAACATGTCAACACCCGAATGACACGCAGTTTGAACATTTATCTTCATAACAAATCAAAAAATAATCTCGTACTGTAACAAACTTTTGTTACATCCTGTACAAATAGGAATGGGTAAGGGAAGGAATTTTTTTTAAGGTGTCTTTCGGAGGAACAGTATTCAATACCCACTCATCAAAAAAACCAAGGCGTTGCACAAAGTTATTCTCGAACCAACTACACTAAAATAATTTGGGATATCGAAATTTTCAGTATATTTTTCACGCATTTTTCTTTGGAGAACTTTTTTCGCAGTTGTACTTCTTATATCCTTTATTATAGATCTTGCAGTACAAAAAATATACTCACTCACGAATTCATTGCTTAAAATCACTAAAATTTCAAGTTACACGAGAAAAAAATCTCTTCCTACGCAAACTAACCAGCGAACAATATCTGGCTGTTAAATTCTTCACATGAGGAGACATCGTTCGGGAATTCGGTTTCTTGGAGGGTTTGCATGAACATCCGAAGGGTTGATCTCCTGAGTGTTCGCGCTGAATTTCTCCGCCGCCTGTAATTTATGAAAAGATCGTTACACATTTGTGGGATTACAGTTGGTTTATAAAGAATTTCACAAGGAAATCTTTCAAACTACTAACTTCATTAACTATTATACACATAATTCCAATGCAGTGTGTTACCAAATTAATTTTAACGTTAGAGGATTTTTTTTTTTTTAAATAATCTATATACTTACGGCGTCATCTTACTTAAATAAAATTATCTTGGAGGAAATATATATGCAAATTTATTAAAGTGTTTCAAAACAAACAGTTTTTGGAGAATGGTAGAAAATGCGGAATGCGACATTAACTGAAAATTGTGGTACCTATTAAATTTATTAAAATGTACAGAAGTATGAAAATAAAAATCTGGTCGGGCGTTGGGTTGGACATAAAAGGCAGGTTAATCATGTAATGTTGGTAAACAACCTGCAAAAAAAAAAAAAAACATTAATAAGCCCTATTTTTATATAAAGTAAAAAGTAAACTGATAGCAAATCGTGGGTGGTACCCACATTGAAAGGATTCAATCTTAAAGAGAAAGAATGAGGCACAGGAAACTAAATACGAAGAAGCTGTAATTGGAAAGGTGTCATTAATAACAATAACAATTTTTAAAAAACAAGAGAAGGGGAGTGTTAGTACAGCGCTCAAACTACAAAGTGTTGAACATGTCAAATATCATCGTTTAAATGGGTCTATGTTTATTGATATGAATCACTGTAATAGTTTTATTTTCTGTAATTCTCTCCTTTGAGGTGAGAGACCGCCAAAAGTTACAGTTGCAGTGGTTCAATACTCAAGTTGTAACATAGAACTTATTAATACAAAACAATTATATGCATTTATGATGCTGCCTCAATACAAAACATCCTTCGTTTCTAAATATTTCTCTCAGTGACTGTTTATTACTATATCAGTGTTGCTGATCTAGAAATAGCATTTGCTCCGGATATAACAAAGCCATACCAGTAGTATCCATTCAGCTGTCGTCCATTTGTCAATTGGAAGATATTCTAAGCAACCCATCAATCTGGTAATGTTATAATGTTATTAAAATTTAATACGCATCAAAACTGTTTTTTTCATTCATAAACCGCCTATATATATGTATTTAATTCAAAGCTGGGCACTTGCGGTTTTTTTTGCGGTACTGCGGTACTACCGCACTACCAAACCGGTACCGCAAAAAATGCGGTAGCGGTACTGCTGTACTTTCAGCGATCCTTTGCGGTACTGCGTTATGCGGTACCGGTTTGGTAGTGCGGTAGTACCGCAGTACCGCAGTACCGCAAAAAAAAACGCAAGTGCCCAGCTTTGGTATTTATATATATCAGGTTTTTGCTCTGTCTTTGTTATAACACAAAATAATATCTGAATCCATGCCCAATATTAAATAAATAAATGAATCAATTTGGAATTTGCTCAGGGCGCAATAATGCCTACCTACGGCTCTGTTTTTATACATTGAAACTTCAGTTCGTTCAGGATGACATGCTTGCCAATGCCATGAACACTGTCATCACGTCCGAAGGTTTTTTAGTTTTTAAAAAGACCATTTTTTATTGTTTCCTTAGTAATATGTAAACCAGAGTGATGAATGGAAATAATTATGTTCTAAAGACATTTGGCAATGTCAACTCACTAAACACCAGATTCATTCAGAAAATGTTACAACCGTTTGTAGTACACACAACAAATATATGCCAGGTGTCGCTATCTGTTCTCAAGAGTGTCCTACGAATAATGAGCGCAACTGTACCTTAGACTGGTAAACATCTTGAAGAAATGTTTTCTGTTTCGTCAAAAGGTGAAATGGGATAAAGACTGAGAGTAAAGAACTGCTTTAAATAATCAACTTAATAAAATAATATCTATTTTGAGCAGATTTAGAACGCTCGTGAAGCCTTTCATTTAATATTTGAAAATTTAAAGCCTAAGGAAGTATAACTAAAATAATTAGCGCCTAAGAGAGTGGTAAAGTTTTGTTTTCTGAATACTGGAGTTCTTGAAGGAGTCATTATTCTTGGAAACCAAAACATCTAAGAATGAAAGCTTTCCGTCATACTCTTCCTTAATAGTAAATTTAATAGTCTGATGACGTTCATTGAGATAAGACAAAAATTTAGGAGCGTCGTGTTTGTTTTTAAAAAGTATGAAACAATCGTCTACGTAGTGTTTATACATGATGGGATGAAACTGTTACACACATTCGCGTAACTAAGTTTCTTTATGGTGACAAAAGAAACTATTTGGGAAAGTCGGACCCAAGGAGGCATCCCATTGCCATTCCATTACGTCATGGCTACACGAGCGACTTTGTCGCTGCGTCAGAGTTGCAAGGTGTCTCAGCGACACAATCGCAGTGGCTGTTGCAAACTACGTCGGCTGCGAGAAGTCGCTGCGATTTCTTCGTTTTTAAATTGACGCTGTAACAATTGCTCGTGTAGCCTACCGCACTTGGAACGATACAACCAATCCTCCGTGCGATTTTGTCGTGTCGCGGGGAAGACGCAGCCAGATGCGACAGAGAATAATTGTCGCAGCGACTGTCTGCCGTGTAGCTTGCCCCATAGGAAACAACAATACCTATTCTTTGCGATTTGTTAGTTACAACTTCGTATCAGTGACAAAATCGCTCGTATAGCCTTGGCCTTAGTCTGTACACATCATTGAACACGAAAATTGAATCACTGGCAAAAAGTTTTACAAATTTTGTAAACAGTGGTATGTTTAAACCAAGCACATCACTCACAGACTGAAAACCACTGTCACATATTAATTATGTTGTTGGTTTCGCCTACGAGAATATTCTTAAATAACAATTGAACATCAAAGTTGGTCATAAAACAATTAATATGGTCATCTTCAATTAGAGAACTTAGAATTGGTATCAAAGACTTAGTTAAGCTGTAATTAGAAAAATTAATAGCAGAAAGAATTAGTCGAAAGAATAAATTTATCTTTATGGGGTTTGGACTGTGTACTTCTCCAGTGAGTTCGGTAGTATATTATTTTATTGATGTAATGTAATTGTTTGCACTTCATTTTAATACATTGATACAATTACTGTGATTTAAAATTTCAAAATTTTCTTAAAAAATTTCTTTATGTATTTTAGCTATTGAAGATGCTTACTTATTTATGTACAAGTAAAATTTTTATTTATGAAATGCAATTAATATAAAAAAAAAATTATTTCCAAAATGTGTCGCCATTATTTTGAATGTTTGCGAAAGGGGTCATTTTGTGCAGCTGTTGCAGGTATGAATTTAGGGGACTTTTAAATTCTGTTCGACGTGTAACAACGAAATAAAAATTCAATACAAATTCACAGAGGAAAGTGCTTTGTTGACTCAAACAAAAAAAAAATGTGACGTAACAAAATTTTTGTTTTACTTTTAGACACTGAAATTTTTGTTTCGTGTTAGAAAATTAATTTTGTTGTTAATACTTTGTTGCAGTAAACAAACATTTAGTTGACCGCAAAACCTGCGTGTTTGTTTTAAGCAAATATATTTTCTAAAATTTTATTCAGTTTCGAATTACCAAAATGTCTAACTTATCTTTTTGAGTGTTTTATCAGAATTTCTTTACTTAACTACTATAATCATTTATGCTCAATATATATTATATATATATATATATTTTTTTTTTTAGGAGAAATCCAATGACAAGAAGGAGAGTAAATGCCATGAAAAGTGTCTTCTTTAATGCGCAACGTTCGAGCAATACGCTCATCTTCAGGCTAAACAGTGACAAAAAATGACAATATGAAGTTAAAATCAATAAATAAATGAAACACATAAGACAAAATAATTACTATAGAACCTATTCATTAGAAGCAAAATTTAAAAAGACTAAAAGAAGAGGGTTGAATTCAAAGTTATAAAAGAAGTTTACATATAAAAATACGAGAAATTTAAAAAGCTATTTTTAAAATTATATATAGTAAATTGTATAGTAAATTGTATTAATTTGAAATTTACTATATATAATTTTAAAAATAGCTTTTTAAATTTCTCGTATTTTTATATGTAAACTTCTTTTATAACTTTGAATTCAACCCTCTTCTTTTAGTCTTTTTAAATTTTGCTTCTAATGAATAGGTTCTATAGTAATTATTTTGTCTTGTGTTTCATTTATTTATTGATTTTAACTTCATATTGTCATTTTTTGTCACTGTTTAGCCTGAAGATGAGCGTATTGCTCGAAACGTTGCGCATTAAAGAAGACACTTTCATGGCATTTACTCTCCTTCTTGTCATTGGATTTCTCCTAAATATTAAATGAAGCTTTGTAGAAGCAACCGCATGATTTTATATATATATATATATATATATATATAATATATATATATATATATAAACAAAGAACCACAGGGAAAAAGAAAAGGAAACACGAAGTCCGAGCGCTTTCGTGATATATTCACATCTTCAGGAACAAGAGAGAAATAGACAGAATTTACAAAATAAATGAGTTAAATACACAAGCGTAAAAATTCCCCAATAGGCAACTCAATCTAAAAACAATAAAAGCAATCTAAAACTTCCCCAATAGATAACTTAATCTAAAGGCTACTAAATTATCGAATACATAAAAACTATATAAAAGAAATTATACAATTAACATGTACACATAAAATGATAACGGTTATTAGAAATAGTATTTATTTAATTAAAACAGGCAATTAAGTGGCAAGAATGCAGTAGTCTAAGGAAACAAAGGACATGGCGCAAACATCAGCACGTGCTATTTCCAAAATATTCCGTTACCTATTGGGGAAGCGAAAAATCCCCCAATAGGCAACTCAATCTAAAAACAATCTAAAACTTCCCCAATAAAGTCTAAAGTCTAATAAAATATCGAATACATAAAAACTATATAAAAGAAATAATACAATTAAAATGTACACACACAAATGATAACAATTATTAAAATATTTATTTAATTAAAACAAACAATTAAGTGGCAAGAATGCGGTCAGAATATTCCACAACTTTTCTGACAATGTACGAGTCTAATTTGGAAAGCACAGGGCTAATCTTAAGAACAAAATCAACATTATTCTTTTTCTTATTTCCTTTCCTCTGTGGTTCTTTGCTTATTAAAAAGATCACGTGTTGCTTTGTCATTTCTTGCATATATAATATATATATATATATATATATATATATATAGGGTGATTCAAAAGTCAGGTTACATAGGGTATACTGTATTATGTAATGATACAGGGGAATAGTCACATCACATGTTCGATATGGCCACCGTTAACGGCAATGCACTTGTGCAGCCAGCTAAAAATATCACATCAATGCGCTCCTCCTTCGATAACATCTCATAACTCATTCACCTGCAAAGAAACAGAAAAGCCTGATGTAACCTGACTTTTGAATCACCCTGTATATATATATATATATATATATATATATATATAAGCATGGGGTAATTGTAATTGACTACCTAAAATGTATTTGTAATTAATTACATTGGCAAACCAATGTAATTAATACAATTACACTCAATTACTTAAAGTTAATGGGTCATACTTATAGTCTAAACTAGTTGCTCATCATGTCCCAGGGACCTTTTTTTGAAATAAAATGTCCCATTTATTTCAAATGTTCCTAACTAAAGTGCCACTCTTTGGCCTATTATTATTATTATTTTGATAAAATAAATGCCAGTTCTTTTGTCTTTAATATTTTTTGAGTGCCTTATATTTGGTTTCATTAGATCATATCACATATATATGTCCAATGTCCAATTGTCCATAGCAAGAACTGCTTGATGAAAAGTACAGTTCCGTGCAATGCTCAAAAAGGGTACATTTTATTGACCTAATATTATCTAGTTTTCATTCAAGATGATGGACAAAACTGAAAAGGGATTTTAAATACCCAATCTAGGTAGAAAAGTATGACATAAATCAAATAGTGTATATTTATGAACAAAATTCTATTCTCTGTAAATGTAATTGTAATTACTTTACTACTTTGGTACTGTATTTCAAAAAAGCAATTTTTAGGGGTTAGCTGGGGGGGGGGGGAGATCTTTTACCCGCCTTCCTTTTATCCCGCAGGAGTAATTTAAAGAGGTATTGCGCGTAAATTACTAGCATTAACAGATTCGTGACATTTAAAGAGGTTGTTGACTGTAAATACACATTCATAAAATTATTTTTAATTGCTTATAGTACAGGGTGGCCCAAAAGTCTGTTGCCCCGAAAAAAATAGTTTAGAATACGTTGGGGCAACAGACTTTTCGGCCACCCGTATATCTGATTACCTTTAATTACCTTTGCTTACCTTGATGGATACTGTACAGTACCTTTTTTTATGGGGTTTATCTTCCGCCAGTAAACATTATTATTGTCATCATCATTATCATTAAATACTGGACCGAAATGTTTTCAACAACATTTAATCCTTATTCTCTTTTTTCATTTCTTGCCATTATTTTGGATAATGTCTTTTAATTTGTTGTAATCCAATTTTTACGTGTTGTTGAAGGTGTTTTAGAGAAAACTGTTTTCAACTACCTCTCAATCGAAATATATATAATGATACTGCGAACTGCTCGTTCCCTGAATGGGTTTATGGGTAGATTACAACTACTGTGTGTATATATATATATATATATATATTATATATATATATATAATATATATCATCAACGTTCATGACATGTCAACAGATTAAGTTCAAGTTATGAAAAAGGTTTCACTGTTTTACACAAAGCATTGTTCTCCCCGCTCAGGGTATTACCAGCTCGCAGTATCATTGCTAAGCATATATATATATATATATATATATATATTATATATATATATATATATAAGTGTGAGCTGAAATGTTTCCAAAAATGTTTAATGTTGAGCAAGGTAAAGTTGTTTGCAAACGTCATATGAAAGAATGAAACCACTGTTGTGTTCTTACACACACACTTTTCACAAATCGGTTGACGACTGAAACCGGAAAATCTGAAAACTTCAAAGCAAATCCAAAGAATAGAGAATCCCTTTCGAGAACTTCATTATGCTCTCAAAGTCCCAATTTTCAAACCGAATTGAATTAACCACACACACACACACACACACACACACACACACACACACACATATATATATGAATAGAAACGACGTAAGTAATAAGGAACGTCTCTGCACACGGGGAGGAGAAATAACGACGCTCCTTATTACTTACGTCGTTTCTATTCATTTATATACTGCGTGGTCATTGCAGTTAAATGCATATATATATATATATATATATATATATATATATATATATATTATACATCTATACATCTATACCATGATATAAATCTTAATGTTGAGTAATCTTTGAAGCGATACACTTGCGCGAGAAAATTAGATTTACATTTTAGCGAAGTTGGTGAAGGAACTGTAATTATTTTTTGTTTGTCTTCAAAAATTCTATTTCACAGAATGCCAAATCTGGAATATATATATATATATATATATATATATATATATATATATATATACACACACAGAATTTATAAAAGTAAGAAGACACCACGATGATTATTCCCAAGAACAAATGGCAAAGATCATCAGAGCGTAATAGATGCTGTAATAAAAAAGGGAAACCAACACGATTTTAAGTACATAGATTCAATAAATTTATTTTTTATGAAAAAACTGGTGGTGTCTATTTTGTGAACCCTCTGTGTGTGTGTGTATATATATATATATATATATATATATATATATTATATACATTTAACTGCAAACAACACACAGTATAATTAATGTAAAGAACGACGCTTGTGTAGAAGAGCGTTCCGCACAAGATGAGGAGGGAGAACGAACAAATGAAAAATGAGGTACCACCCGGGAATCGAACCCGGGATCATCCGATTGCCGGTCAGATATGCTATCCACTACACCATGGACCTCGATCAATCAGAAGTCGTAATTCTCCTACATACGAGCAGAAACCAATGCCCTGAGGGGGCACCTTCGCATGCCGTACATATATACATTTTAACTGCAAACAACACAGTATAATTAATGTAAAGAACGACGCTTGTATAGAAGAGCGTTTGCAGTTAAAATGTATATATGTACGGCATGCGAAGATGCCCCTCAGGGCATTGGTTTCTGCTCGTATGTAGGAGAATTACGACTTCTGATTGATCGAGGTCCATGGTGTAGTGGATAGCATATCTGACCGGCAATCGGATGATCCCGGGTTCGATTCCCGGGTGGTACCTCATTTTTCATTTGTTCGTTCCCCCTCCTCATCTTGTGCGGAACGCTCTTCTACACAAGCGTCGTTCTTTACACACACACACACATATATATATATATATATATATATATATATACACAGCCGGACTCACTTTTTCACGGCTTTGGCAGAGCACAGTTTGAGCAGCTTCTGAATTTGGCAGTCAAGGATAACTTTTTAGTTTCAAGGGGTAATTTACCGTCAGTTGGATGGAGTGGGGATGGGGAGCCCTTGGGTCCCGTTTTTGCGAATATTTTCATGTCTCATCTTGAGGAAAGGGCCTTCTGTGAGTGCCCCCCTCACCTTAAGCCGAAATTGTACAGACGTTATGTTGATGACACGTTTGCTTTATTCCAACGGATAATCAATCAGTTCAGTTTTTAAATTTTCTGAACACACTGCATAAGAATATATATTTACGCAGGAAAAGGAAGTTCAAGGTTCTATTCCTTTCCTTGATGTTGTGGTTTCCAAATCAGGCTCGACTGTTTTAACTTCTACATACCGGAAGCCTACTTTTACGGGTTTAGGTTTTAATTTTTATAGTTTTGCGATTTTAATTACAAACTAAGTTCCATTCGCACTTTAGTGCATAGAGCTTATAATATTGCTCAAACTTTGCTCTGCTTCATAATGAGTTTGAATTCCTTACTGATTTTTTCTTTAAAAATGGTTTTCCACGGGTTCTTGTACAAGGTATTATTGGTAAATTTCTTAATAATGTTTATTCCCCCAACCTTGTCCCAACGTATGATGTGCCTAAGAATTGTAAATATCTTGTTTTACCTGATCTCTACCAATTTAACACTTTTGTGAAAAAGCAATTGTTGAGTGTGGTGAGGAAATTTTATTTTCACACTGATTTTAAGGTTGCTTTATAAATAATAATACCCTTGAATGTTTTTTCCGTTGTAAGGACAAAATCCCCCTGCGATGAACTGTTCTGTCGTTATTGTTACCTGCCTGGGTGTTCCCAGGGGAACTACGTGGCAGCACAGTTCGTTCTTTGCAGGCAAGATTTGCTCCCATATGGGTCTTAGCCATAGGACAGGGAAAGTTTATCTAAAAAGGAACAGTCTGCCATTAGAAATCATTCTGTTAAGTGTAAAGTTGATATTTCCGTTAATAACTTTAAAATTCTTAAATCATTAAAATGTCCGTCCTCTCTCCGTATTTACGAATCTCTGTGCATTAAATTTCTGAACTCCAGCTTAAATATTGATTCTAGCTGTTACCCCCTTTATATTAATTAGAATGCCTACAAACTAAATTTTTCTGTTTTTTCCCCTTGACCCTGTCTCCTTTTCGCCTCAGTTGTTTGTGGCTGTCAAGTGAGCATGGTATGTTTGGTGCACTTTTACGTTTTTTCATTAACTTTTTATTAGTAAAGTTTTTAACTAATTTATGTTTGAATGTTTTTAGTTTTAAAGTTTCTTTTATCATGTGTATATTTGTCATGTATATAATTTTTAATTTTTGTTTTTGGCTTATGCTTGTTTTATGCTTTTTAATTTTTATTCTTGAAGTGGTTTTATTCTGTGCTATAAATTAGTTTGTTTTGACATTCGTATATTTTTTTTTTTTTTTTTTTTTTTTTTTTTGTCATGTATTAATTTAGCTTTTATTTATTAGGCCTTGAAAATGGGTAGAGTTGCCCGAAACGTCGGCTGCAGCCAAATATAATGACTTTTTTGCTCTACGTCTTCGTTTTTATCCTAAATGTAAAACTACGTCTCCTTAGGAGGGATCCTATTCATATATATATATATATATATATATATATATATATATATATATATGTAGTGGATGATGATGATGATATCTGTCTCTCTGTCTGCGCTATTTTCGTTTATACACGACTAAACGGCCAAGACAATCTGCACAAAATATGGCATACATATTAAGGGAGAACCAGGGAAGGTTTTAGTAACATAACACCCCTCCCCTAAATTGGTTAGGGTACCCCTAAACAGGTAAGGTAATCTTCACCAAATTTATTATGTCCATTAAGGGAGAACTAGAAAAGATTTTCTAACACACACACCTAGGTTGTGTTTCGGGGAGCTTTTGCTGAGCGAGGCGCAGGTAGCATGCTTGTATACTATATATATATATATATATGAAAAATTATTTCACGAAAGTGACACGTGAAAAATATTTATGATGAATAAAACCACGAAGGGAAAAGAAACACAAAGGGGTGCTCAAGCGCTTGAGCACCCCTTTGTGTTTCTTTTCCCTTCGTGGTTTTATTCATCATATATATATATATATATAATATATATATATATATATATATATGAAGAAGTAACTTTATCCTATTTTAATTTCGAGACAAAAGAAATATTTAAAAAAATCCTATGAGAGAAATTCCATTTCATAAACCGTCCTTATTGTGGTTTCTTTTTATGAGATTATGCACTTATGATGCAGTTCAAAGGCTAATAAATGAATTCCGAGTTCAATGTTTAATGATATTTCGTGTAATATTTAATCTTCAAATCCGATATTACGTAGCTTTACCGAAATATGCCGAAACTGATTCTGTAATGAATTTACGAGAGGCTCATTATACAGGGTGTTGTTAAATTATGTTTCATAAATTAGTATACATATTCAGGACGTCAAAGTGAATAAAAAAGTTCCTATGAACATAAATCCGCAATCGCTTCGTTTTCGAGATACGTTGCTTTTTTGCCGAGGACGAGCCAATTAAAATGAAAGTCATTAAAGTTTATCAAAGTTTATTTACGGCAAGTGCTCAAAATGGTTTCCCTGCATCGGAGCACATACATGAGCCGCATGGTTCCGTTGTTTGGCCACCCAGGTGTCCGGACCTAAATGCAATAGACTTTTTCTTGAGGGGTTATTTAAAAAATCTTGTTTATGCAAGAATGTTAATAACATAGATGAATTGTGGCAACGTGTTCCAACATTATTCAGAAACAATACGCAACTATGTACGTGTTTTCAAAATTTTCACCGACGCGTTGACGCATGTACTCTGATGCAGGGAAACTATTTTGAGCACTTGCTGTAAATAAACTTTGATAAACTTTAATGACTTTCATTTTAATTGGATCGTCCTCGGCAAAAAATCAATGAATCTCGGAAACGAAGCGATTGCAGATTTATGTTCATACGAACTTTTTGTTCACTTTGACGTCCTGAATATGTATACTAATTTATGAGACATAATTTGATGACACCCTGTATATACAGGTTATTCGAGAGGTCTGAAAAATAATTATATTCCTGTCTCTTAAACAAGGTGATCTAAGCATTAAAGCTTTTCGCCAGACTTACCAAGTTTATGAAGCCCCCCCCCCTCCATTCACACTATCGTCAACAGTACTTACCCGGGTGTTTGACCGTTCTGCAGCATCCCTCCTCATCCAGGGGATTTGATGAAAAAGAGTTTCTTTGAACTCTCATCCAGCTGTGCATGGTTGGTCAGGGACTTTGCACAGGAACCTGTCGAGATGATCCTTGAAATTACGAGTATTTAGGTTGCTGTGATAGAGGTTCCTCAGTTATTTTGGCAGCAAGTTAAAGTTTGGGGCTCGTATTCTGAGGATTTTACCATCTTCGTTTTCATGGAATAGTACAGAATCTACCTGTTTTCTCATTCCAGTGTGTTTGCATTTCATTTATAGTATAAGGTTTGGGACATATCCCTCCATTATTTTCCATACGTATATTATTGTGTATCGCTCACGTCCTCTTTCCAAGGAGTAGAGTTTCAAGAATTGTAGTAGTGACCAGTAGGCTTCATCTATTTAGAAGTAAAAGTCCTATGTTTTCAATGTCCCGTTTTCTGTATGGGCTTGAGTACTGGATAATACTCAGATACTGGGGGAGCGAAATTCTTCCGCACTTTTAGCATTTTTTTTTTCTGCTGTGGAAGCTCCTGAAGATAATTGCCACTATTTTTCTAGCTGTTGTAATTTTAATGTTATAGTGTTCTCTGAATCTTACAGCCGATGACATTATTACTCCAAGATCCATGACTTGCGGTTCGGTGTTATCTGTTTGTTGTATAGTATTTTGTATCCTTGTATAGCTCCTTTTTGTTACCATATCTTATGAGTTGGAAGTTTTCTTCGTTGAACTTCATATTGTTGTCTTTCGCCCACCTGAAAAATGTTTCAATGTCGTTTTGTAATTTTTATATACAGTATATCACCCTCATCTGATATTTCCTCGCATACCTTTGTGTCATCATCGAAGCACACTATGACACTATCGTTAATGTCAGCATTTGTGTCTGCATTCATTATTATAATTAACAATGGAGGTAATACCGTACCTTGTGGGACAGAACTGATGATTTCTGACATTTCAGATTTAACGCTTTGTGTTTTTTGAGTCAGAAAATTAAATATCCGTCATCCCAGCTTACAATTCATTCCTATTTTCTTAAGTTTGTATGGTATTATCCTATGACCACAGTTATCGAAGACTTTAGCAAATTTGGTATATGTTACATCTATATTTTGACTTCAGCAGAACGCTTCCAGTATTTTCTCTTGGTTGTCTAATAATTGTGATAGGACTGAATACGTTCTTGTAGGTAGTAAGCAATTTTGTCTCTAATTATCCGTTCAAAGCACTTTATAAGGTGGGAGGTGACTGTTACTGGGCGATAATTCTTAGGTATTACTATGTTACCTCCTTTGAATAAAGGAGCAATGTCCTCGTTCTTTAGTGGGAGTGGGATTTATCCTGTGTCGAATGATTTGCGCCATAGTAAATATTCGGATTTGACTATACTCTCTTTGCATTCCTTCGCAAACCTGACACTCCATGTATCTCTCTTTCTCTGGTGTTGAATTTTGTTGTATTTGTATCAGTAACTGTTCTTGACTGATTTGTAATTTTGTTAAAGAATTCAACCGGATGTTCTATTTTCATTTCGGACTTAGGAGTATTGAATAGAGGTAAATTGTTACTTAAGCATTCGCTTTTTTTTCCTGTATCATTTGTGTATTCATTTACTCCAGCTTTTAACGGACCAACAGTTTCTTTACATTTCCTTTACCTTTCACAAAGGTGCAGAAATATTTTGGACTATTTTTTGTTTCATCTACCTTGTTTTTCTCTTCGTTCATCTTGCGGATAAATTTTTTTTTTACGTCCAATTCTGTTTTGTGTAGGTTTTTTCTAGCTTAAGTTTCCTTTCATCCGTTTCGTATCTGTGGATATTTTTTTCGTTTTTTTCCTTTGTCTAAATAATGTTCTGATTTTCCTCTCGAAATTGCTACCCTTTGTTTTTTTTATATTTTTGCGAAACATATTTCAGCAATATAGGTTAGTTTCGTTTTTTACAATAAATAGCATTTCTTTTTTGGGGCCGGTGGGGTGGGGGTGGGGCTAAATAGCAATTTACAGTCTTTCTTTATTTTTACTTGCCCAATCTATTTCCATTAAATTCATATTTAATCCTTCAAATAATTATTCCGTCTCTCTGGGATCAATTTAAGATTTTTTTTTGGTTTCTAACCTTATATGTTTATCAATTATGTTGTAATCAGAAAAATTTGTTTGCATTACATTTTTTATTTACTGTCATGTTCTTGTTATTTATCATTATTAACTCTAAAACATTCTCCTTTCAAGTTGCTTCACAAATTCATAGATAAATGCAGGATTTTCAGTAATATTTAATAACATTATAGCCTCTTGAGTTCTGCCGTCTTTTGTAATGTTGTCGTGGAACTTCTCAACATAATAATTTCATAATTGTTTCTCTTTGTTATGAATGGAATTAAACTTAAAATCTATACTAATATATTTGTTGCTGGGGTTTTAAGTGATTATGAAATGTTTTCTATTTTATTTGTAAACGAATTGGAATTCAAATTTTTTGTGTGGTTTTGGTTGTCTGTACATGTTCGTAATTATTACATTTAGCTCTTTTTTGTTTCTAAAATAAGAATTTCGACTGTGTTGTTTGATTTGTTTGCTTCACTTCACTCGTGTATGTGTGTTTAATGTAAATACAAGAGCCTCCTCCTGTTCTAGCAAATCTATATACCCTGAATCAGAGCTGGGCATTTGCGGCATATTTTGCGGTACTGCGGTACTTGCAGTACCACCGCACTACCACCCCGGGCCCCCATAACGCAGTACCGCAAAGGATCGCTGAAAGTACCGCAGTACCGCTACCGCATTCAAATTTCCGCGTACCGGTTTGGTACCGGTTTGGTAGTGCAGCAGTACCGCAGTACCGCAATATGCCGCAAGTGCCCAGCTCTGCTCTGAATATGTTAGTTTATTCATTCATGACGCTGCTATCTTGTAATTGTAGTGTTTTTCAATTTAAGCATTCTTCCCCACTTCCCTCTATTGCGTTCGGGCTATGTCGTGGCTAGTGTTGTGACGAAGTTAAGCGACACTTGGTCTGGAGAGTAGTGGGATGGGAGACCGTCCTCTGCGTCCAGATTATGTAGCGACTCGTGGCTCGAGTCCCACGTAAAGCTTTAGTAGGTCCTCTCCGTCATATGGTCATAGATGTTACGAAGGAGGTTGAACAACCCCATCATTACATTACTCTATCGCGTTTACCTCGGTGTTCTGTACTCCATTCACGCTATTATTGTCGTATTCTATCTTTTTGGTGGTGTTCTAATGGTGATTTTGTTGTGATTCGTTCTTCACCCGAGTTGTTTTCTGTATCTTCTTCTTTATCAACATTTTTTCAGTCCCGTTTGTGCTACATTGCTGTGCTTCTCCATGTAACAATAGTACAAATTTTGATTCTCATTATCGTGAAAAAGTTTATCGTCAGAAACCAAAAACTTGGCGAGAGGTAAAGTGCCGACTGGGTGTCTGTCGAGCTACAAATAATACACATATCGAGATTGCCTAACTTTCTAAAATAAATTGGTGAGTGCAACCTTCGTATGTCTTAAAGCTCTCATATATATATATATATATATATTGCTTTTTTGTGAGGTACGCGCCGGTACGGCGTACCGGCAGCTTTTTTTTTCAGAGCGGCGTCGACACACGTCCGCTTAAATAAATTAACGGTACCATTTCGACTGACTCATTTGGCGGGAATAACAAATTCACATGACAATTCGTTGGCTGACGTCACATGACCCCTCCACCGTCCCTCTGCTCCCGCCATTATTATTATTTACACTGTTGCCAATTTAGCGCATTTCGCGCTAGATCTAGCGCGTCACCTTTCAATCTGGCGCTGAAAATTAGGTCTTAGCGCCTAGCAGCGTTTAATCTAGAGCAGTGGTCGGCGAACTTTTTTGGGTATTACCCCAAAATATATTTGAGGACGTAATCAGGACGTAAATTCGTAATATTCTAAAATTTAGAATAACGCCACATTTATGTAACAAAATAAAATAAAAATATACGAAAAAAATATCAGCACAAAGAGTGTCTCATACCGCACGCATTACCCCCAAAAGTTTTAAATTTACCCCATTTGGGTAATTTAACCCTGTTCCCCGACCACTGATCTAGATTCTAGAGTATCCACCTAAAAATCTAGCGCATTCCGGCGTATTTTAGATTTTTTAATTATATTTAACAAATAAGATTTGATTTGAAATTGAAGATAATGTCAGTGAATAAATGTTATAATTCATTTTCATAAAGCAAAAATTATTTATTTTGGAGTTATGTTTACTAATATATATTTATTGTCATAAAATACACAAACTGTCTATTTGCATACAGGAAGTAAATTTTGTAATAAGGTTTAGTTTATTTTCAAATATCTATCATTTCATTATTGAATTATATTTGCTTATGTACTCGACATTAATCTCAACATCAGAAGCTTTCATTCCATTTATATTTTTAATTAAATCACAAAATTTATATATCTGTATAAAGGAAATAAATTTACAGTAATTTGAAGAGTATTTTGGTTTTAATCTTTTCGTACATATGGATATATATAAATACAATAAGATTAATATTAGTAAAATTAACTAAATCTAGCTACTTTGCTAGTGCTATTGATAAAAATCTAGCTGAAAACTAGCGCCTACCGAGAGCTAATCTAATGTAAAACAGGTGAGAAGAATTGGCCAATGAGTCAGTCGTGATGTGAACGTCAAATTGATCGAATGTATTTTCTGTTTTTACAATACAATTTAGGGACGTTACACGAATGCAACAAATTCAGTGGAGAAGGGAGAAGGAAGAGGGGGCGCAGGAAGAGGGGAGAGGTGGGAAAAGGAATTTTACAATTTATCAAGATATGAGTACCGGCACCTCTTTTTTAACAAAAAAAAAATACTAATATTATATAATATATATATATATACACGGTGAACCAAAAGTAGGTGGACAGTAGGTTGAATACGGTTTGTGTTATATTATATTATAACTATGGTGTTCATTATAACTATGGTGTTTGTGTTTTATTATATTAAATATTATAACTAAATTTATTTAAATTTTATTTTGTATTATAGTATACAAAAAATTAAATATGTATTCTCAAAATAAACGTTATCATTTACTGTCCACCTACATTTGGTTCACCCTATATATATATATATATATATATATATATATATATATATATATATATATATTAGTTCTATAGATATGAACTTTTATTTATTTCAGATCTTTCTCAGACACCAAGTATACATAAAACATCGCGCTAAAACGAGATGTAATGTCGACAATACCTGTACAGAATTATTATCCTTTTAAATTTTAAAATCTTTGTCCTCAAATCGCCATTTTCTCTATTTCATACTGTCGGAGTGACATACGAGGTCAACCCGTGATTTCGGAATTTTTGAACATCGGTTTCGTTTTGCCTTTTCCTATTAGTCCACTAATTAACTGTCGTGATGACAAACATTTGGGTTTTAAATGATTTACGTATAATAAGTCAACTTTTCCTCACCGACTCCTTTTTACACGTAATACCGTACATGTAGTGTGTCAGTACAACACGTTGAAACAAGAATAAATAAATAAATTGAAAATTTTAATTCTTATTACTATTTAAATGGATGATGTGTGGAAGGTCTACAGTTACTTTTTCATTTTTCATTTTATCAGCAAAATGGTATTACGGGAAAAGGGGGGAAATTTTCTCCCAACTTTTACGACCCAGCTTGTTTTTGGCAAATGTTTTCATCTCCCGCATCATAAGCCATCGATTGATAGAGGCGAAGAGAAGAAAGCTTCCTATTTTGCATTTTAAGCATTTTTAGAACTATTTTTATTATTATTTAAATTAACTTCGGCTTTTAGGAACGCTCGTAAGCTTCTCCTCGTCTTTTGCATGATACCCTTCGTCTTCTCTAATATTCTTGCTCTGTACTCATTATCACGTATATTGAAGCCCGTTCTTAGCATGCGAGGAAGCGCCTTAAGTCAATGCGCGCATTCCTCGAGTGGAGATGAGCAGTTATAGAGGGAAATCGGCTCTTTGATTTAGCTAAATGATTCTTCCTACGCACATTGTGTAATAATAATAATAAATTGCTATAATAAACACTGAACGGGTTATTATAATTAAATGTTAATTGGATTTCAACAGTCCTAACCTACTGAACAAAAGAGTTTACATTTACGAGTATGTCATGGAGTTTTTATTGGGTATTTCTTTGACCATTGACCATTTGACTTTGACACGAGGAACTATTATGCTCAATCTATGTTGTACCTACCTGGAATACTCATTCAGTAATTACGAGTGTATGAATGAAGGTAGTCTGGTAGCTTTTCTTTGACGTGAAAGAAAGATATGATAGTTTGACTAGTAGTAAATACTATAATACATTTTAAAGCAATTTCAAGATAAAACTTTCATTTTTGCGTGGCCGTGATCAAAACGTGTACAGCTGATTACGAAAATCAGGATACTCTGTGCCATAAAGTAGGTATGGCCCATCATAGGTAAAACGTTTCGTAGAGCTACGCATAATCACTTATTCACTAAGAATAATTTCAGAGTAAGGCCTCTAACTTCCATATATTATGTATACTTATTTAAGGCGTTATGTTAATCCAGAAATTAACTTCAAAATGTAGATAAATTTCATCACGTTGAAACATTGGATGTAGGGAAAGTATTTCAAATTTTTAAATACATTTTCTTTTCAGATTAAGCTTTATACTTAAAATTGTAGCCCATAACCTACAAAAACCCTCAGCCCGAGTGTCAATAAGCCATCAAGTCATATCAACAGGTGATATTACGTGGGATATAAAATCATCAAAAATTTTGGATAAAACTTCAAACATGCAAATCACTTAATGTCCTACATTTGACTGGCTGACATCGACACAATTCGAGGACTGATACAAATTCCATAACCATGAATTAACGCATAAATTTCTTACACGAAACGGACGTCAAATTTGATTTGTTTGAATTAAACTTTACGAAGTTATTTAATTGTTCGACATTACTAAAGAGTGTCTCTTATTATACATAAAAGAAATTATCGAGTTCTTAAAACTCCCACTGAGGGATATTTGACCCCTCGAAAAAGCCTTTGTAAGGAGAAAATCACACAACGAAGGAAGTAAATACCAACACTTTCTGATATTTTTAATAACGATCCTAAAAGTTTACATCGCCAAAATTGTATTACATCTTATACACGACAATATATTGAATAATTACATAACCAAAATTGTGTTACATCTTACACACGACAACATACTGAGTAATTACATCACCAAAACTGGGTTACATCTTACACATGCCAATATAGTGAATAATTATAATAATACTCACAGTAAGTAATATACATTTAATACATAATATTGTATATTAAGTTATGCATTGAAATAAATGATATTAGCCCTCAAAATGTAATGATAGGGTCGTTTAGTTTCCTTCGCAACATCTAAGGTCATAGACGATGGGGACCTATAGCTTTACATAATCTGAACGCGAAGTTCTGTCTTCCATCCAACTACTCTTCAAACCCAACGTCGCTTAACTTCGCTGATCGACGGGAAACGGTGTTACGACACAAACCACGACGTAACCCTCCCTATTACCCCTAAAAAGAAGCGCAATTTAATACTGCGGAAATTGCCTTTTTATTGTCTGCGGGAATTTAATAAATGGATCATTATTCCTTCTACGTGATAGCAATGGTGATGGATAATGGGCCTTTTATATATATATATATATAATTATATATATATATATATATATATATATATATATATATATATATATATATTTCTTTTTTTCCTGGCGGTATGCAACAGTACGCAGTACCTTTGGCACCGGTTTTTTTTAAATTAAAAAAAATCCGTTATTTTCGCCACCCCTCTGGGAGTCCGTCAATTCTGAGTACTGGTACCTTTTTTCTAGAAAAAAAGCACTGTATATATATATATATATATATATATATATATATATATATATATATAAAATCAAAGCTTAGGACATTTGTAATTATAGCTGAAGTGGAAGGAACATGAAGAGTTTAACATTTTTTCACGTAGAGCATCATTCCGCCCCCTACTTTTGGGTACGAGCAGCTCGAAATGGCATTCCAAGCAAATGAGGAGTCATTATACTGTTGTTTGTGCTTTCGGGCTAAGTCGTAGCCAATGTCATAACACCGCTTCCCGTTGATCGGCGATGTTAAGCGACATTGGTCTGGGTAGTAGTTGGATGGGAGACCGTACTCCACGTCCAGATTATGTAGCGACCCGTGGTTCGGATCCCACGTAAAACTGTATGTCCCCTCCGTCATATGGCCTTAGATGTTGCGATGGAGGTTAAACAACCCCAATCATCATTATTATTATGTTGGACATTGTTGGTCCTTCCGTACGTATTTCATCACCGCCGGTCCAATTTCGTTTATTTTATTCTGCAGAACTTCCGATAAAGGCTTTTATAATTATGAGCGTTTAATTACTGCTTAAAATATTAAAATAACAAACTTTTAAATCTTTTAACATAAAAAATAAATCTAAAATTAAATTATAAATTAATTATATATTAAAAACTATTTCTGAAAATGGAGAGAGACTTCTTACCTATTAACACGAAACTTATTATTATTATTATTATTATTATTATTATTATTATATTTCATCATTGATTATTAAAATTGTTGAAAGAAGTGTAATTGTTCAAATTAAATTTATGACTAAATATAAACATAGTCCCTAGATTCTAGAAGGCTAGTAAGGTCCGTATCGTTAGCCTTGTATAAAATTTCAAAGTTTCTCTTTCATTCGGTGAGCCATTTCATGAAAATGATCGCAGATATAAGAAAATGGTTTAGGAGTCAAATGTTTGTCCGCCTACTACGCCCTCTGCCTTCATTAATTCGAACTTGAAATTGGCGAGTTGCTCTGCCAGTGTGTAGAATTTAATTCCATTAATTAGAAATGTATGGATGAAGCTTTCCGGTAGCTTTTCTTCAACATGAAAGAAAGATAAGATAGTGTGACTAACGGTAAATAGTGCAATACATTTCAAAACAATTTAAGGATAAAACTTATATACAGGGTGTTTATAAAGTCCCTATCTATTTCACTGTAAACGTAGCAAAAAGGGTAAAATTCAATAACAATATAATAGAAGGCATACATTTAATGAATACTTAAGCATATCAGTATCTCTACAGAGTTCGAATCTGTCAGCAGCATCGCGGAACACATTTTGGAGCATGACGGGGGTTATTTTTGTAACTGCTGTTACGATACGAGCACGTAAATCTTGCGGATCTGTAACCCTCGTTTGATAGACGTTTGATATGATAAAGCCCCATGCAAAGAAATCCAAGGACGTTAGGTCAGGAGATCGAGACACCCAGGGCCTATTGCCTCCACGTCCGATCCACCGATTTGGAAATCGTTCATTTAGGTACTCCCGAACAATGTTTGCGTAATGACAAGGTACCCATCTTGTTGAAAGACGACGGTGTTTACAGTGGCGTACTAATGGGGGTGCGAGGGGGGCGGTCCGCCCCGGGTGACAGCAAGGAGGGGGGTGACATCGGGAGAGTTGAAATACCAGTACAAGTTTTCAAACCAAATGAAAAATTCGCCAAAGTAAGGAAAAAAAATTTAAAATGTTCAAACTATTACAACAGTTTAATGTTAATTTCCACTATAAAATACATTTTTATTTTTATTGGCAATACAAAATTTACAAACGAAAAATTAAATATTTGATAAAAATTACATCGAAAGGCGAACGTTTGTTGACGTTTTTGTCATCAGTTTGCTGAGCATAGCCAGCTGGCTGCAACTGACATTCCAAGTCTTGTTCACTTGACACTGTGACTCCACATACATGAGGTATGTTTCATTAAATAATTATGATAAAGCATAAAGTGCTGGTGTTTATAACAATATCATGGTACTTATACCAGTGTCCAGTAATTTTTGACAATGTGGTATCATAGTGATGTTTAAGTGTTTATAAATGATAATTAATGATAATTAATAATGATAATAATAATAATAATTAATTGTCTCTGCTTGTCTGGGTTGATAATCTGATAACTCAATGGGTATCTGGTTGGAAAAAGTTTGAGAACCACTTGTTTGAAGCTTTTCTGTTGTAATAAATTTTTTTTACTTCTTTATTTACTGGATATACTGTTCATTTTCATCAAGAATTGGAGATTCGTTCTAAGGCAATGGATCAAATTCTGTCAATCTTCGCTGTTATTCAGCCAAACACTTTGGTTGTTGCAACAGAAGAACTTCGGCAGTATATTCCAAATTTGACTCAGATTTCGATGAATTCTCTGATGAAGATATCAGTGTGGAAATTGGACGACTTTGGAGGCATTTGGAAGCTGCCAAAATCAGCGTTGAAGAGGCAAAGAAATGGACAGCATTGCAGTTTCTGGAGTTTATTGTGAAATGGGATTTTTGTGAATCTTTGCCAAGCTTGTCACTGTGTTTGAGATTCTTTTTGACTTTCTGTGTGTCTATTGCTTCATGTGAAAGAAGTTTTTCCAAATTGAAATTGATAAAAAATTTCTTTCGCTCGACCATGAGTCAGACAAGATTGACAAATCTGGCTTTACTTTCAATTGAACATGAATATGCAAAGAAGGTGAATTTTGATGAGGTCATTGATCAATTTGCAGAAATTAAGGCTCGAAAGCAGAGACTGTGAATCCTCTCTATTTACCTTTGAAGAATAGGCTGAACGTTGAGACTGGATTTCCTGTTTTTTTTGTATAAAATAAAATGCAGTATTACCTGTTCACTGAATTTTTAATGTCCTGCATTTTTCTTATTTCCAATTTGCTTATGACAGTACTGTACTGTTTAAAAATCTACTTGCAAACATAACATATTTTTCTGTGTGTTTAAATTTTATAATTATTTATAGGGGGGTGCCAAAGGAAGGATCTGCCCAGGGTGCCAAATACTTTAGGTACGCCCCTGGGTGTTTAAAATGGCATCTGAATGGAACTGGGACATTTACGTGCTCGTATCGTAACAGCAGTTACAAAAATAACCCCTGTCATGCTCCAAAATGTGTTCCACAATGCTGCTGACAGATTCGAATTCTGTAGAGATACTGATGGTGCTCATGTAGAATCATATGCTTAAGTGTTCATTAAATGTATGCCTTCTATTATATTGTTATTGAATTTTACCCTTTTTGCTACGTTTTCACTGAAATAGATAGGGACTTTATAAACACCCTGTGTATATATATATATATATAATATGTTATAATTTATAATCGAAGTCGCGCCCTGATGACTATTATAATGATTTCATTCATTCAATATTTCCCAAGCTATGTATGACTCGTTTCCGTCTGACAGGAGTCACGCGCAGTGACGCAGACGGTTTCTTTGATTTCACTTGGGGAAACACAATGCTCTCAGGTGACGTCAACCGCTCGCGTGATGGCGTAGCCAGGTCCGTTCCTTTGACTATATAAGAAGGGGATCAACGCCCTTACGGCAGATCCGTGGAGGAGGGTCTCCGGCTGAAATGGGTTTCGGTCCGTTAACGGGAATTGCTTTTGAGAATTGGAAGATTGGGTATCAATTTGAAGTCTGCCCGTTTAGAGAGAAAGATCGGTAGTTTGGAATTGGTTCATATAAGTCTGGGGACTCAGAACGGACGAGAGAGCGTCCAAGAAGGGGTTTCGACATATTTCATATCTTACAATGAAGATAAAGTAACATTTTATCATTATGAAACTTGTATTATTATTATTATTATTGTTACCTCCTTGACTCAGTGGTGTAGTGCTAAATAAAGAAGTGAGGGAACGCATTTTGAAAGTGTTACTCAGATGCGGGGGGGGGACAATGGCGAGCGCGGCGAGCCCATACAGCTGGGGGTCCGGGGGCACTGTAAGCTCCCCGGGAAATCTTTTGAAATCTGACCAATTTCAGGAATATTTTGAGGTCATATGCACTGGATATTAGGATATATTCCAAGGTTGAAGATGCAGTATTTCCAGTGTCATTAGATATACGACATCCAGTACGATCAATAAAAATAGCTAACAACTGGAATGATTAACTAAAAAAAAGTTAACAACTGGTACGCCGTGGTGACTGTTTCATCAGATCTTTATAGGCTAGCATTGCCTCAGTCGAAGCTAAAAGAAATGAAGCAGTTAATGATTCTTTCTCATATTTCTTCTAGGGGTGGGAATTAAAATTTCATGACGTTAGAGATTTGTAAGTTCGGATTTATTTGAAATAGTGAGGGAACGCCGTTCCGTCTACCAAAAAAAGTAAGGGAACGCCGTTCCCACGCGTTCCCACAGCACTACACCACTGCTCCTTGTTCTATATAAAAAAAACCGCTTGATTCGTGCTAATGCATTATATTTATCTCGCATATATTCCAATTAAAAATCGTGTAAGCCGTTGTGTTTATTTTCTACTCTTTGGGCTTTGATAACTGGGATAAAAGAAAAACACGGGCCCACACAGTACTCCTCGATTGTGGGAATACGAAGAGTAAACTATCATATTTCTGCATCCAGGAGTACTAAAGTAATAACCATTTCTCTCGTAACATCCTGACCTTGCCCGAACCACGGAGAGAACCGGTTATTACATATATATATATATATATATATATATATATATATAATATATATATATATATATATATATAGTATGTATGTATGGAGCAAGTGTAGTTTACGTCCCCCTGACGCAAAAGGAGACAAACTACACTAGGTCAAAGTTGGGGAACGTAAACTACATTAGGATCTTTAGAAGACATTTTTTAAATGAATCCATCAAATAAAACGTTAAAACTAACGAAAATATTACGACTTAAACCTAACCAATCGTCAATTTATTTATATATATATATATATATATATATATATATATATATATATATATATATTATATATATATTAATATATATATATTACAGTCAAAGTGTGTAATCAGCCATTTCGCGTAATGGCTGAAACTTTGTCATTTCGCGAAATGGCTGTTTCACTTGGTCATTTCACGAAATTACTAAACTCTTCAGCCATTACGCGAAATGGCTGAAATTCCACCTTGGTCATTTCGTACAAGGTCATTTGCCCGGTTAGGTCAACTGTATGCCCATGACAATTGGTTAGGTTAAGTTGTGTTATTTTCATTAGTTTTAACGAAAATAACAGTATTTAATCTAACCAATTCATGACAAAAGTCATTTTAGCCATTTCATGAAATGACCAAGGTGGAATTTCAGCCATTTCGTGTAATGGCTGAAGATTTTAATCATTTCGCGAGATGACCAAGTGAAACAGCCATTTCGCGAAATGCCTAAAAGTTTCAGCCGTTACGCGAAATGGCTGGTTACACACTTTGACTGTAACATATATATATATATATATATATATATATATATATGACGATTGGTTAGGTTAAGTCGTAATATTTTCGTTAGTTTTAACGTTTTATTTGATCAGGTATACGCGGACAAAGTTGGGGAACGCAAACTACACTAGGATAATGTAGGTTGTAGGAGAACGTAAACTACACTAGGCACCACAGGGGGACGTAAACTACACTTGCTATATATATATTATATATATATATATATATATATATATCGCCTCGGTGGTGTAGTGGTGAGTGTCGCTGACTACGAATCCATCGACCCCTGGATCGAGACCCAGTGACGGCAGGAGGCGCGCAGCAAAACCCAGTTGTTCATCCTTCCACACAATAAAAAAAGAAAATTGGTTAGTAGATAAATAGGTACCCTGGGAAGCCTTGCTGCTGGTGGGGCGTGGTTCGGATTCCACGATAAACTGTAAGTCTAACGTGGAGTGACAAGCTTGACCTTCGTGAGAATGAACAATTCGGGCGGAAGCAAAACCAAGGTTAATCAAAGTGTGTGTGTATATATATATTAGAAAACCAGTAAATGATGCACACATAAAAAGCAAACCAATACGAATTCTAACCCTAAAACCAACTCCTAAACCCATAAAGCCAACTTACATCATTGTTTATTACCCATAAAGTCGTTCCACCAATATTAGCCACTCACGAAACTTCTCACACCAAATTTTTCTCAGGAAAAGGAAACTCATTTCAGACTTTTTTTTTGCTTCACTAGTTTTGCTCGTGTATATATATATATTGTGTGTGTGTTGCATAGAATATTAACTGAATGACGATTAAAAATGTTCGTTACTTCACAAGTCTCCTCCCTCCTTCGGACACCTCTCACTAATATATATTTTAGACCAAGTTGGGTTGGAGACAGGGATAGATACCAGAATGTTTTTCTTTACCTATACCTTTACCTATACCTCTAAACAAATTATTCCTATACCTATAAACTCATTTCTATACCTATATTTATTGCTTATGCTTATATTTCTTTTTAGGTATAAAAAATATATATACACATATATTTCTGTCGTATTTTTAATAGTTAATATTAATAATAATATTCATATTTAAATTTAAAAAGTTCTTTTAAATTTAATAGAAAATTAAGCTCAATTATTTTTTTACAATTTTTAACAAACTTTCGAACCTAAAAAAGTTTAAGTATATTTTAACATAAGTCCTTGTAGTGACGTAACTGGGTAACTAGCAATGACAGGACTGTATATTTTATGTCCTTTTATAGAGGCTCAGAAAAAAACATTCTCCTCCCACCATTGACCAACGTTACAACTTGTAACAACTTTGCTAGTATCTTCTTCATAGTCAGCAAAACTTATTACAAACGAATAATACGAAATTTTACTGCCAGCAAGTCTTCTTTCTGAAGTATTTTACCTGCTTTGTACTCTGACTCTTTAAAAGTCTTAGTAGAAACACTGATTTTAGCATCAAGTATACAGATCCTTGTCGAGTCTCAACTTTGAGAGAGCATTATCCTTACGCACTTTCTTTGTTTTTAAAACGAATCTCATATTTGGGTGCTAAGTTCTTTTTGTCATAAGTTTTGCATACACAGTTTGTATTCATAGACAGTCTTGGATAGCTAATTGTAGTGATGTGCCTGATATCCAATAATATCTTTAAGATTGTTTGCACTCAATGAGAAAGGAATAAAAAGATAAACAAATGTACGCTGTTCTAGATTTATTTTCACCAACTTATATTTTCTATCGTTTAAAGTGAGAATTAATTATATTGTACCTTTTAGGCTAACTTTTAAAAACACTAACTAATAATAAATTGAGAAGAACCTTCCGAGTTTTAAACTCACTTTTAATTTACACGATAACAGTAAAATTAATAAAAATCAGCCAAATTAATCTCCTCATATATCATGAAACCCGGAAATTTGTACACCAACATTTGTACGACGGAAATTTATACGCCAACATTTGTACGCCAGAACATTTATACGACTGGAAATTTATACGCCAAGCATTTGTACGACGGTAATTTATACGTTATACGCAAGAAATTCATGATGAGTTAATAAAATTGAATTTGAAACTAGGTAAGTTAAAATACAAATTATCACAAATTATGAAATTATATATTACAATAATTAAATGCATAATTGAAACTAGATTTCAGCTTATCAATTTAAGAGAAAATGTAACTAGCGATATACAGAACGAATGGTATTTAAAAAATCGGAGAACAAATCTTGCGAGTTTTTTCTCATTACTCTCCAGACCTGACCTGACCTGACCTAACCTAACGAAACGAATGTCATTTAAAAAATCGGAGAACAAATCTTGCGAGTTTTTTCTCATTAATATCCAGACCTAACCTAACCTAACTTAACCACCTGTACCTATTCAATAACCATTTACCTACAGTACCTGTTAATCCTTTAATGCGCTGTGATACATGATAAAATTTAAAATTCTTCAAATTGAAATTATTTTCAAAATATTTAAATAATGTTTACTTTTATTTATTTATTTATTTTTTTTGCACCTGTGCTTATGTTTATATAAAAAAATGAAGTCACGGTTATTATCATGGGTAGATCGCATACTTAAGTCAAAAAAGTCCGGTAGAGCGCATACTTAAATTACCGTCGTACAATTGTCAGTCGTGTAAATTTCCAGTCGTATAAATGTTCTGGCGTATAAATTTCCGTCGTACAAATGTTGACGTACAAATTTCCGCACACGATATATCATATTAATAATGAACAAAATTGAAATACTGTATACTATTTTATATATATACTATTTGAAATCCGATTTGCATGCGTTCAGTGTATGTGCGTGAATATATGTGCTTATAACTGGAGAGTGTAGGTATGATTCTCTCTCTCTCTCTCTCTCTCCTCTCTCTCTCTCTATATTATATATATATATATATAATATATATATATATATATATATATTAGTAATGGAAAGTCGATTAGGACTCGAGCTGTTTTATTTGTTTGACTGTCAATTACCGCAGCATCTCATTAACTAGAACAAAGGTGTGCATCATGTTCAAATTGGTTCTTGGGCTTCTATTTTCGCTCGCATGTACACGCTCATGGTCTTTTCATTTCCTCATGTGCGTATCCCGCGAAGACGTTCACGTTTTGTTAATTGTAAAATGTGATACAAGTATAAAGTGATACATTTCCCTGAAGCTACAAGTTTGTTCCACTGTTGGATGGTTGATTGTATTCTGGCGCTTATTGCGACCGTCTGTGACATGTTTGCCACACATGTACTACGACGGTGTCAATGACCTGGATGTTGTGACACCAGAGGGATTATTACCCAAATCATTCACTCACTTTACAACTGAACTCCTTCTATCCCACAACTCCTTAAATTTTAGTCAAGTTAGATTAGTTTTAGTTAGGTTAGGTTATGGGTTATTCGGAGGGATATTTGTGGAACTGCATAAAACTATTAGAATTTTATGTTTAGCGATTGCAGTGGCTTTTTGTACGATTAATTCTACGCAGAAATTTTCGCTGGCAGTCAAACAGAACTCAGCTAATCTCACGGGGTGGGATTTATTATCCATTTTAATGCACAGCAAACTAAGAGGGATTACGTTTCTATATTTAAAAAGACTTGTATACCCTGTATTCTTTAATGTAAATGCAAGTAATTATGAAACGTTTTTATATAATTGTGTGTGTACGCATCTAGGTTAGGCTGGGCTAATAGGGGAAGATTGTACCAATCGACTAGGGAAGTACTCCGGGGAGGGAACGTTAGACAGGAGACAGGGAATGCTGGAACTCCCATTTCTCCTGTTACTGTCCTCCTTAGCTGATCTTTTTCCGTGTCTCATCTACCCTGTGAGTAGTCCAGCATGCTTTCAAACACACTCTTCTCCCTCTGTTCCTCACTACACATACATGCATCTTACACACTACACATTCTTTTCAAAATTAAAAAAAAGGCATAGTTGTTAACAACCTCGGAGACCTTGATTTCAGCTTTTTCCTTCTATAGGCGGTCATTTTGGCGGACGTTCGCGTTTGACCCCTCCTTCTGGTATATATAAAAAGGCTAGTTAGCGACTACCTGACTGTTGAATGACATAACAGGAACCACCCTTCGAGCCCTCAATTGCGTCTGAAACACTTACTACATCCTCATCGGTTCGATGGCACTAAGGTTAGGTTAAATTTACCCTTGGCCCCTCCTTCCTGCATTAAAAAAATTAAATTAAGTTTGGTTAATTAGATATTTAGGTAGTTGGATTTAAAAAAGTCACTACGCTTATATGAAGATGCGTACACGTGTGTGTGTGTGTGTGTGTGTGTGTGTGTGTGTGTGTAACTATTCACGTTATGCTCGCAATATAATAGAGTAGCAGTATTGTTTGAAAGTAATATTCTTTCGCAGTTTGAGTATTTCGACTCCTTTATCAATAAATTTGATGACGTTCTATTCAGTAAGAGTTACAGACTCAATGCAGTTTCCAGCTTCTCTAAATTGCCTGTAAAATTCTTTCTTTGTCATCTGACAGATTATCTATGGTCACCCCTAATCAGTTTTAAGAAGTTTGACTTCACTTATTGCTATTTATTTGCGTCTTTAAGGAACTTGTGAAATGGAATAAAAGTTATTCGACATTCGACATAGCTCACGATAAGGTTTTACATTTTATTTGAGGAATTAGAAGAAAGAAATCTTTCATGCAGTTTATACGTTGCATATACCGAGTTTCACAGGCTTTCATGGAGTAAGACAGGGCTGCCTCCCATCACTCTTTCTATTTAACGGTTAAATTGACAGACTAAGATGCAGTCTCGCTAAATATAACTAGAGTTAAATGTTCTGTAAAGACTGTAAGATTAAATACAGTAAGTTAGGATATGCTAATCATAGGATGGCTAACTTTTATTTGCTTCGGGACCGTTTTCTTTCATCCCACAGCGATCCGAGACCGTACCTCTACAGTGAAATATAGCTGAAAATTTTTCAATCAAGATAATAATGACTCAGAAAATGTATACCCGTCAAAAATGAAAAAAATAATGTTATGACATTATATACAGTAACGCTCTCTTCTTCTATGGGAGGGGCGTTTTTGTGGGCATTTGCCCTTGGCCCCTCCTTCCTGCATGAATAAGAAAATCGGGTCAATAATGCTTAAACATGTCATTAATTATAAAAAAAAAATGCCACTGAAGACGTTAAATGGAGTTTTCAGATTAATATTTAGAGGCTGGAGGTTCGGCAAAACTGCTCACGGGCCGGATGCGGCCCGCAGACGGCCACTTGACCATCCCTCTCCTTTAACCAAAGGACTACAATGGACAAATATATGTTGCGGTGGGTGGGGAGAACCATGATATTGATTTTCATGTTGCCCAAACAAAAGTCACGCGTTTCTTTCCCAGAAACGATATGGTAAACCTTTCATATTTGAAACCGATTTGGTTGTAGAATGAACAAACGCAAGAATGTAAATACAGCTCTCTGTCTGACAGAGCGGACGTAAACAATTTTGAGGCAAATATGCCGAGGGGGAAATCTCAGATTCTGTATAAGTGAAGTTGGAGACTATTTTTGTTCTCACTTTTTTTTTATCACCATTTGTGGGAAACATTTAAGGGTCATTTCTAAAAACTGCACCAGTAAAACACTTAATTTGATCCATAAGCGGTCTTCCATGTTGTATGAGCTACTTTCGGTATGTTCGGCAGTACAAATGTTTGCCAGTCAGGGTGTTTCGTGCTTCCCTAAGGTAAACGTTCTTTGAAGCCCAACAAAAATAATCCAGAACTACTATATAACCTGTACGAGGACACGCATTAATATTGTCATTTATTCTTCGAAAATGTGGACACAATATGAAAACGTTTGTCTATGGCTTCATTTACGTTTTGCGCAACCGACCGGAAGTCTCTAGGCGAACATTTGTTATGTTTTATGTTGTTGTTGTCATCGTAAAGTGTATGAAATAGTTCGTCTAAAAAATTCAACATTCTAATTTTTACATTTAATCAAAGTATTACACTGTCAGATTTCGAACCGTTTTGTAGTGTGTGTGTGTGTGTGTGTGTGTGTGTGTGTGTGTGTGTGTGTGTGAGAGAGAGCGAGAGAGAAACCTATTTAATCTCGGTCGGTTTACCCAATTTGACAGGTTTCTCATTTTCTGTATTCAGAATTTTGGTAATGCCAAACCAAGCTACCTTTATAAGGTATGCGTATATATATATATATATATATATATATATACAGGGTGGCGGAAAGTAGCTCCCTATTTTGGATTGGTAAAAAAATACGTATATTATCCATTTATTTCAGAAGAAATAATATGAAAAGGTAGGCATACATGGTATGTTTTCTCTAAAATTCAATGTGGGCTCCAACTCTTTCCACAGCTTCTGGAGCCGCCCAGGAATGGCGTCCACTGACTTTAGCAGGAACTCCGGCGGGATGGAGGACATGACTTCCCGAATTCGGTCCTCCAGTTCTTCCAATGTCCTCGGTTTGGTGCGGTAGACTTCTTCCTTTACCCACCCCTAAAGAAAGAAGTCGCACGGTGTCAAGTCGGGGCTCCTGGCTGGCCATTGATGTGGACCACGACGACCCATCCAACGCCCAGGGAAGTGGGCATCCAGCCACTCACGGACAACAAGAGCGAAGTGCGGAGGGGCGCCATCTTGCATAAATATCAGATCGTCGATGTTCTCCAATGTGCTGACAACCGGCCAGACCTCGTTTCGCAACATAGCAAGGTACCGCTCAGCACTTCGCTCTTGTTGTCCGTGAGTGGTTGGATGCCCACTTCCCTGGACGTTGGATGGGTCGTCGTGGTCCACATCAGTGGCCAGCCAGGAGCCCCGACTTGACACCGTGCGACTTCTTTCTTTGGGGGTGGGTAAAGGAAGAAGTCTACCGCCCAAACCGAGGACATTGGAAGAACTGGAGGACCGAATTCGGGAAGTCACGTCCTCCATCCCGCCGGAGTTCCTGCTAAAGTCAGTGGACGCCATTCCTGGGCGGCTCCAGAAGCTGGTGGAAAGAGTTGGAGCCCACATTGAATTTTAGAGAAAACCTACCATGTATGCCTACCTTTTCATATTATTTCTTCTGAAATAAATGGATAATATACGTACTTTTTTACCAATCCAAAATAGGGAGCTACTTTCCGCCCACCCTGTAATATATATATATATATATATATATATATATATGGGAATGAACTCAGAATGGTCCCCTGAGTTTTTTATGATACACACAGACAGTGCATGGAACAAGGAACTCTTCTGGGATAATTAAATCCACTATAGTCCGAATAAGTAATGGTAAATGACAAATACCATAGTTTTTCTTTTTCATGATGCTAGTCTTTTGCTTATATTGAGGTTCTAAATGTAGCATGGCTAGGTGCTTTAAACCCTAGATCCATGTCCCAAAGCTGGATCCTGTCTGCTTTGCAGATAGCTGGTGAGGGAAGCTATATTTATGGGACCTCTTTGCGAGTGACCCGTTGCCCACGTCGGGCTAGCATCATGAAAAAGAAAAACTTTGGTATTTGTCACTTACCATTACTTATTCGGACTATAGTGGATTTAATTATCCCAGAAGAGTTCCTTGTTCCATGCACTGTCTGTGTGTATCATATATATATATATATATATATTAGTGATGTAGCGGATGTCATTTTTGTCACATCCGCGGATGCGGATGAGGATGTTTGATTTCAACATCCGCGGATGCGGATGCGGATGTCTACATTTTCGTTATTTTTTAGGATATATTCGAGATTTGTTGTGCTTAACGTATATAATAAGTTATTATATAGAGAGAGCTGTAGCTATAATGTAGTATAATTGATTAATTGTACAATAATTGCTGTACTTTTCTCTGAACATATAAAATAATATCAAGCATCTAACTAATATAGAAATCAATTAGTGAATTCGTCTGCAAATAAATTCGTTATATTTTGTTGAGTTTCAGCCACAATTAGAAACCATAATTGTGTTACCAGGATGCGGGACGTGAACCCAACTCAAATGCACCCCACCGACCTCTTTCCCCAACCTCCTCCTCCACCCTTATAGAAAGAGATCTTTAATTAGCTTGATAACTATTTATATTAAGTTTAAAGTTTTATTAGGCATATTTATAAATGAGTAATTAAAATAAAGTAAACTAAGATGTTCATCGTTTAATGTTCAAACTTAATTATAGGAAGGTTATGCTTAAGGAACATTAATTTTTCTGCCTTTTCTGCTGCCAGTCTGTTTCTCTTTTCATCATATATTAATCCAGCACTGCTAAATAATCTCTCGCTTGGTACGTTTGTTGGAGGACAGGCTAAATGTTTCCTCGCAAGTTTACTCAAGTATGGATAGATATTCTGCGTATTTTTCCACCAACTAATAGGATTGTCACATGCAGCCAGGCGTTTTTCTTGGTGAAAGCTCTCGATCATTTTTACTACATCTTTTGACATCGCGTAGGTCTCGTCATTGCTGCTTGACTCAAGAAACTGAGAGACAGATTCTGTGATAGATTTGCTTGTTGAAGGTGTTGGTTCTGTCACTGAAACTTTTATTCTTTTGATGGGTGGCGAAGCGACAGATTCAAGAGATTGAAGCTCTTCAACTGCTTTGCCAAGTGATGATTTAACTCGTTCTAATGTACTAGGTGAAAATAACTTAGCTTTGTAACGTGGATCTAAGTAGGTTGCAAGAGAGTAACTTCATACAAGAACAGCCTCTCGTCTTGTCGCCTGCATCACTTTTGCGCACAATGAACTAGTTCTATTAATATAGTAGAATTTGATAATTTCCGCTTATTAATGACATTTTATCTCAACGGTCCACATCCGCACGACATCCGCAGTCCAAAGTGCGGATGCGGATGCGAGAAAATGTGCGGATGTTCTGCGGATGCGGATGCGGATGTGACCTACATCACTAATATATATATAATATATATATTACTTTAGGTGTTATTTTAGGCGAGTTTGAACGACGGTTCAGGAGCGGTTGACCCCTCTGCAGCATCCCGCCTCATTTGCGGGATTTGGTGAAGGAGGGAATTGCTGTCTGATTTCCTCCTGCCTTCGGAGCCAGCCACGCATGGCTGGTCAGGGACTTTGCACAGGAATCTGTCCAGCTGGTTCTTGAAGTTATTCAGGTCGGTGTGCTGGAGATTCCTCACTTCTTTTGGTAGGACATTGAAAAGCTTTGGGCCTCTTATTCTGAGGGTATTTTCCATCCTCGTTTTCATGGCCCCTTGTCCCACCGCAGCTGGGACCGTACAAAATCTGCCTCTTCTCTCATTCCAATTTGTTTCTATTTCATTTCTAAGGTTAGGGACAGAGTCCTCAAGCATTTTCCACATATATATATATATATATATATATATATATACACACAGATCATCCATGGAACAAGGAACTCTTCTGGGAAAATTAAATCCACTATAGTCCGAATAAGTAATGGTAAATGATGAACACTAGTTTTTTCTTTTTCATGATGTTAACCGGACGTGGGCAACGGGTCACTCGCAATGAGGCCCCAAAAATATAGCTTCCCTCACCAGCTATCTGCAAAGTAGATAGGATCCAACTTTGGGACAGGATCTATATATACAGGGTGCGGCATAAGTCGCTTTACCGAGGATAACGAAATCACCTTGTGAAGAATAACATACCTAGAAAGATTATTTTTCTTTGACGGCACTATTAATGCCGTCAATTATGTTGAAATGTTGCAGAACACGGTGTTGCCTACACTTAGAAACCATCATAATTTTGCAAACATAATATGGCAAAAAGATGGTGCTCAACCAAATTTCGGAAGAAATGTTCGTATATTCTTAAACGATAATTTTCCAGAGTGCATAGAACGTCGTGGGACAATAGAATGGCCTCCTCGGTCACCGGACACCAATGTGATTATTCAATGTGGGATATAATCAAAGATAGAGTTTACGGCCAGAAACCTTGAAGGACTTCGATCACGTGAAAACTTTAATACGCCAAGAGTTCGGGACGTTGAATAATAACAAAGAACTGTGCCACCCTATTTACTGTTCAGTGGTTCAAAGATGCAATGTATGTATTGAACATGATGGAGGACACTTTTAACTATTTCTGTAATAAATAATAAATATTATTCTTCACAAGGTGATTTCATTATTCTTGGTAAAGCGACTTATGCCGCACCCTGTATATATATGAGAGGCCATTTGCTTTTACTTAAAAGAAAGTCCAGAAGAATAGAAGTCTTTGATTTTGTGGGAAGAAAAATTATTATATTATTCTTATAATTAACTTCTCATTTTGAACAAAAGTTAGTTCAGAAACTGTCCATTTTCTGTCTTTTGTCTCTGTTTATTTGTTTGTCTGTCTGTATGTCTATTTGTCTATCTGCTTGAGTGATTGCAAGCGTGTGTATGTGTTTTAGATAAATGAATATGTATATAACTGTCACTGATACTTTGCAACACCTTCCGCGCATCTTGCCGAGGTCCCCAGACTGACTCACGGTCGCTTTTAAGGGAAGGCAAGGGAGCCATTGGTGCCGTGCCTCGCGTCCAATATGAACCTCATAATGAGACCCATGTTGATAAAAGTCTTGACAAAATAAGAGCTTCATTTTGGCAAGACTTTTTTCTTTTGATTTGAACTAAAGAAGAAAATAAATTCGACAGTTGTTTTAATAATAACTTTTTAATAACCTTATAACGTAAATATTTAAATATTATAAAAGATTAAAACTTGCACCGATAAGAAATTTATAAAAAAATAATGGCCATTATTGAACAAGCTCCAGTAAATATGATTTCCTTTGAACAACTCACAACTGATTTTGCCTCCAAGACGGTCAGAAAGAAGGTATTTTGATTGTATTCTTGATGTACAATTTCGTATTTATTCGTACAATTGTTTATTCTTGTCTTGGAGAGGAGGGGGTGGGGAAGTCTCCATCTTTACTTTGTGCCCCGGGACTCAAAAATGTAAAAAAAAGGGGCCTACCCGAACTAACATAGTTTCGCTTACATCGTGGAAACCCTTTTCTTTTATACTCTGACATGAAGTTCAAAACACGGATCCATCCTTCCTCTTGGCGTAGACTCGAAACAGAATGGGAAAACAATGATCTTTCTTATCCATACGTAAGATAATGACGTTATCAGTACTCGCTTTAAATCTGCTTTATCATTACACAATATCAACACCGCTTATCGAATCATTCCACGTCAACCAAAAAGGTTGGCCTATCTTCTGTTTTCATAAGACTTCCACGATACTCAAACACAGAAGGAAGAAAGAGACTCTTTATTGATTTAATCCTTAACTATTAAAAAAAAACATGCATTTTCTTCCATGTCCTTTCAATCTTACTTAAAATATAAAAAATATAAAAACAGTGTGTTACACAAACTTCCAACCTACAATTCCTTCCATTTCCTGTTTCCATCTATTTCCTGTTTAAATGGAAAAAAATGACCCACAATGTTTCAACCATTTTATGCAACAAGGGGGTTGGGGGTCGGCCCCCCAAGTTGCATAAAGGGGTTTTTGGGGGGGTAATGGGGGAGGGGTTGTGCACGAATGGGTGGGGGTTAGTCCTCCCAAGTTGCATAAAGGGGGTTTTGGGGGGAGAAGGTGCCCTCGCTGTAGGCGAGTTTGCGAAGCACAAGCCCCGCCCGTAGGGCAGGGAGCCGAAGGCTCTGCTTGTAAATATTCCAATAATTTTAATATATAACTTATATAGTTACATGTTAACGACTTTATCACGACTTGCCCCTCAAAACTTGTCGTCTTTACTGGGCTCACAGATTGATGTATAAGGTAATACATTTTATTTATTATTATTACTAGCGGAGTGACCCGGCGTTTCCCGGGTGGAAGTTGAACGCTTTTGGCGTGTTTCAAGATATTAAAAAAAAGCATATATATATATATATATATATATATATATCGCGTGAAAAGCACGCGCTAGAGATCCGCCCATTTTATGACGTGTCTATGATGCCACTATCTTTCAACCAATCCAGAATATAGACGGCAAAAACGGCCTCCAGCGGCCTCAGATGACCTTGGAGGCCGACGCCACATAGCCTATGTTCTTCCCCAGCCTCAGTTACCCCTACAAAACATCGCGGACAAATTAGTACCTTTATCAAGGCAACCCGAGTGCAATGCAGCAGAATTATCAAGACGCTATGGCAATTGTAAGAAAATTTGGGAAGCCGAATCTACTTATTAAGTTTAAATCGCAATTCAAGATGGAACTGAAATTGCTGAAAGCATTGAAGCTTAGCAAAGACCAGAACATAGGCCAGATATTGCTGCAAGAGTTTTTCACGTGAAACTAAAAGAGCTTCTTCATGATTTAACAATATAACATATACTCGGGAAGTTAAGTGCATTTTTGTATGTATTTCATTCACCTTCAAATTTCAGCTGGCGAGACCCGCCAAAAAATGATGCGTTGAAGTTTCCCACACTATCTACACCATCCCAACACCCTCCTCGCCAAAAAAATGATGGGTTGGAGTTTCCTACATGCCTCACACCACCCCCAGGGCCGTAACTACCTATGAGGTCACCGAGGTCCGGACCTCGGTAATTATTTCCTAAAAAAAAAAAAAGAGACTGAACCGTTCTCCGTGTATGAAACGCATATTACCGCTTTTCTTTTGAAAAGAGGGAGCGTCGAGCGTTTTGTGTTTTATGTTTAGTGTATAGCTTGGGTTGTGTTTGTAGATGTCATTTTGGTCTGAATTTTGCTCGTCCCGCCGCGCTCGAAAAAAATCTGGACCTCACTAATTTCTAAACCCTAGTTACGGCCCTGACCACCCCTACACCTTCCACACCACCTCTACACCTTCCACACCACCTCTACAGGGCCTACACCCGCGGTTTTGGAAAATTAAGATAAAAATATTTAGATTAATAAAAAAAAAAAAAAATGGCAAACCTCAATAACGACCAATTTATTCTTTTCTTGTCCTTCCAACCACAATTTAACACGATTTTCAAAGGAACGCAGGAGTCAATCAACAATCCTTTGTCAATCTCGATGTTTTGTGAAGCTTCTTTGAGCACTCTGATCAAACGTCGTTTCTCTTGAATTTCGGTCTTTGCCTTTCCAAATATTGGAGAGAGCTATTTCAGTTCGTTGTTTGATAATTGCTCCCAGATTTTCGAACGGATTTAAATCGGGTGTCATTTGTTCAAACAATAGAAAAATACCCTCAAACCAGCGAAGAAATATTATTACACACACTCAAAACAAAACCTTATAAATTCAGAACTTATAACTTCTTTTGGAGAGTGCATTCAAGTAGTTTTTCCTTCTTTTGGGTATCAAAACGCCTTGTCAGGTGGTATTATACTACTAATAATAATACTAATGATAATAATAATCAGTAATGGGGAGGGGGGGAGCCAGAAACTGACAACGCTGAGGCCAACAAGTGCAGCCCATTGCTCTATAACTTTTCTTTCCCATTTCTTCGTCTGTTCCAGTTTCTCTTCTTCACTATCTTCTTTCTTGGTCACATCGACCTCGACCTATAACTCCTGTATTATTAATACCAGTATCATCGCGGCTTGAACCCCCAACCACCCTAGCATCTTTACTTCGTTTATAGGAAAACGATATTACCCACTGAACTACGAACGCTGACGTTACACCCCTTTAAACCAATCATTTACAGCACCTCTTAAAATCATTACAAAATACTGTAGTTTGTTGATGTGTTCGCTTATTATACCTATTATAGCCTATTTCTATCCCATCAAAAGCCTTACTCGAGTCCATAAAAGCGGAAATCGCGATTTCGTTGTTCTCTTTTACAATATTAACGTTTTTTCATCAGCTTTAAATAGCCATTTCAGTCAGGTTTTTTCTTACAGACGCCATGTTGATGTGAAGTTTTTAAATTATGTTTCAAAATAATAACTTATCCTATTAACAGTTTTCTCAAAACGTTTGCTGAAAACGGACAATGAACAACACCCTTCTATATAATTAAGAGGCTTTGGGCCGGATTACCTCCCTTAAAAAAGGGGGGTTATATAAACAATATTTAGTAATGATTGATGGATACCCTTGAAGATACTTAGGTTGATAATTGTAGCTAAACGTTGCGGATATTTCCCCTTTACGAGTATCAATATGAATTATTTACCCATAACACTTTCGACCTCTCCAGGGAGTAGAAGGAAGAAATGAAAATGAATTTAGCGAATTGGATGGCTTGTAGTCTAATGACGATCTATTATTATCATTATTATTTTATAAGTGTGAAGGAAATTTTGTAAAGAATTAATTATCAACAATTATGTTATTATTATAATTTATTTTTTCTAGAAAATGTATGTATTTGCTCAAGTGTTTTCATATCTCTTTTGCCTTTAATAAATTAATTATAATAATACTGTACTTAGAATTTTAATTCAAATCAATTAATTTCTATATTGCGCAAACTGTCGTGGTTTGGGAATTCTATCTCGCATTTGCAATGCGAATCATTTAACTTTATTGACTGAATAATTCCGGGAGTGATCCGTGGTTTTTATAATAATTTTTTCTTTTCTTTTTTAGAAATGAAACAATCATTACAAATATCAAACAAGAAATCGTAAAAGAATTTAATTGCATACGTTCAGAATCGTTCGAAAACACGGAACGATCCATTTTAATTACTATCCACAGGGTCAGTTAATGTGTAATGACTTCGGAGACTGCTCTATAGTCAGTAGTCTTTAGCTTGATGATAGCGTGATATTTTTTTTATATAATAAAGTCAGTGAAGGAATTAATAATAATTATAGCTAACAATCGTAGCTATAACCCCAGAATTTACGAGGGCATTACTCTCTATAAATAGAGCGTCAATTAAACTCTATTATCCGATTACCACAGCTGAAGACGCGAGTGGGCTTGGTCATACGGCAGTGCGAGCGCAGTAATAGTAGTATGAACGCATTGAATTTCTTTTTAACCCTCTTTCCATAACGTTGTTTATTTACACCCTCTTATAGGGGACACCCGTGCGCAATAAAGGTTTAAGATTTGCCGAGTGTTTAGTGCTGGATTTACTTAATTTTGCAAATTAAATTGAGATTCCTCTCTTAGTATAGTATTCGACTCGTGAAGGTTTATTTAATAAAGGTTAGATCTAAATGTATGTCTTCATTTCTAGTTTGATCTTTTAATCTCAGTGACACGTTTACTCGATTTCGTTCAGTAATTGCATTAATTTTTCCATTTTGAAAGCTTAACTTTTCTGAGAGATTTTGTTCTAGTTTTAGTATGAAACTAATTTTCAGTTTTGTTTTCACAAATTCGTACTCGTTATTGTTAGTAACTATTGGATATATATATATATATATATATATATATATATATATATATATATATATATATATATATATATATATATACACACAATGATGTTTGTACGAAGGTCTAATTTCTTGTTTTGTGCACATGCAAGTTCACATTTGGGCCCATGAACAAGTCCTAAAGTAACTCGAAAGTGCTCAGGTCTCTTCATAAGATTCGTAGTGACATAATCCATTTCATTCAAATTGTCGATGAAATTTTCATCAGCGCTTGTTTTGGCATCTGTCATTGTCAATTCATTTATCAACTGTAAAATTCAACTAAAGTCCAGCAAAAAGTTCGGTACGCTGTACTCTGTCCGGATTGTAAAAAATAAATGGATAAATAAATAAATAAAATTAATAAATATAAATCACGACACGAGTCATTCGTCGGTTAATCAAAAATATGCAACAATAGAGTGAACACAAGAACGACGGCAATTTGCAACAAAAAAATAAAAAAGTGAGGAATCCAATCGAGTTTCTGGAAAACGTTTATATATATATATATATATATATATATATATATATATATATATATATATGATGAATAAAACCACGAAGGAAAGGAAACACAGGATGGTGCTCAAGCGCTTTCGTCTAAAGACATCCTCAGGATGTCATTAGACGAAAGCGCTTGAGCACCATTCTGTGTTTCCTTTCCTTCGTGGTTTTATTCATAATAAATATTTTTCACGTGTTACTTTCGTGAAATAATTTTCATATATATATATATATATATATATATATATATATATATATATATATATAATATATATATAAGATCTTCAAAAATGGAGGCTGTATTTTGTTTCATTCATATGTCATAAAGTATTTACCATATAAATTTCTGGAACACACCATTATTTTTACAGAAGTTTAGAACGTCTTTTTCACGTAAACGCATTCTCAGTGTGACAGCTTAAGTGTTTTAAAGAGTGGTGTTGTTGAGAGAGTCATTTCACCGACTTACGAGGGCTTGGCAGTGATGCTTCTTCTCTAGAGTCCTCACTGTTTTCTTTCAACTAACACTACCTTTCAAATTGTCGTTCCCATCTTCAATCTCTTCGAATTTCTTCGCCAGTCCCTTCGTTGTAGATCTACTTAAGGGATTTCCCTTACTCCAAACCATACATTTTTAAAATCACGTTGCACTTGCACAACATTCTTAGTTTGGAAATAACGCTTCATAATAAACACTCGTTGAGATGAAGAACACGCATCTTGCAATGGAAGTGTCATGTCGTAGAAAGTTATGTCAAGTACTTTGTAACATATGAATTAAACAAAATAGTGCCATTTTTTGGAGACCTTACAGTTATAATATATATATATATGTATATATATATATATATATACACATCCCCGCAAGGGGGTTCTAAGCTCGTGCTCTTGAGTGCTCTTTGTGCTCGTTTGTACGTGCTTGTTCCTGGAGGTTTCACGTGCGCCCTCCCGGCCCTAGCACCCAAGGATGATGGGGCTCGACCCTGCAGTCTTTGTCATCCTTGGTCTTTTTCCACTTCGACTGTCCCCTCCACCCTTTCTTTTTCCTCTGTCTTTCCTCTCACTTTTCTTTGTTTTTCCGCCGAGATATGCCCTTTTAAATAGAGGCGAATCGGTTCTTCCCGAACTTAAAAAAAAAAAAATTATATATATATATATATATATATATATATATATATATATACAGGGTGTTTATAAAGCCCCTATTTCAGTGAAAACGTAGCAAAAAGGGTAAAATTCAATAGCACTATAATAGAAGGCATACATTTAATGAATAGTTAAGCATATGATTCTACATGAGCACCATCAGTATCTCTACAGCGTTCGAATCTGTCAGCAGCATTGCGGAACACATTTTGGAGCATGACAGGGGTTATTTTTGTAACTGCTGTTACGATACGAGCACGTAAATCTTGCAGATCTGTAGCCCTCGTTTGAGAGACGTTTGATATGATAAAGCCCCATGCAAAGAAATCCAAGGGCGTTAGGTCAGAAGATCGAGCCGCCCAGGGCCTGTTGCCTCCACGTCCGATCCACCGATTTGGAAATCGTTCATTTAGGTACTCCCGAACAATGTTTGCGTAGTGACAAGGTGCCCCATCTTGTTGAAAGACGACGGTGTTTAAAATGCCATATGAATGAAGCTGGGACATTTACGTGCTCGTATCGTAACAGCAGTTACAAAAATAACCCCTGTCATGCTCCAAAATGTGTTCCGCAATGCTGCTGACAGATTCGAACTCTGTAGAGATACTGGTGGTGCTCATGCAGAATCATATGCTTAATTATTCATTAAATGTATGCCTTCTATTATAGTGCTATTGAATTTTACCCTTTTTGCTACGTTTTCACTGAAATAGATAGGGACTTTATAAACACCCTGTATATATATATATATATATATATATATATATATATATATATATATGTATGTATATATACACACACTGTACAACACCCAACTCGTATCCCCAATCCCCTTGGAGATAGGCCCAACATTCTGGATTTATTTCTCACCACTCATCCTTTTTATTCTGTCAAACTTTTTTTCTCTGTTGGACTCCTCCAACCACGATCTTATAACTTTTTCCTGTCCTACAGTACAGTTCGGCCTTCGTGTTTCTGATTGGGATGCCCTTAGACAGTACTTCTCAGATTTTTTTTATTTCTCATGGAATGATTACTGCTTCCGTGGCTGGGGGCCCTCCGAGTGCGCTGAGCGCATCACTTTGGTGATTCTCTCGGGCATGGGGGCGTACATTCCATATTCTTTTCCTACTAATAATATAAAAATACCTTGGTTTAACTTTGCTTGTTTTAATGCTATCCACAACAGAGTAGGTACAGTCGCCATCCAGCGCCTGACTCTCATTCTCGTGCAAAATCTTCTTCGACTCGCCAAAAATTCCTAATTCAGACAAAAATGTTAAGACCAATCTAATTATAATTCTTCTCACTCTTTCTGGCACCTAGCCAAAAACCCCGCCAACAATTTTACTTCTTTCCCTCCTCTTTTCCATTCTGACAGCTGAGTTGACGTTTCTTTCCTGATATAGCTGAACTCTTCGCTCGGACTTTAGCCTCCAACTCAACCCTGGACGATTCCGGTGCTGCTCCTCCATCTCCTCCATCTCCATCTCCTCCCAACTCTGACTTAATTATGTCTCACATTGGAATCTCTTCCAAAGAGGTTTTCTCTGCCCTATTAACTCTAGTACGCTATACGGTTCTGATACTGTCCCTCCTGTTGTTCTCAAAAACTGTGCTTCTGTGCTGACACCCTGCCTACGCAATCTCTCTCGTTTTTTTCTTTCATATGGTACTTTTCCTTCCTACTGGAAGTTCGTTTTCATTCAGCCTGTCCTAAAAAAGGGTGACCGCTCCCAATCCTCCAATTATAGTCCAATTGCTTTGATTTCTTGCCTTTCTAAAGTTTCTGAATCTATCCTTAATAGGAAGATTCTTAAAAACCTCTCTTTTCACAATCTTTTTTTCAGATCATCATATGGGTTCGGCAAGGGACGCTCTACCGGCAATCTTCGTACATCTCTCTGAATCTTGGTCTTTTTTTTTTAGGATTTCGGTGAAACCTTTGCTACTGTGCTAGATACATAGAAAGCTTTTTATAGAGTCTGGCACAAATCCTTAGTTTTCAAACTGCCCTCCTTCGTTTCTATTCTTCTATCTCTGCCTTCATCTCTAATTTCCTTTCTTGTCGATCTATAGCTGCGGTTGTAGATGGCCACTGTTCTTCTCCTAAAGCTGTTAATAGTGTTGTTCCTCAGGGTTCTGTCCTGTCACCCTATCCAGCCCTATGCCGATGATTCCACTCTTCACTTATCCATCCGTTTCACAAAGCAAAGCGTCCATCTAACCAGTCATTCCATGCTTCGCGGGAGACAGTTATGGTACATCTGACCTCTGATATTTCTACTATCTCTGGATGGGGCAGAGAAAACCTTGTGATTGCTTCGTCATCTGTTTCTTCATCTGTCTGCTCGTTACAATCTTCCACACGACTATCCCCCTACCTTCAACAATACACAACTCAATCCATCCTCTTCTCTTTACATTCTTGTTGTTTCATTTTCTCGTGACTTTTCCTGGATAGATCATATATACTCTCTTTCCAAAATAGCTTCTTAGACGTTAGGTGTGCTGTACCGGCTCCGCAGTTTCTTCACCCACCCACCCTCCACTCAGTTGCTGTCTCTGAACAGAGGTCTTGTCCGCCCGTTTATAGAGTACGCTTCTCATATGTGGGGTGGCTCAACCTACAGGGGCTCTACTTGACCCGGTGAAGTTAAAGCCTTTTCATCTCATCACTTCCCCGCCTCTTACTGACCGTCTTCAATCCCTCTCTCTCTTCCTCGCAATGTTGCCTCACTCTCTCTTCACTATCGCTATTATAACAACAATGCTCTTCTGAACTCTATAACTGCATGCCTCCTCCTTTAATGAGAGCACGCAGTACCAGAGTTTCGACACTTTCTCATTTCTTTTCTGCTCAACTCTCTAACGCAAGGGTTAATCGCTATTCTCAATCTTTCACCTACTCAACCGGTCAACTCTGAAACAATCTTTCTCAATCTATTCCCCCCCCCCCCTGTTTTTGACTTCCAATCTTTCAAACGCAGATTGTTCAGGCATCTCGAAAACTCGGGACCTTGGTTTCCGCTCTCTCCTTCTCCTTCTGTTAGAGAGGAGGGGGGGGGGGGCATTTTTGCGGGCGCTTAACCCTGGCCCTTCTTTCCTGCATAAAAAATATATATGTATATATGTTTTTTAATTAGAAAACTTTTCATAAAGAAAAAAATCCTCTCTACTTTCAGAATTTGCGAAGATCTCCTCTCAAAGGAATAACTTAATCCTTTACTTACCTGTGTATTACGAGCTCACCTTTTTACTCATTTCCATGAACAACTTTTAATTCGACTTTTATTTATATTTCCATATATGAGAGAGAGAGAGAGAGAGAGAGAGAGAGAGAGAGAGAGAGAGAGAGAGAGAGAGAGAGAGAGAGAGAGAGAGAGAGAGAGAGAGAGAGAGATTATAGACACCAATTGACCAGGGAAGTACTCCGGGGGGTGGACGTTAGGAAGGAGTCAGGGAGTACTGGAACTTCCAGTTCTCCTGTCACTGTCTTCCTTTGCTGATCTTTTTCCGTGTCTCATCTAACCTGTGAGTAGTCCAGCATGCTTTCAAACACACGCTTCTCCCTATATTCTTCACTACACATACATGCATTTTACACACTACACAATCCTTTCAAAATTAAAGAAAATGCATCGTGAGCTTCGGAGACCTTCATTTCCGCTCTCTCCTTATATAGGGGGGAGCATTTTGAAGGGGGCTCGCCCTTTCCCCCTCCTTCCTGCATAAAAAATATGAGAAAGGCTTGTTCATAACGATGAACAAAACGACCGACGCATGAACCAGCATGACTTAATGACTAGACGTTTCGGTAGTGTCATTTCGAAACGTCCAATCATTAAGTCATGCTGATTTATGCGTTGGTCATTTAGTTCCTCCTTTGGAACAAGACGTTCTCGTGTATATATATAATATATATATATATATTATATATATATAATATATATATATGAAGTGTAATTTTGGGAATCATTTACCTGTAAACACTTAATTAGGCGAATTTAATTAAGGTTTGAATAAGTAAAAAAAAATGTTTATTACCTTTTAACAATGAATGAAATTAAACTTCGATATTGGAAGTGAAATTTTATTATTAAGAAAGAAAATGGTTACGACAATTAACATTCAGTTATTTTTCAAATATAATTTTAACCCTCATTGTTTTATTAGTTAACAAAAAATTAAAAATTTAACATCGAATTTGATTATCTGTTGTAGATTAGGTACAGTAGAGGAGGAGAGTCAGGGTGGTCCAACTTCTCTCTCTCGAGTATAGAGGGGGGCCACATGATTTTGCTTAATATCGCAAACGGGCCACACATTATGGCTTTCTCTGATAAAAGCAATAATTCTTCGAGCTGTACTTCTGTAAGTTATGTTGTTTATTAATTAACCCATTCACTGTGGCCGTATCATATATGATATAGAGTAGCATATCATATATGACACGGCCGCAGTGAATTGGTTAAAGTACATACAAAAACATACTTTTAAAGAAGTGTTCTATTCATTAAAAAAATACAACACTTCTTATAGTTTGTTGATTATTAAGGTACATATTAAGAAAAATACATATTTTGAACAAGTTTTCTATTAGTTCAAAAATTACAATGCCTGTTGTAATCTTTGAATAAATAGAAATTAGGGGGAAATCTGAGGGAGTGGTTTCGCTTGAACCAGTGACTGAATACATCAACGTCAGTGTTGTTGAAAGTCTCAGACGTTACATTTTTACTTTTTAAGTTTCTGAATTTTTAAATTTTTTATTACTCTATTTTTTATTACAAACATATAGTTTAAAGCTTTTTCTAGAAAAGTTTACGGGCCATAAAAATTAACTCGGCGGCCCACATGCGGCCCGCGTGTTTGCATTTGGGTCATCATGGGTGGGATAGATAACCATAGGATATTAACTCTCTATAGATGAATGCTACGAAATATTTCGAGTTTACTTTATCTGACTGACTTGACATTTTATCGATAAGTATATTGTGGATTAGATTAAGTTAGGTTAGTATAGGTTAGGTTAGGTTACACTAAGGTTAAGTTAGTTCTTTAGAGTGTCGATGTTGCGGTCTTGTCCATCCGATAGGTATAGGTCTTAAATATAAAGGTTTCAAACACACGCCTATAACATTTCCCTACAAAAAATCCGTTAGTAGTGGGAATTTAGTTTGGTTACGTTACGTTAGGCTAGGCTAGGTTAGGTTAGGTTAGGTTAGGTTAGGTTGGATTAGGTTAGGTTTATTTTATGCAGGAAGGAGGGCAAATGAGGCAACACTGCGGCGAAGAAAGAAGGATTGAAGGCGGTCAGTAAGAGGCGGGGAATTTATGAGACGAAAAGCCGTTGATTCCATCCGGTCAAGTAGAGCTGTGCGGGTTGAGCCACCCCACACATGAGAAGCGTACTCCATACAGAAGCAGACAAGACTCTGTACAGAGACAGCAACTGAGTAGGGGTGAAGAAACTGCGGAGCTGGTACAACACACCTAATCTCTTAGAAGCTGTTTTGGAAGGAGAGTATATGTGATCTTTTCAGGAAAGATTACGAGAAAACAAAACACCAAGATTGTGAAGAGAAGAGGAAGGATTGAGCTGTGTATTGTTGAAGGTAAGGGATAATCGTGTGGAAGATTGTGATGAGAGAGACATGAAGGAACCGAGTTTTTGAGACACAGAAAGCCACAAAGTTTTTTCTGCCCCAATCAGGGATAGTAGAAAGATCAGAGGTCAGGTGCACTATAGCCTTATTGTTGAGAGAGAAGCCTTGTGAAACGGATGGAAAAGTGAAGAGTGGAATCATCGGCATCGGAGTGGATAGGACAGGAAGTGAGACTTAATAGATCGTTCATAAATAAAAGGGAAAGAGTGGGTGACAGGACAGAGCCCTGAGGAACACCACTATTAATAGCTTTAGAAGAAGAACAGTGGCTATCTTCAACCGCAGCTATAGATCGTCAAGAAAAGAAATCACAGTTGAAGGCACAGATAGAAAGATAGAAACCGAAGGAGGGCAGTTTGGAGATTAAAGATTTGTGCCAGACTCAATCAAAAACTTTTGATATGTCGAGTGCAATAGCAAAGGTTTCACCGAAATCCTGAAAGGAGGATGACCAAGAGTCAGAGATATGCAAGATCGCCAGTAGAGTTTCCCTTACGGAACCCATACTGACGACCTGAAAGAAGATTGTGAGAAGAGAGGTGTTTACGAATTTTTCTATTATTAAGGATATATTCCTAAACCTTAGAAAAACAAGAAATTAAAGCAAATGGGCGATAGTTGCATGGTTGAGAGCGGCCACCCTTCTTTGGGACAGGTTGAATAAAGGCGAACTTCCAGCAGGAAGGAAAAGTACCAGATAAAAGACAAAGACGAAAGACTTTGCCTAGGCAGGATGTCAACACAGAAGCACAGTTCTTGAGAACAACAGGAAGGACACCACCAGAACCGTACACCTTCCTAGAGTTGAGCCCAAATAGGGCAGAAGAAACATCTTTGAAAGACTCTAATTTCGGCTATAATTGAGTTTGAGGGAGGAGGAGATGGAGGAACAGCACCGGAATTGTCCAGGGTTGGATTAGAGTCGAAAGTTTGAGCGAAGAGTTCAGCTTTATCAGGAGAAAAGACGGCAACTGAGCGGTCGGAATGAAAAAAAGGAGGGAAGGAAGGAGTAAAGTTGTTGGAGAGGTTCTTGGCTAGATGCCAGAAGGAACGAGAAGACTTAGAATTGGATAGGTTTTTACACTTTTGCCTGAATTAGGAACTTTGGGCCAGTCGAAGAACAGATTCTGTATGACTGTGGCTAGAAATATAAATTGAGTGAGAGTCAGGAGTTGGAAGGCTACGGTACTTTCTGAAAGCCTTTTCGCTGTTGTGGCTAGCATTAGAAGAAGTAAAGTTAAACCAAGGTTTTGTTGCATTAGCAGTAGGAATGGAATATGGAATGTACGTCTCCATACTCAAGAGAATCACTTCGTGATGCGCTCAGCACAATCGAAGGGTCCCCGGCCACGGAAGCAGTAATCATTCCATGGGAAATCCGAGAAGTACTGCCTAAGAGACTCCCAATCGGCAGCACCAAAGTACCGAAGGCGCCTCCTCTTGGGAGGATCCAAAGGCCGAATTGGAGCGATAGGACAGGTAACATATAAGATTGTGGTCGGAGCGGCCCAACGGAAAAAAAGTTTGACAGAATAAGAAGAAGGCTGAAAGGTGAGAAATAAGTCTAGAATGTTGGGCCTATTTCCGAGGCGATTGAGGACTCGAGTAGGATGATGTACAACTGTTTTCGGTCATTCAAGATAAAAAAAAGTTGTAAGCTAGTTCACCAAGGATGTTAGTGAAATGCGAGGAAAGCCAAACGTGGTGGTGAACATTGAAATCACCTAAAATGGAGATTTTAGCGAAAGGAGAGTTGAATAGAATGTATTCCCCTTTGGAAGTGAGGTAGTCAAAGAATTTTGGATAGTCAGTAGAATTAGGAGAAAGGTAAACAATGTATTTAGTTTGAGATTGGCATGTAAGCCGTAGTCAGAGGGTATGGGATTCGGAAGATACGAGTTCGGGAATACGAGAGCAAGTTAGGTCATTAAGTATATATACGCAACATCAACAGGATGCACTAGGTTAGTTTGGACTTGGTTACTCTGACTTCAGATTTTGAGCTGTCTTAGTGTACATAGAGAACATTAAGTTGCGCCAGATTAGCATTAATTTTTCAGAGTAACAATTTACAGTGACGTCATTAAAATATGAATATTTAAAATTCTTAACGAACTCGAGTGAAAATTTAGAATTCATTTTTTTTCATTTTTACTTTTACGTGGAGCCGAAATATAAAAGCAAAAAGCTTTTAAACATTAAATTTTCTCGATAAAGAATGCAAATTAACGGACGAAACATTGGAGGAGGAAGAATAATCGTGGGAAATCACGTTAGATGTGGAAAATGGGTTTGAGAGAGAGAGAGAGAGATCTTGAATTTTTATTTTATTTAATTATTTTTATTTTTAAAATAAATTAATTGGTATAAATTAATTAATAAAAACGCGACAAGTAACAAAATGTAGTAAAATTAAATGCTTTCTTGTTTAATCTTCTTTCCTCTAGCGTTATTATCATTCTTTCTACTGCTTTATACTGATTTCTCTGTATTTTATACATGGGTAGTTTGTAGCGCGGCCCGCCATTGAAACTTAGAACGAACAAAGCGAGGGAGGAGGGAAATTACAACAATTATTACTATTTTCTGATTTTTTTTATGTTGAAACAATGAACAAGACGGGGGAAAGCGAGTGCGGATTTATAATTTACAGTTCTGATCGTGGAGAGAGTTTTGGGTTAATCTTAAATCACAATTAAGCCTTCATCTTAATCTTACAAAACACCCTCTCTCGTACCTTTCTATGCCTCGGGCCTCAGCGCATTTCGAGTATTGCCAAATAGTATTTTATATTTCCAATAATTTATCATACATTCTTCACATATTAGTTTCGCGCAATTTTAATCAGTTTATAATACTCTGAAAACACTATTAAATATCTTATTAAATAATAATATATTTCTCATTAAGAAACCAATACACGACATAATTTTTTATGGATAACTGCAATATTATCTTCCCATTCTCTCTCTCTCTCTCTCTCTCTCTATATATATATATAATATATATATATATAATAAAAACAAATTCATCGATGTAAACTGCATTATTATGTATATTTATCCGTGCTAATACAGCACTCACGCGATTATCCGTGATTCACTAAAACGTGAATTGGGTTAACCGTGATTTACGAATTGACTAATGTCCACTTATTCCTGATCATGACACTGAGTTAACAATGATTATTTGGCACGGTATTTACGTCCGCGGATCGCCTCCCTCCAGCCTACCACTACGCGCCTCATTCAGTGTCTCCCCGCTCTCCATGTGCGCTTGTGTCTTCGCGTATCTTCACGTCTTGTGGTCAGTATAAACTACTTAATTGTTTATTATACTGTAATAGAATAATACTGTGTGTGGTGACGCGCGAGGTAGGAAACCTGTCAGTGGTGGCTGCACCACTCACCCAGCGGCGAGGAATACTGAGATAACCATGAAATCGGGTTATCCGTGATCATGGATAACTGAGTGTTTGTACCCGTTTTGAGTAAAAAGTAAGGTTTTGCATAGAAGATTTAAAGTTTGTAAAAATTTTTGTTTTGGTTCCTTTAATAGAAAGGCTCTCAGTGAATTTAATTCTAATGTAATTAATCCATCGTATGAAATTGGATTATGAAGTTCATACTAATTGTATGTAAAGCTATTTTTTTAATTAATACAAGTGAATAAATAAATTTAAAACAAGCCTTAGGATATTTTTTATATATATATATATATTATATATATAATATATATATATATATATATGATACATAAATGTGTGTATATATAATATATATATATATATATATATATATATATATATATATATATATATATATATATAAAAGGTAAGATAGCATCCAAATGTTCCATATCGTTAGGAAGTGGGAGTTAGGGGCCGAGCCAGGGCTACCTTTGCCAGCCAGAGTCAATTAATGGGGCCGACTTGCCGCTTCGCCACGACGTGAGAGAGAGAGAGAGAGAGAGAGAGAGAGAGAGCCCTGTCAGAATAAAATGTGCACCCTCCTAAAACAACGGAATGGACGTGTGGCACCGTCCTCTTGAAACATAATCCTTCAGGTGAAGTTTCTATTCCGAAACAAAGGAAAGTTGTTCTTATTGTGAATTAAGACATCCCTCTACGAACACAGGGTCAAATTTTCGGTGTCAAATGCCCGTCCACACCTTAACAGCACAACCACTGAATTTCGCATTCGGTTGTAACAATTTGGCATTGAACCTATCGCTACAGGTTCTCCATTTCCACATCCGTCCTCCTGAAGCAAACTGGTAGAATGTTAATTCATCTGAGAAGACAAAAGTGCCAAAACTGATCAAACTTGTCGTCCATTCGCTGTTCACGGACCACTCATATCGTTTTCCCTTATTAGGCTCTGTGAGCAATGGCCTCTGTCTAGCTCAGTGGTTCCCAACCTTTTTTGTATGGTTACCCAAAAACCAATTCTAATTCAGCTCCATTACCCCAATCATTAGATATTATTTTTTATAACTTCTAGATTGCGTGTCATTACCCGACAAAATAGTTGTCATTACCTCAGCGGGGTAATTTACCCCTAGGTTGGGAACCACTGGTTTAGTTATACGTTTTCTATAGCCAGCTCTAGGTAGGACGACCTATGTAGAACGCTCTCTCTCTCTCTCTCTCTCTCTCTCTCTCTCTCTCTCTCTTCTCTCTCTCTCTCTCACACACAATAAAGCGCAGAAATCGCGCACCATAGGATAAATTAGTCGGTATTTGAACTGGTAACCATTAACTCGAAAACACTTTCTAATTTTGCTGTACGTAGGATGTTTGCTAATTGTTAATTACTGTTTGTTAACTGTCCACATTGAACGTCCCACAAACATCGAGCAACTGAAGGAGAAAATAGGATTCGAGTTGGCCAAGATCAGCGTCAGCGTGTGTTCAAACATCCTGCGTACAACGAATCAAAAAAATGTTTAATGCTCACCAGTTCCAGTATTTGATTGTGGTGCGTGATTTTTGCGCTTTACTGTAATTTACTCTGTGGGTTTATGGCAGTAGTGGTCCACAAATTTTACCAGTTGCGCTCCCCGTAAACAAATTAGCGCGCCACCCACCCCCGTTCCCTTTAATAATCTAATTGATATACAGTTTCACGAAAGATAAGGTGATTCATAACTTTATTGAACTTTTCAAGTTATATATATAAAAAAGCAAAGTTTATTACGAGGATTATTTTTAGGAATTTGGACTTTGTTTATCATAATAAAATAAGATAAAAGTAATTGTAAATCCGGACGAAATAACGAATACATAAAACTCAATAAACAACTTTCATAAAGTGTTTATGGGCTAATTTAATTTAGTTTTATGTCATGTCATTCAATCTCGCGCCTCACCCCCCTTATTTTATCTTTTTCCTAGTTGGCGCACCATCAGTATAGTGTTTGATGTGGTATGGTAGTACACTTTATATATAATATTATATATATATATATATATACAGGGTGGGTCGTAAGTTTCCATACATAGGAAAATTTAAACGTTTGTTTTTATGTTTCAGATACCCTAAGAATATGCGTTTGTAAGATCTTGTTTACTGATGAAGCAAATTTTTACGTCAATGGAGAAGTTAATCGGCAAAACATACGTTATTTGAGTAATGCTAACCCTAACTGGCTGAGTCCGACGAAGATGCAAGGTGCCGGTAAAGTGATGGTGTGGGCCGGGATATGGGGTGACAGAATTATTGGACCAATTTTTGTCAGTGGAAATCTTAATGCCGAAAGGTATCTTAACATGTTGCAAGAAGAGATTTTCCCATCCCTGCTAAACGAGGAAGGTAACTTCCCAGTTTACTTCCAGCAAGATGGAGCTCCACCTCATTATGGTCTTCACGTGCGTCGGTATTTGGATCAGCAGTAGTTTCCGGATGCTTGGATTGGTCGGCGTGGTCCTGTGGAGTGGCCTCCCAGATCCCCAGATCTCACCCCCCTTGATTTCTATCTTTGGGGGCACTTGAAGGCCATGGTGTATCAGGAAAAGATACGAGACATAAATCATCTAAAGGAACGTATCACCAACGCCATTACAAGCATAACGTCAACTGTGCTAATGCGTGTTCATCAACAGTGGGGAACACGTATTGAAATGTGTTTTCAAAACAATGGCAACCATGTAGAGCATATTATATAAATAAAAATGGTTGTCCATAAAAAAATGTTTATTTTTCCTATGTATGGAAACTTACGGCCCACCCTGATACATATATATATATATATATATATATATATATATATATATATATATATATATATATATATATATATATATTCTTTTCCTTGTGGGTTTGCATCATAATATATATATATATATATATATATATATATATATATATATATATATATAATATATATATATATGTGATATTAAGTTTATACATGACGCTAGGTTAGATGGTCGTGTTGGATTCGTTAGTTATTTCCCACGTGACTAATTTCGGCCAATCACGATCTTTGTAACAAACTCCGCGAAACTTAATACTTATATATTATATATATATATATATATATACACACACACACACACACACACAGGGTGTCCCATAAGTCCAGCATCATAGGAAAAATAATAAAAAAAGGCAAAACAAAAGCTTTTATTTACAGAACGTGCTCAATATGTCCACCATTGTTTTCAATACACAAATTCAGACGTGATACCCAGTCAGCAAGCACACGGTGAATGATGTCAGGAGTAATGGTGTTACATGCCCCAATAATGCTCTGCCGCAAATGTTCAACACTCCTAATTTTCTCTGCGTATACCAGCGCTTTCAAGTGGCCCCAGAGATAAAAATCTACTGGCGTGAGATCCGGGCTTCTAGCTGGCCATTCCACAGGCCCTCGACGTCCTATCCAATGACCAGGGAATTGTTGGTACAGGTATTCCCTTACTTGGGTGCTGTAATGTGCAGGAGCGCCGTCTTGCTGGAACCATGTTGGGAAATTTCCTTCTTCGTTCAAGACACTGGGAAATGCTTCTTCCTTGAGAATACGTAGGTAGGTGCCTCCAGTGACATGTTCATCGAAAAAGAGGGGGCCTATGATGCGATCCTTCCAAATGCCACACCATACCATCACCGGAGATGCACCTTGTTCCTTTGAAGAGGTATACCAGTGAGGGTTGTTTTGAGACCAGTAGCGGGTGTTCTGTCGATTTACCTCACCATTTCCATAAAAAACAGCCTCGTCACTGAACAGAATGGTGGGCGGGAAATTGGCATCCCGAGCATATGTCCTGTAGAAAGAGAAAAATATGAATTTCTCCTATGATGCCGGACTTATGGGACATCCTGTGTGTGTGTGTGTGTGTGTGTGTTATATATATATATATATATATATATATATATATATATATATATATATATATATATATATATAATAATAATATAATATAATTCACAGTAAATAAAAACAGATAGATAATTAAACTAATTATGATGGTTATTTAGCTAATTCTATTACACTGCCCAACACCAATTTTGCTGATTTAATTCTAACACCTGTTTTTAGGTAACTTTGGTATGCTGATTTAAAAAATGACCTTAGTTTTTGCCTATCACGTCAGGTTTTCGAGCAATCAAATACAGATATTTTGGAGATATCGCATTTTGGCAGGGTTATGCACAATTTTTTTTCTTTTCAAAAAATAAGTTTTTACATACTCAGAATCAGCATGGAAAAGTAAACAATTGTGCAGGGAGTGAACTTTAATATACAATGGTAATATTGACACATAAAGTGATTAAAAGTGTTTAAATAAGCAAAAAATTAATCCATGATCATGACGTCACGTTCACACCTGGGGAAATCACAGATACCCAAGATTTTAATATGTTGTACATGACCTTTAGATTTAATGCACAGATTTGCGTATTCCACAGGTAAAATTTTAACAGCAAAACAGCTATTAACAGGTCTCAAAAATCATCAATTTTGATAAGCGCCCTTCATGGATCACCCAAAATAGGCATATTGCATTGCACGAAAACCTGATGTGATGGACAAAATCTAAGGTGATTTTTTAAATCAGCACATCAATATTATCCAGAAACAGGTCTTAGAATTAAATCAGCAGCAAAAAAAAAAATTTTTTTGTTGGCCAGTATTATATACAAATATCAGCGACAAAGTTTTTCTTTAGAAGTGGTGAGTTTGCAGACAATTATGAGTGTGTTAAATCCCTAAACAGTGCATGACAGTGGACCAGTAGTCCATAAAAGGTTCGTACCACGAAACAGATACAGCACAAGAAAAATTTTACTTTTAAACTTTCAAATCATTTACATTTTCTATATGAATAATGTATGTCTGTATGTATGAACCATACAAAAGTTAAAGAACTAATATATAGATGTATAATATTGTATATACGTCGTGGCCAGTGTCGTAACGCCACTTCGCGTCGATCAGCGAAGTTAAACGACAGTGGATCTGGAGAGTAATTGGACCGCCCTCTGCGTTCAGATTATGGGAGCGACCCGTGGTTCGAATCCCACGTAAAGCTGTTGGTCACTTCCGTCATAAGATTATATATATATACTGTATTGAATTAAAAAGTATACAGTAAAACCTCTCTATAATGATACATATAAGCAAATGGCTGTCGTTGTAGAGAGGTTATTTGTTATAAAGAGAGTTTCCTTTGCCGATGTTGTAATGTACATTTTAATGACCTATTTAGACCCTCTTTAGTTATTTATACGTACTTTATATAGTACGTATAAGTGTATATACAGTATAATAAATAATAAATACATTATTTAAAAGTATTTCTCCGTGAGGGAGAAACATTCTAACCAATTACGTATCAGCTTTTAGGCATCAGCCAATCAGCATGCCGCTTACTTTCTTGATCGGGGAAATGGCGGTAGAGACGAACACGCGAAGCTCAGCCTGAATTAGTGAAAACACCTCCTTATAACGAAACGTTTTTGATAAAGAGAGGTTTTTCGAAATGCCCTAGAAGTTCGGTAAAGAGAGGTTTCGTTGAGTGGAGTGTCGTTATTGAAAGGTTTTACCGTATTTTCAATATTTCTACGATTTCGTAGGCATTATATTAAAATTATTTTGGACCCAACTTTATTATATGCATTATTAATTTATCTAAAATTATAATGATTTGGGAATATATTACAGAAAGCTGCTTCGAAATAATATTTAATATTATTACGCTTTGAAATGAAGCTTAAGCGATTGTCGTAAATACTCTACTATTAATTAATAATTAGGAGGCGTTGTTACAATGAGGGGTGGGTGGGGGCGGGGGGGAAGTCGAGTTTGTATCCGAGAAACACTAAAGGGGGATAGCCTCAAAGTGATGTTTAAGTTTGGAGGGAAAACGAATCTTGTTACTTGGTTTACGTATGTTTTACATTTCTATACAAACGCGCTTTAGGCGTAAAATATCTTAACTTTTTTCATTTTGGTATTTTTTTTGTTTCCTGATGAGATAGCTCCTCAGCTGAAATAAATTTGGATTACATGAAAGTCTTCTGTTGGAGAATAATTTGTGTTTCGCGAGGTGGAAGTAGGAATATATATATATATATATATATATATATGAAAAATTATTTCACGAAAGTGACACGTGAAAAATATTTATGATGAATAAACCACGAAGGGAAAAGAAACACAAAGTGGTGCTCAAGCGCTTTCGTCTAATGACATCCTCAGGAACACTGGAGTGAAAGGATCGTTCAAGGCAATATATAGGTTACAAAAATAAACATATATATATATATACACACACACATATATATATATATATATATATATATATATATATATATATATATATATATATATACATGTAGTAAGTATAGAAAAAATTGTGGGGAGGAGCAAACACATTTGTATGGGAAAATGACACTTTTAGCACTTTGGCCGAAATTCAATATAAATTCAAATGGCTTGTTTATGAAACAGGTCACAAAAGAATAAAGAAATAAAAATAAATATAAATATAAATTGAAAAAAAAAAAAAAATTACAAAATAATGCCTTAGTGATATATATGTCACAGCCTAAATAACCATAAAGAAATAAACCAACAGATAAAAAACCAAAATTGTAAGTGGAGTCTACAAATTCAAGCTCAAAAGGAAGTTTACAATCAATTTAATAGATGATGCCAAATTGATATATATGTCACAAAGAAATAAAGAAATAAACCGAAAAAAAAAAATAATAATAAATTGAAAATAAATTTTAAGAGAGGCACACCAATTTATAAGGGAAAAAATTACCAAAGGTTTTTTAGTTATTGTCTGAATCATGCATACTATGGTCGCAAACGAATAAAAAAGTACAAGTAAATATAAATTGGAAAACAAAATGATGCCTAGATGATATATAAAGAACTATAAAAATATATACAACATATATAAGGTATATATACGAAATATAAACGCAATATATAAAGAATATATATATATATATATTATATATATGCATAAGGGAAAAAATTACCAAAGGTTTTTATAATTATTGTCTGAAAAATCGGTAGGTCACAAAAGAATAAAGAAATAAAAATAAATATAAATTGGAAAAATTACAAATAATACAACTACACATGTATACCCGCATAACCAAATATATATACATATACAATTTATACATACACATATACATACACACACACACATATATATATATATATATTTAACTGCAATGACCACGCACATACGCACATACACATACATACATACACATACACGCATACAGCAATAAATTGAAAAATAAAATTGTAAGAGAAACATACAGATTTATAAGGAAACAGAGACAAAAACAAATTTTTACCACAGATTTAGCATCCTGCCCTTTTTGTTTAAATCCATTCTGAAGGAATTCAGAGCAACGGGATCGAGTTGAAACATACCTTTACTCATGTTAAGGTTATTTGTAAGTTGAATTATAGCCGACTCAAGAATATTTCTATTAACAATGTTGCTAGAGTGAAACAAAACTGAAGCATTATTCCAATCAATACAATGGGATAACTCTGATAAATGGATAAAAAGGGCACTGGACAACTGTCCCGTTCTAACGGAATATTGATGCTGTTTTACACGCGTTTGCAAATCCTTTCCCGTCTGACCTATGTAAAAGGAATCACATTGCTTACACCAATTTTATAGATAATGCCTAAATTATTGGTAGGGCTATTTTTTACTATGATGTTTTTCACAATATTGTTATATGAAAAAACTACACTGATATCCAAAAGTTTAAGTACATTAGCAATGCCTAAGAAGCCCGGGAAAAATGGAAGTACTAAAATATTCTTTGACAAGGTGCGAGTGTTATTATTCACACGATAGAAGGTTCGTTTAGCCTTATTAAGACAAGATTCCATGAACGCAGATGGGTAACACAACTCACTTCCAATACCGTTGATATTTCCAATTCGGCATCGATGTATTCCGGACTGGCGATCCTAAGAGCGCGGAGAAACATTGAGGAAAATATGGCCTTTTTAATAGGGGTGTCATGTCCAGAGTAAAAGTGTACGTAGGACAAATTTTTTTTTTTTTCCGATAGATACTAAACTTAAAACCCGGGCTATCCCTATGAACACGCACATCCAAAAACGGGATTGAGTTGTCTTGTTCCACTTCTAAAGTAAATTTAATGGAGGGGACTTGGTCATTTAACTGAAGGAGGAAGTCATCCAGGTCACGATTCATGGGCCAGATACACAAAATATCGTCGACGTACCGCAACCAAGGGATGCCAACCCCCAGGATTCTCGGAATGTAAGTAATTTCAAAAAACTCCATATAAATATTGGAGAGAAGGGGCGACAAAGGGTTGCCCATGGCCATCCCAAAAGCTTGTTGATAATGCTCGCCATTGAAAGTGAATTTACAATCCTTGATACAAAGCTTAATAAGTTCCAAAACAGTGTGTGCAGGTAATGGCAGATCATAGTTATGTAATTCTCGGGCGAGAAAGTCAAGCATATCATCAATCAGCACTTTTGTGAACAATGAACAAACGTCGAAACTGATCAATCTATCGTTGGTATTAATGCGAACATTATTCAATTTTTCAGTGAGATCCATGGAATTTTTTACGTGTGAATCAGAGACAGTTCCAAGAATGGGGGACAAAACATTAACAAGCCATTTGGAGAGTTTATAGGTAATAGAGCCCACAGAGCTAATAATAGGGCGCATAGGGTTACCCGGTTTGTGGGTTTTAATAAGACCATAAAGGTAAGGCAGAGAAGGGTGAAGTGGACAAAAAAAGGGGAATTAAGTCCTTATGATCTTTGAGAATGCGTTTCAAGCCACTATTGAATGATTTGATGACATCATCTGCGGGTTCTTCCTAAGTTTCACGTATGTGGCGGGGTCCTGAAGCAGCTCATTCATCTTTCCAATGTAATCCACTTTGTCCATAATGACTAAGGTGTTAGCCTTGTCTGCTTTAGTAATATGGAGCTCACTATCTTTTTTTAATTGTGAAAGGCTATTGCGGAAACGTTTAGGAAAGTTATCTTCGTAAGAAATATTCGCAGCACCATAGACCAGGCCTTTAACTATGTTAACCAAAAACTGAGGAAGGTTACACTGTTTTTCAAAACGAGCAAGACTATGACAAATTTGTAAAGCAGTAGGTTTTTTAACAATATAAAAGGACATACCAAATCCAAGGGCACTTTTTGCATCGTCACTAATGTTTTTCGAAGAAAGGTTCAAAACACACTTTGAGCTTGCTTTTTTACTCCACTGACTATTTCGAATGAGACTTTTAATTTTGCGATCCAAAATGTTTCGAAGTGAAGAAGTTCTCCGACGCAACTCGTTGTAAATTTCATCAAACAAAGGTTGGATCCACGGTTGGGGAATAACAGTCAAAACATTACGTTTGGCAATGCCTAAATTTTTGAAGGTGGACCACTCATTTTGTCTGGTGACTTCAATATGTTTCTTTAAAATTACTCTGCTAAAGTTGTTGAACGGATGGTCGTCCATTTGTCTGAGGCGAATCGGAAGGAGGGACTTGGGAAGGACCTGCTCCTCTAGACAATTAGTAAGAAACTTTCGTCTCTGATTCACACGTAAAAAATTCCATGGATCTCACTGAAAAATTGAATAATGTTCGCATTAATACCAACGATAGATTGATCAGTTTCGACGTTTGTTCATTGTTCACAAAAGTGCCGATTGATGATATGCTTGACTTTCTCGCCCGAGAATTACATAACTATGATCTGCCATTACCTGCACACACTGTTTTGGAACTTATTAAGCTTTGTATCAAGGATTGTAAATTCACTTTCAATGGCGAGCATTATCAACAAGCTTTTGGGATGGCCATGGGCAACCCTTTGTCGCCCCTTCTCTCCAATATTTATATGGAGTTTTTTGAAATTACTTACATTCCGAGAATCCTGGGGGTTGGCATCCCTTGGTTGCGGTACGTCGACGATATTTTGTGTATCTGGCCCATGAATCGTGACCTGGATGACTTCCTCCTTCAGTTAAATGACCAAGTCCCCTCCATTAAATTTACTTTAGAAGTGGAACAAGACAACTCAATCCCGTTTTTGGATGTGCGTGTTCATAGGGATAGCTCAGGTTTTAAGTTTAGTATCTATCGGAAAAAAACAAACAATTTGTCCTACGTACACTTTTACTCTGGACATGACACCCCTATTAAAAAGGCCATATTTTCCTCAATGTTTCTCCGCGCTCTTAGGATCGCCAGTCCGGAATACATCGATGCCGAATTGGAAAATATCAACGGTATTGGAAGTGAGTTGTGTTACCCAGCTGCGTTCATGGAATCTTGTCTTAATAAGGCTAAACGAACCTTCTATCGTGTGAATAATAACACTCGCACCTTGCCAAAGAATATTTTAGTACTTCCATTTTTCCCAGGCTTCTTAGGCATTGCTAATGTACTTAAACTTTTGGATATCAGTGTAGTTTTTTCATATAACAATATTGTGAAAAACATCATAGTAAAAAATAGCCCTACCAATAATTTAGGCATTATCTATAAAATTGTGTGTAAGCAATGTGATTCCTTTTACATAGGTCAGACGGGAAAGGATTTGCAAACGCGTGTAAAACAGCATCAATATTCCGTTAGAACGGGACAGTTGCCCAGTGCCCTTTTTATCCATTTGTCAGAGTTATCCCATTGTATTGATTGGAATAATGCTTCAGCTTTGTTTCACTCTAGCAACATTGTTAATAGAAATATTCTTGAGTCGGCTATAATTCAACTTACAAATAACCTTAACATAAGTAAAGGTCTGTTTCAACTCGATCCCGTTGCTCTGAATTCCTTCAGAATGGATTTAAACAAAAAGGGCAGGATGCTAAATCTGTGGTAAAAATTTGTTTTTGTCTCTGTTTCCTTATAAATCTGTATGTTTCTCTTACAATTTTATTTTTCAATTTATTTTGCTGTATGCGTGTATGTGTATGTATGTATGTGTATGTGCGTATGTGCGTGGTCATTGCAGTTATATATATATATATATATATATATATATGTGTGTGTGTGTGTGTGTGTGTGTGTATATATATTTGGTTATGCGGGTATACATGTGTAGTTGTATTATTTGTTTTTTCCAATTTATATTTATTTTTATTTCTTTATTCTTTTGTGACCTACCGATTTTTCAGACAATAATTATAAAAACCTTTGGTAATTTTTTCCCTTATGCATATATATATATATATATATATATATATATATATTCTTTATATATTGTGTTTATATTTCGTATATATACCTTATATATGTTGTATATATTTTTACAGTTCTTTATATATCATCTAGGCATCATTTTGTTTTCCAATTTATATTTACTTGTACTTTTTTATTCGTTTGTGACCATAGTATGCATGATTCAGACAATAACTAAAAAACCTTTGGTAATTTTTTCCCTTATAAATTGGTGTGCCTCTCTTAAAATTTATTTTTCAATTTATTATTATTATTTTTTTTTTTTTTGGTTTATTTCTTTATTTCTTTGTGACATATATATCAATTTGGCATCATCTATTAAATTGATTGTAAACTTTCCTTTTGAGCTTGAATTTGTAGACTCCACTTACAATTTTGGTTTTTTATCTGTTGGTTTATTTCTTTATGGTTATTTAGGCTGTGACATATATATCACTAAGGCATTATTTTGTAATTTTTTTTTTTTTTCAATTTATATTTATATTTTTTTTTATTCTTTATTCTTTTGTGACCTGTTTCATAAACAAGCCATTTTGAATTTATATTGAATTTCGGCCAAGTCTAAAATGTCATTTTCCCATACAAATGTGTTTGCTCCTCCCACATTTTTTCTATACTTACCATATGTATTATATATATATATGTTTATTTTTGTAACCTATATATTGCCTTGAACGATCCTTTCACTCCAGTGTTCCTGAGGATGTCATTAGACGAAAGCGCTTGAGCACCACTTTGTGTTTCTTTTCCCTTCGTGGTTTTATTCATCATATATATATATATATATTATGTGTGTGTTGTGTGTGTGTGTACAGTCGGGCATTACTCTATTTAAGATTACAGAGAATTTGTTTCTGGTGAAAAATAGTTGGTATATATATATATATATATATATATATATATATATATATGTGTGTGTGTGTGTGTGTGTGTGTACACACCGTATATATATATATATGATTCCAAGTACTTTCATTTATTCAGATGTACACCTCGTCAGGGAAAAATATATATATAGTGCGTGTCAAGAAATTATGCAACAATGTTTTTTTAAGATAACTTTCTAATGAATGACGCTATCTATATTGAATTGTAATTTTTACCAATGATTTGTATGCAGTATATACATAATCTGTAACATTTTCAATTCAGTTGACCAAACCATTGTTGAATTAAGAAACGCAATTAATAATTCAGGTGTGTCAAGCAAATGTGGAACACTTGTATAACATGATAAATTGTCAATTCAAAGGAGAATGAAACAAAAATTCTGCAAGAAACCAAAACTATTATGTATTTTAAACCAATCAATCAGCAATTTAACATTTATATTAAGTGTTCGGATATACCTTACCTTATGAACCTTATGTTGTTTCGTGCGTTGGTCTCTCTTCACACGGAGGTCAAGCTGGTGGCCCCGCCTCTAGGTCTGGCCTGGTAGAGGAGCGAGTTGCTTTCTTGCGCTCTCCACCGTACATAGCCAGGCACGCCCGGCTCATCTGGTACTGTCCTGAGCCAGGCATCCAGTCTTTTCTTGAAGACTTCAACTTTGACCCCCGTTACGTTTCTGAGGTCCTTAGGAAGCTGGTTGAAAAGTCTTGGCCCCCTGACAACCAAGCTATTTTCCTTCAGGGTTGAGGAGGTCCCTTGTCGGGCCTTTAATTTGGGAACACTACACATTCTGCCTTTCCTATTTTCCAGTGTTGTTTGAATGGTAATTGGGTTTAGTTTTAGGTTTGGTACCAGTTTTTCGATCATTTTCCATTGTAGATTATGATGTACCTCTCTCTCTTCTTTCCAGTGAGTACAGATTAGTTTACGTAGTCTTTCCAGTAGTTGAGTTCTTGCAGCCATCAATCTTGGCTGTGAAATGCCTTTGCGTTTCTTCTAGTTTATTAGTCTTCTTTTTATATGGGGACGTCAAAACTGAGCAGTATTCAAGTTTTGGTATAATCAGTGTTTTAGCAGGGGAATCATTACTGTCCTGTCCCTTCTCTTGAAAGTTCTTAGTACCTGTCCGGCGACTCTTTTTGCTTTATTTATCGCTATCTGATTTTGTGTTTCGAATTTCGCATCATCTGTCATTATTATCCCGAGATCGATCGCTTTCGTGCTTCTCTGAATTTCCTGTCTATCTGGAGCATAATATGCAGTCTGTTTAAGTTCTTCTTTTTACCATATTTCAAGAGCTGAAATTTCTCGGCGTGAATGACATGTTGTTGTCTTCTGACCATTTGTATATTTGTTCTGTCCCTCTGCAAGGCCTTCACGTCATGTACATCGCTGATTTTTCTGCTGATCTTTGTATCGTCTGCAAAGGATGTTACTATACTACAGTATTGCTGTTTACTCCGCTGTCTATGTCTGTTAGCATGATAATGAACAGGAGTGGGGCCAGTACTGTCCCTTGTGGTACTGAGCTGCGTACTTCCGATTCTAATGATGATATACCTTGAATTTTGACGACCTGCAGACGATCTCTAAGGAAGTTGTAGATCCATTTTCCCACTTTGACTGTTATTCCCATATATTTAATTTTATGTGCTATTATACCATGGTCACATTTATCGAAAGCTTTAGCAAAATCTGTGTATATAATATCGTAGTTGTCATTGCTTTCCAATGCATCTAGGATATTGTTGTAGTGTTCTATTAGTTGTGATAGGCATGATCTACCTGATCGGAATCCATGCTGATTTTCGTTGAATCTTTCCCGTGTCTCCAGGAAAACATAAATTTTCTCTCTAACTATTCTTTCAAATACTTTGGTGAGGTGGGACGTCAATGACACTGGTCTATAGTTCTTTGCTTGAGATCTGTCCCCTCCTTTATATATAGGGACAATGTTTGCTCAAGATGCTCGGTATTTCCCCAGTGTCTAGGGATCTTCTCCATATCCAATATAAAGGTATAGCTATTTCATTTTTACAGTTTTTAATCAATAATGCGTTCCAATTGTCCGGACCTGCAGCTGAATGTAGTTTCATTTGTCCTGTAGCTCTCGCTACATCTTCTGGTGTAAAATCAAAGTCTGTTATATACTCTCCTTGCAATTCCTCTTCAAAGAATGCATTTATGTCAGGTATCGCTTTGTCACTTTTTGGGGTACTGAAAACTGATTCATATTGAGCTCTCAATGTATCAGATATTTCTTTTGGATCGTCGGTTAGTTTATTATTTCCGTCCTTAAGGGCCCAATAGCGGCGCGCGTTTTTTGTTTCCTTTTTGCATAGCTATAGAAGTATTTTGGATTTTCCTTTATTGCTTCTACCGCCTTTTCCTCTTCCCTCTCTGTATGGTCCTTAATCAGGGCTTGTATTTCCCTATCGATACCCTCCAGTTTTTCTTTTATTGCTTTCCTGTCATTATCTCCGCAGTTACCTAACTTCGCCTCCACTCTCTTTTGCGGAAGAGTCTTCTCTTTTGCCTCTCTAGCCAGCTCCTCTTTCCTTTTGGCTGTGATTTCGGAGCTTATTTTTCTAAAATTCTCAACGTTTTTTCTTCCAAGGTTGTTAGCATTTCTTCATTTGTTTTATTCTCGAAAATTGTTCTCCATTCTATTTGGGCCATGTGCGATCTGATTGCTTCCCAATTTATAGTCTTCGAGTTTAAGTTAAAGGCCCCGAATTTACTTCTTTCCACAATATGTGTATTGTCTCTTAATGCTGTCGTCATATTTGTTGATATCTCGATTAAGTTGTGGTCTGAGATAATGGTTGGGGTTATTTTTATATCAGCAATCAAGTTCGTGTTATTCGAGAATACCAAATCCAGGCAGTTTTTTTCTGGTATTTTCTGTATATATATTATATATAATATATATATATATATTATATATATATATATATATATATATATTATATATATATATATATATATATATATAACTCCTTTTTTTCTGAAAACTTTAATGACTTTCATCCATAGATACGGTGAGATTAGATATTTCTGTTGAATTTAAGCTCTGACATACACCTTTGATTGCACCCCATAGCTCCTTCTTACTCGTAAACTGCTTTCATCTAAGATATATCCTCTGTTTGACAATAGACTACAAGTTTTCTATTGGGGTTTAGGTCAGGAGAAGCTGGAGGCCACTGCATTAATTTATTTCCTTTGAATCCTTTTGAGGCTAAATGTCCAGTTGTAAGTCTAGAGGCGTGAGAAGGTGCATTGTCATGAATGAATATACATTTCTGCTTGAAACTTCGTGGCTGATCCTTATACCACCTAAAGAAATTTTCATTTAAGAAATTTGTATAGTTTCCACCATTCAGCCTCACTCCATCTTCTACCTTGAAGGCCCCTATCAACGTACTTCCAACAATGCCTGCCCAGAACATTATTCCTCCTCTTCCTTGCTGTCTTCTTAGTTTCTTTTGTCCGAGAGAATCCATCCTCTTGACCACCCATCTGGCCCATCCAAAGTTGCACGCCATTCATCTGTAAAGATAAGTGAGAAATCTGTTTTTAGGTATCTAGTTTGATTTTGTGCTTGTTAGTAAGAGGAGGTCGGGATTTAGCTTTCGTGTTCTTTGCAACTTCCTTGAGAATACGACATAATGTATTTCTTGATAAGTTTACAATTCCAGCTTTCTCAAAAATTGTTTTGCTGTCCAACAAAGAGTTTTACTGACCACCAACTTAATTTTTCTCAAATCTTTTGACGTTACATTTCTTAAACCTTTGTTCTTAGATGGTCTTCTTCCTTTGTTAATGTTTCTAACAACTTTTTTGACGGTTCTGTGGTCTCTACCAATCTGTTTCGAGATCTCCAAAGTTGTCAGCCCTTCACTCAATTTTTTCCCAATGATCTTTTTCTCACGTTGTGTTAAATCCTTTTTCTCCCCCATAGTTTACAAGAACATCGCTCTGAAATACAAAAAAAAAATCAACGTGAATAGGCCAATGAACTTCTTTATTATCATAAACATCCCCTGCATAATTGTTTGACACACCTGAATTATTAATTTCATCTCGTAATTCAACAACGGTTTGGTCAATTGAATTGAAAAATGTCACAGATTATGTATATAATGCATACAAATGATTGGTAAAAATTATAATTCAATAGCATCATTCATTAGAAAGTTATCTTAAAAAAAATTGTTGCATAATTTCTTGATACACAGTGTATTACAGTAGTGCAAAAATATGCGTTTAGCTGGCACTTCATTATACAGTTAAATAATTTTACTGTTGATAAACTATTCTTCGTTGATATAAGCCCAAATTATGTCCATCTTCAAAAGAACGTCTCTACAAATAGAATGTAACTAGCAAAAGGTCGGCGCTACGCGCCGATTTTGCTCGATCTGCGGTGCTTCGGCTGGATTGTGGGCCTACGGCGTATTTTATCTTGAATATCATTAGCCTTTTATCTAGATATCATTCCTATTCCTCTCACCTTGGGCCTCAGTAATTGGGGTGCCTGCGGCCTTCCAGTTACTGGCAAACCAATTATTCATTCAATAAAACTACAGAAAAGAATGCAGCCATGAAAATCTAAAGGTTCACAAATCTTAATACAATGAGCTCGGATTTGAAGCTTAAGATTTTCATGGCTGCGTTCATTTCTATAGTTTTATTGACCAAATAACTGAACCGACAGTAATTGGGGGCCCTGCGGCCCGCCAAATCATAGTTTTCATTGTTTCGAGTGCATCAATAGCGTTGCCGGGGTGGATGTTGAACGCTATATATATATATATATATATATATATATATATATGGGAATGAACTCAGAATGGTCCCCTGAGTTTTTTATGATACACACAGACAGTGCATGGAACAAGGAACTCTTCTGGGAAAATTAAATCCACTATAGTCCGAATAAGTAATGGTAAATGACAAATACCATAGTTTTTCTTTTTCATGATGCTAGCCCGACGTGGGCAACGGGTCACTCGCAAAGAGGTCCCATAAATATAGCTTCCCTCACCAGCTATCTGCAAAGCAGACAGGATCCAGCTTTGGGACATGGATCTAGGGTTTAAAGCAGCCTAGCCCTGCTACATTTAGAACCTCAATATAAGCAAAAGACTCGCTGCCTTCACGTCAGATTGAATACATAAAAGAAAAAGGGGTAACTATTATATTTTAGCCAAAAACCAAAACTTAAACCTCAACTGGTAGAATTGAGCGTCCACTTTTCAAGGCACATAACATGTCCGTTTCAAGATGGAATGAACTCAGAATAGTCCCCTGAGTTTTTTATGATACACACAGACAGTGCATGGAACAAGGAACTCTTGAAACGGACATGTTATGTGCCTTGAAAAGTGGACGCTCAATTCTACCAGTTGAGGTTTAAGTTTTGGTTTTTGGCTAAAATATAATAGTTACCCCTTTTTCTTTTATGTATTCAATCTGACGTGAAGGCAGCGAGTCTTTTGCTTATATTGAGGTTCTAAATGTAGCAGGGCTAGGCTGCTTTAAACCCTAGATCCATGTCCCAAAGCTGGATCCTGTCTGCTTTGCAGATAGCTGGTGAGGGAAGCTATATTTATGGGACTTCTTTGCGAGTGACCCGTTGCCCACGTCGGGCTAGCATCATGAAAAAGAAAAACTATGGTATTTGTCATTTACCATTACTTATTCGGACTATAGTGGATTTAATTTTCCCAGAAGAGTTCCTTGTTCCATGCACTGTCTGTGTGTATCATATATATATATATGCCCGGTTAGGTTAATTGAATGCCCAGTTAGGTCAACTGAATGCCCGATTAGGTTAATTGAATGCCCGGGTACGTTAATTGAATGCCCGGATAGATTAATTGTACACCCTTGACGATTGGTTAGGTTAAGTCATGATATTTTCGTTAAAGCCAACGAAAATATCACGACTTAACCTAACCAGTCGTCAAGGGTGTACAGATGACCTAACCTGGCATTCAATGAACCTACCCGGGTATTCAATAATAGCGGAGCGACCCGGCGTTGCCAGGGTGGATGTTGAACGCTATATATATACACACACACACACACACACATACATATATATATATATATATATATGCCAGGTTAGGTAAACAATGCCCGGTTAGGTTAATTGAATGCCCAGTTAAGTCAACTGCATGCCCGATTAGGTTAATTAAATGGCCGGTTAGGTCAACTGAATGCCCGATTAGATTAATTGAATGCCAGGGTACGTTAATTGAATGCCCGGTTAGGTTAATTGTACACCCTTGACGATTGGTTGTCATGATATTTTCGTTAAAGCCAACGAAAATATCACGACTTAACCTAACCAGTCGTCAAGGGCGTACAGATGACCTAACCTGGCATTCAATGAACCTAACCGGGTATTCAATAATAGCGGAGCGACCCGGCGTTGCCGGGGTGGATGTTGAACGCTATATATATATATATATGCCCGGTTAGGTAAATTGAATGCCCAGTTAGGTCAACTGAATGCCCGATTAGGTTAATTAAATGGCTGGTTAGGTCAACTGAATGCCCGATTAGATTAATTGAATGCCCGGGTACGTTAATTGAATGCCCGGTTAGGTTAATTGTACACCCTTGACGATTGGTTAGGTTAAGTCATGATATTTTCGTTAAAGCCAACGAAAATATCACGACTTAACCTAACCAATCGTCAAGGGCGTACAGATGACCTAACCTGGCATTCAATGAACCTAACCGGGTATTCAATAATTTTATCATAGGTTTCGTAATGATCTTGATGACGTCATTTAATGTTTTAAAATTAATTATTTAATTTATTAACACCCACGTGCACAACCTCGGGACCTAATCAATATGTGTGTGAAGTTTCATGTTTGTAACTGCTTCCATTTTGGAGTTATTGCTGAAACACACACACACACACACACACACACACACGTCTTTTTATTATTATTATTATTATTATTATTATTATTATAAATAAACAATAGACTGGTACAAATTTATAACCGAAAGACCCGAAAATCAACAATTTTTGATAAAGAAAAGGGGAAAATTGGTTTTGTAGGCCTAGGGGGTCCGAAATTTTCATAAAATGGAAAATAATTGCTATTTTCTTACTTACAGCGATAGGCATAATGATATTAGGATACCTAATAGAAATTTTGTAATATTTTAAAGTGGGGAAAATACATAATTTTCTAAAAATGATCTTCAACTATAAAAGCGCATCTAATCAGATAATTTAATTAACGTATTTCTATGACAACTAAAAAATAGAGTGATAAATCAATATCCTATCAAATTGTTTGTGTATACGTAAAATTATTTGTACAAAAGCCACAGTAATAAAACGCACAAAAGTCACGGTAAATAATTTCGAGTGTGGCTCGTTTAACTTTAAACTCGTGTTTATTTAAATTGCCCGTTTTAATTATGTAATTTTTTGTATTGAATCGATAAAGAAATCTTTTGTGAATCGAAAAATGTTAAAATTATAACAAATATCAAAATATTTTGTATAAAGATCATTGAATTTTAAAAATGCATGTTTGTTTTTAGTTTTTTGCAAAAAGTTCTTTATGAATTTTAAAAATATACAGTATACCTTTTTTAAATTGAATCGATAAATAAATCTTTTGTGAATCGAATGATATTAAATGTTTAGTAAATATTGACTTATTGTGTGCCAAAATTATGATTAAAAATGAAAAATTAAAAAAATGCGTATACAGGCATGGGAAGAACTGTACCCCTAAAAGTGGGGAAGGAATTATGTTAAGGAATTTTTTTTTTAGCATGGGCACTGCACAATAAAAAGACGCATCGAATGGTGAAAACCGCATTGTTCTACACCAATTGTAGCGACCCGTAGGTGTGCGCAAAAAAACTGTTACATATATATATATATATATATATAATATATTTAGGATAAAAACGAAGACGTAGAGCAAGAAAGTCATTATATTTGGCTGCAGCCGACGTTTCGGGCAACTCTACCCATTTTCAAGGCCTAATAAAATAAAAGGCTAAAATTAATGCATGACAAAAAAAAAAATAAAAAAAATTATACGAATGTCAAAAACAAACTAATTCATAGCACAGAATAAAACCACTTAAAGAATAAAAATTAAAAAGCGTAAAACAAGCATAAGCCAAAAACAAATTAAAAATTATATACATGACAAATAACACATGATAAAAGTAAAACTTTAAAACTAAAAACATTCAAACAAATTAGTTAAAAATTAGTTAAAAACTTCACTAATAAAAAGTTAAATGAAAAAACGCAAAAGTGCACGAAAACATACCATGCTCACTTGACATCCTCAAACAAACTGAGGCGAAAAGGAGACAGGGTCAAGGGGAAAACAGAAAAATTTAGTTGGTAGGCATTCTAATTAATATAAAGGGGTAACAGCTGGAATCAATATTTAAGCTGGAATTCAGAAATTTAATGCACAAAGATTCATAAATACGGAGAGAGGACGGACATTTTAATGATTTAAGAATTTTAAAGTTATTAACGGAAATATCAACTTTACACTTAACAGAATGATTTCTAATGGCAGACTGTTCCTTTTTAGAAAAACTTTCCCTGTCCTATGGCTAATACCCATATGGGAGCAAAATCTTGCCTGCAAAGAACGAACTGTGCTGCCAACGTAGTTCCCCTGGGAACACCCAGGGCAGGTAAACAAATAAACGACAGAACAGTTCATCGCAGGGGGGATTTTGTCCTTACAACGGAAAAAACATTCAAGGGTATTATTATTCACAAAAGCAACCTTAAAATCAGTGTGAAAATAAAATTTCCTCACCACACTCAACAATTGCTTTTTCACAACAGTGTTAAATTGGTAGAGGTCAGGTAAAACAAGATATTTACAATTCTTAGGAACATCATACGTTGGGATAAGTTTGGGGGAATAAACCTCTACCAATTTAACACTGTTGTGAAAAAGCAATTGTTGAGTGTGGTGAGGAAATTTTATTTTCACACTGATTTTAAGGTTGCTTTTGTGAATAATAATACCCTTGAATGTTTTTTCCGTTGTAAGGACAAAATCCCCCCTGCGATGAACTGTTCTGTCGTTTATTTGTTTACCTGCCCTGGGTGTTCCCAGGGGAACTACGTTGGCAGCACAGTTCGTTCTTTGCAGGCAAGATTTTGCTCCCATATGGGTATTAGCCATAGGACAGGGAAAGTTTTATCTAAAAAGGAACAGTCTGCCATTAGAAATCATTCTGTTAAGTGTAAAGTTGATATTTCCGTTAATAACTTTAAAATTCTTAAATCATTAAAATGTCCGTCCTCTCTCCGTATTTATGAATCTTTGTGCATTAAATTTCTGAATTCCAGCTTAAATATTGATTCCAGCTGTTACCCCCTTTATATTAATTAGAATGCCTACCAACTAAATTTTTCTGTTTTCCCCTTGACCCTGTCTCCTTTTCGCCTCAGTTGTTTGAGGATGTCAAGTGAGCATGGTATGTTTTCGTGCACTTTTGCGTTTTTTCATTTAACTTTTTATTAGTGAAGTTTTTAACTAATTTTTAACTAATTTGTTTGAATGTTTTTAGTTTTAAAGTTTTACTTTTATCATGTGTTATTTGTCATGTATATAATTTTTAATTTGTTTTTGGCTTATGCTTGTTTTACGCTTTTTAATTTTTATTCTTTAAGTGGTTTTATTCTGTGCTATGAATTAGTTTGTTTTTGACATTCGTATAATTTTTTTATATTTTTTTTTTTGTCATGCATTAATTTTAGCCTTTTATTTTATTAGGCCTTGAAAATGGGTAGAGTTGCCCGAAACGTCGGCTGCAGCCAAATATAATGACTTTCTTGCTCTACGTCTTCGTTTTTATCCTAAATGTAAAATTACGTCTCCTTAGGAGGGATCCTATTTCATATGTATATATATATATATATAATATATATATATATATATATATATATATATATATAAGGCTTCATTTCTGAAATAGTATATTAGATTATACCTAAACTTAACTTTATCACGTTTAGGAAGGCGTGAACTTTCTATCTGGTTTTAAGTTCCCTTACCCCGCGACAGGCTCCTTTCCCTGGTGGCTAGGATTGTGTGGTCCGATGATGTCGTGTGCCGTACTGAACCGGGCCACCCATACCAAGGGGGTAAGGAAATGACGGAGGGACCAGACTAAGTGCTATCCCTATCCCTCGGTTTTGGGGATGGGACCGGGTGACAGCATATTCCAGCTTCCCACGTATTTGTCGTGCATGGCGACCCATAAACCCCCGATTCTGCCTCGGAATTGCGGCTCTTTGGTGGGCAACATGCTTCTTTGGTGGGGGATATGGGTAAAACAGGAGATTCAGTGTGGCCCCACTGAATCAATCGGCTGGTCGTACGTAGACTAAAGTCAAATAGGCATTAGTTATGTCGACACCTCTTTCGGTTATAGGGTTGCCATAAGTCTCTCTAATGGTTACCTGCGTATTTCCTCCCCATTACCACTGAGGTCGTCGGGGTGTCTAAGCCCTCAGCAGAAGAACTCTCCTTATTAGGGCCGTGAAGGTCTTTTATCTCTGCTATGGCACAGTACTCTTCCGCATTGACCTTCCCTTCTGGGAAGTCAGAGCGAGACTGTGCTGCCGGTGAGGGTGTTTCTTCTCTGTTTACACAGCGACGAATCAGAAAATCTCGGCACCAGCCTTGCAAATGTCCAAGATCATGTATGGTGTTTATGAGCCCAGTAACTATGAAAAGTTTCTTGTGACCTCTTTCGCTCTGGCCATGTGTTGAGGAGACGCGATTCCTGGGACTAGTGTTTGACCGGAGCTGACTTCGTTTCCTCATCTCTAGTCCATCAAGGTTCCGCGTCTCCGAGCGCTCGACCTCCTACGGGTCCTCCCTCACACATTTTGAGGCCCAAGCTGAATCACTCACCTGCGCCTGGACGAAGCATTTGTTTGGTCAGATCTTGATTACGGATGTCAGGTATACTCGTCTGCTACGCCGGCTCGGCTGCAAACACTAAACACAGTTCGTCATGCTAGTGTCCGATTGGCTACGGGGTCATTCGGGTCCTCCCCTATCCCGAGTCTTTTGTGCGACCTGGAGCTTCGTCGCCGGTAGACATTGGTTCAGTGTTGGTACCGGGTCCAGTACCTGCCAGGCTCACTCACTCTCACTCATGCGATAAGGATCTGTTCGTTCCTATACGAGAGGCATTCTCGTTTCTCTCGTCATTTCTGGTACCGGCTTCACTGCTTAGTGAGCCATCTTGGGTTCCCCCGTTTACCGGTTGTTCCTGTGTATTCTCCCACGACTGCTCCGTGGGACTTGCCATAGGTGTCGTTCGTTCTGCCGGTGTTTTACGGGGGCCATGTCTGACGTTTCTTTTTCTAGGGTGTCTGCACTTCTTGGAACACTGGAACAGTCTTCCCTGCACGCGAACCTTGTTCCCATTTTTACCTACGGCGGCATCGGTTTTGCAGCCGTCTTTCTTGATTCTACCCGCAGTGGCTTTATCTGCCACTGATTTTACCAGTGAACCTTTCGCTGTTTTAATTGCGCCGACCGAGTCTCGAGGCCTCGACAATGTCCGTCGGTTTAACATGAATTCGAAAGTTCATTCGCAGGGCCTCGATTGTCTTTTGTTTTATATCTTCATTTTCACTTTCAGTAGGTGTCTCAGGTCCACTAATTACCATTACATTCTTGTACTGGATTTGTTGAAGGCGTTCTGTCCGTACTTCTAGTTCCTCCTTTTTTTCTGCAATGTATCCGCTCTCTCCTTGCGTTCGTAAATTCTTTTGTAGGACTTCGTTGGTCCCTGTAACCTCATGGAACTCCCTGATGAGGAAGCTCTTAAGTTGCTGGAAGAGTTGTTGATTGTCCTTAATTGGTCCTTTCACTATTTGCTGCTGTACATAGGTGTGAGAATTAGAGTGCCGCACTGTGGTATCAGCAACCGTGGTATTCTAGTCGGAGGAGTTAAAGACGTTTTCTCCCCCTCCTTACCGGGTTGATCGCTGGACATACGATTCTTGTTCCTTTTCTCCATTTAATTTACATTTAATTGACTGAAAAATTTCTTAAAAATAAGTTACCGTCTTAGCCTTAGGTCTGATTTTTTTAGGGGGTATAAATAAAGTTTTGGGTACGGGCAAAGTAATTTAGATCAGATCGTGTCTAAAACACGGCATAGTTTTACATATAGGGTGGCCCATAAGTCCCAATCGGTTATAATTAAAGCGAAAATACAAAAAAAAAAATCAAAGTAAAAAGTTTACAATAGGGTTTAGAAATATTTATTGATTATTTAAAGCGGAAAATATAAGAATCTCGACAAATATTCTTTCCTTTTAGTAATCGATTACGTCAGTGTGAGCTCCGCTAGATGGATTTTCGCTTTAATTATAACCGACTGGGATTTATGGGCTACCCTCTATAGATGAAAGAATGTAGCAAGCTTTTATAACTTTCACGAACAACAAAGAAACACGTACTTCCTCGCTGACGACAAAAAACGAAAATTGATGAAGCAAAGCAGACTCTAATGATGTTATGCAAAAGAGACTGCAATCAAAGGAAAGTTAGTGAGTACACAAATAACAATAATAATAACGTGTGGGCTCTCGGGGTTGTTTACCTTCCTTCGTAACGACACGCGAGGTCACGTGACGGAGGGAGACCTACAGCTTTACTTTACGTGGGACCACCCGAATCAACCGCGGGGCGTTAAATCATCTGAACCGGTCATCTATCCAGCTATTGAGTAGACTGAACGTCGCTTAAACTTTCTGTTCTAAATTAGATAATCAGAACCTAAATCAGAATATAAAATGAAACTCGGACCATTGATTAAAATAAAAATTAAAGAATAGGTTTAAGTAATTTATATTTACTTATAATAAATATATTCAAAGGATATTATTTTCAATGCATACGGAATACAGGGTGGCCCAAAAGTCACGATCGGATCGGTTTTTCTCAAACCTAGCTTGCAGGGCTACTTCTAAGATAATTTTAGTGAGTGGGTTAAAATATTTTTTTTTTTTTGTATTTTTATTTGATCACAAATAACGCAAATCAAATGTATAAAATTATGTTGATGCATATATATACTCATATATATGCTCTTATTTTATTTTAGTAGGTGCGTGAAGTCTTTCCATATTATAATATATATAATATTTAGGAGAAATCCAATGACAAGGAGAAATGTAAATGCCATGAAAAGTCTTCTTTAATGCGCAACGTTTCGAGCAATACGCTCATCTTCAGGCTGTTTAATAACAATGTGAAATTAAAATCAATATTGAATGAAAAACAAAAACAGAAAATTTCTATAACCTATTCGTAAAGACAAATTTTAAAAGACTGAGAAAAGAGGGTTAAATTCTAAGTTATACAGATTTACATATAAAAATTAAGAAGTTATTTTTAAATACATGTAGTAAATGTGAAATTAATACACTGGAAAAATTACCAATAGTACACTGGAACAATGGAGCTATCTACCTTACACTGCAGTATCCGAGGCTGACTAATTTGAGCAGAGACAAAGAACGGGAAACACGAAGGATGGCGAGGGCGATTGGGGAAGGAGGGATTATAAGGAATTGGGGAAGGAGGAGGGATCATAGCAAATTGAGAGGGACGGCCGATGAGTCAACATTCAGACTAGGGGACAATGCTTTAATGAAAAGGGATTCTAAAATTCTTAGTGAGTTGGGACAAGTATTACAACCAAGAATTTTAAAATTGTCTAAAGTGACATCAATTTTACATTTAATGCTGTGTTCACGAATACTCGAGGCTTCTTTAGTTTTTAAAATTTTACCTGTTCGGCCACTTATTCCCATATGCGAATAAAATCTAGCCCTGAGAGAGCGAACAGTGCTGCCGATGTAATTCCAAGGAGGACACCTGGGGCAGGTAAATAAATATACAACACCGCTACGCAACGAGTCAGGGGTTCGATCCTTCGCTGAGAAAAAGCTACCTAAAGACGTTTTATTAATAAATATGATGCGGAAATCAGTATGATAAAAAAATTTCCTTAACAATTTTGTAAATTTAAGCTTAAATTCCTTATTCAAAGGACCCATTTCAGGTACCAAGAAATATTTTATATCCTTCGGCACTGTAATACATGGAAGTTGAGGGCTATAAACATTATTTAAGAAGGATCTAATTAGTTTGTCTACATATTGAACAGGAAAACTATTATTAGTAAAGTATGATCTTAGATTATTAAATTCATCATTAAGTAAGGTAAAATTATAGAGGTCAAATTATATCCTCTGAACAGGAGAGTTTTAATACAAGACATCTTATAGTTGAAATCAGTAAAACTAAAAAAATTCATGCCCAAACCAGTGAAAGTGGGTTTCCTGTAAACTGATGTAGTAATAGAATCACCGTTTTTCGAAATTAAAAGATCTAAGAAAGGGAGGGTGATTCTATTACTACATCAGTTTACAGGAAACCCACTTTCACTGGTTTTGGGCATGAATTTTTTTAGTTTTACTGATTTCAACTATAAGATGTCTGTATTAAAACTCTCCTGTTCAGAGGATATAATTTGACCTCTAATTTTACCTTACTTAATGATGAATTTAATAATCTAAGATCATACTTTACTAATAATAGTTTTCTGTTCAATATGTAGACAAACTAATTAGATCCTTCTAAATAATGTTTATAGCCCTCAACTTCCATGTATTACAGTGCCGAAGGATATAAAATATTTCTTGGTACCTGAAATGGGTCCTTTGAATAAGGAATTTAAGCTTAAATTTACAAAATTGTTAAGGAAATTTTTTATCATACTGATTTCCGCATCATATTTATTAATAAAACGTCTTTAGGTAGCTTTTTCTCAGCGAAGGATCGAACCCTGACTCGTTGCGTAGCGGTGTTGTATATTTATTTACCTGCCCCAGGTGTCTCCTTGGGAATTACATCGGCAGCACTGTTCGCTCTCTCAGGGCTAGATTTTATTCGCATATGGGAATAAGTGGCCGAACAGGTAAAATTTTAAAAACTAAAGAAGCCTCGAGTATTCGTGAACACAGCATTAAATGTAAAATTGATGTCACTTTAGACAATTTTAAAATTCTTGGTTGTAATACTTGTCCCAACTCACTAAGAATTTTAGAATCCCTTTTCATTAAAGCATTGTCCCCTAGTCTGAATGTTGACTCATCGGCCGTCCCTCTCAATTTGCTATGATCCCTCCTCCTTCCCCAATTCCTTATAATCCCTCCTTCCCCAATCGCCCTCGCCATCCTTCGTGTTTCCCGTTCTTTGTCTCTGCTCAAATTAGTCAGCCTCGGATACTGCAGTGTAAGGTAGATAGCTCCATTGTTCCAGTGTACTATTGGTAATTTTTCCAGTGTATTAATTTCACATTTACTACATGTATTTAAAAATAACTTCTTAATTTTTATATGTAAATCTGTATAACTTAGAATTTAACCCTCTTTTCTCAGTCTTTAAAATTTGTCTTTACGAATAGGTTTATAGAAATTTCTGTTTGTTTTTCATTCATATTGATTTTAATTTCACATTGTTATTAAACAGCCTGAAGATGAGCGTATTGCTCGAAACGTTGCGCATTAAAGAAGACTTTTCATGGCATTTACATTTCTCCTTGTCATTGGATTTCTCCTAAATATTAAATTGAAGCTCTGTAGAAGCAACCCGCATGATATATATATATATATATATATAAAATAAAAATTGTGTTCATCTCCAAAAAATCTGTATTTAATCGAGAATAAAGTATTCGTAAGTAAAGACGATCGTATAATTCAGTTAAAATATTACTATTTTTAACCTAAAGAAAATAATAATATATTAATCTAGTACCGCATTTGAAAGGAAAGCTTTTATGTAAAGAAATCACCTCCCCCCCCTCCCGTTTTCATTTAAGTATATTGAAGTATTTAGTTAAAAATTCATGCAATGAAAGTGAAGAACTTTTTCGAAAATACTCAGATACTCGTATAGCAATTAGGGCTGGGCAACCCGGGATCCCGGACGAAGTAAAGTAGACAGCTCATTTCCTGGGATTTCGATCCCGGGGTTTTCCCCCGTATTCTATTTTCAGGGGAGACTCTTAAACAGTTTTATTATGAGGTATATTTATTTCATGCAAAGGCTTTTTCACAATTGACGTTTTCGTTCACCTGTTTTTTAATCTTTGAAAACCGTTTTCGCTCGAGTATGAGGTGAAATAATATCCCGGGATCCCGGATGCCCAGCGCTAATAGCAATTTAAAATAAATATTTGGGGAGTGGAATATATGAAACTTGAGATATTTTTAGACAAAAAATTATATTTACTTCCATTTTCAATGTACATATTATCTGTGTGGTAAGAGCGTACCTGGAGGACCATCTAAACCAGGGGTGGGAATTTGCCGGCGGCGGCCATAATGTGTAATTTAATTAGTGTGATTGCTCGTGGACAGTTTGATTTATTTAAAGTCGTACAGTATTTACATCTTAATTATGTCCCAAACTATTTTTAAAGCTGCAATTTGCCCGGTACAGAGTATTTTAGTTGAAATTTTCCAGCCACACAATAAAGGTTCCCCACCCCTGATCTAAACTATCAGAATCTGATATTATATATTAAAAGATTAGATCACTAAATGACCACACGTAACGCCTTGCTGCAGAACTGTCGGAATATATTTGTGTCAGAGCTGACTTATCCATAAACGTGTCTACCCATAAACGCGGTCGTACTTGTCAAATGTTTTGCCAAAATCTAGAATAGAATAGAATAGAATAGAATAGAACAGAATCACCTTTATTAATAATAATAAAATAAATACACTTTTTCAATTTACAATGACACAAATAATTGTGAAGCTCGACTATTTATTTAATTTAATTTGGCCCTTAAACTTTTGGCTTTACTAGGCTCTTATTAAAAATAAGCAGCTATAGTTGTTATTAATTAATAATAATAAATAAACAAATAAATAAATAAGTATTATTAATAGTTAAAACATGTATTACAATATTAAACAATATTAATGGACAATATTAAACAATATTAGTGGACATTAATCCTAAATTTTTGTTAGTATGCCATTATTAATCGGGATTTCAACTTGGTTTTAAACAAATTTACATTCACAATATTTTTTATATCGGCATGCGAGTCATTCCATAGTTTCAATCCAATGAAAATGGATAGTTTTTGAGATGAAGACAATCTAAATTGAGGTATAACGAGCTTTGATCTATTTCTGGTCTGATACGAGTGGATTTCTTGATGAGTTACAAAATATCTATTTACCCATTGTAAATTAATGATTTTGTTCTTACACTCATAAATAAAAATAAAATGTGCCAGTTTGGTTATATCGTTGAGCTTTAGTAGGTTTAGCTCTTTAAATAATGCACAAGAGTGATCAAGGAAATCAGCATCAGATAATAACCTTATTGCTCGTTTTTGGTGACAAAGATACCATTTAATGCGTTGTTAGCGGAGTTTCCCCAAACAAGGGTGCAGTATGTTATATAAGGAAGAACAAGAGTATGATAAAGAGTCAATAAAACTTGTTTAGGGACTACATTTCTAAGTTTAAACAATATAGCAACGCTCCTTGAAATCTTTTTCGCGATATAATTTACATGATCACTCCATCGCAAATTCTTATCTAGCATTACACCAAGAAATTTTGTTACAGTACACTCCTTTCTGGCGATTTTATTAACATTAAGTTCATCAAGATATACACTTCTTTTATTAGTAAAAATCATGAAATTTGTTTTACTGGTATTTAGGAAGAGTTTAATGGTGGTCAACCATTTCATTACACTGATGAATTCTGAATGAAACATTCTTAGCTATATTAACATCTTTGCAAGAAAAAGAGACAATTGTATCATCTGCAAACATTATGAAGTTCAGTATATCAGATGAACGTGGAAGGTCATTTATATATAATAAAAATAACAGTGGACCCAGAACTGAGCCCTGTGGCACATCATGTTTGACCAGCGCTTTAGTTGAGCAAACCTTATTTACTGATACAAAATGATATCTATTGGACAAATAACTTTTAAACCAATCACTGATTGCTCCTCTAAAGCGTAACAATATAATTTATTAAGTAGAATATTATGGTCTATTACATCAAACACCTTACTCAAATCCATAAATATTGCTATCATTATTTCTTTGTTCTCCTTAGCTATATTTACATTTTCCATAAGATTTAAAATAGCCATTTCCGTTGTTTTATTATTACAAGCCATATTGATTTGGAGATAATAAATTGTAGGATTCTAAATATCGCTGCATTCTACTTTTTACAATTTTTTCAAAAACTTTGCTGAACACAGATAATGAACACCGGCCTGTAATTTGTTGCTAGTGTAGGATCACCCCCTTTAAAAAGGGGTGTTATACAACCAGTTTTTAGCCGTGATGGGAATATTCCTTTGGAAATACTTTGATTGATAATTTTAGCCAAAGTTACAGATATCTTATCTTTAACAAGTTTCAATATAGGTACAAGAATGTTATGAATGTTATTTTTTGTATTTTTTAATTTACCAATAATATTCTGGACCTCAGTAGAGGTAGCAGGAACAAAAGAAAATGAATTTAGTGGGATGGGTGGCATATATTCTAGAGGTGAGTGATCATTATTTATTAATTGTGAGCGAAGCTTATCCGCTATTGAAGTAAGATGTGCATTTAAAGAGTCTGCAATGCAGTATCATCAGTAATTTCTTTATTATCAACATTTAATTTCTCTATTGAATTTTTCTTAATTTGTTTTCCGAGAAGATTGTTTATGGTTGTCCAAGTGTTTTTCATGTCTCCTTTATGTTTGGAAAATTGATTGTTATAATAGTTATATTTTGAAATTTTGATTATTTTAGTTAATTTGTTTCTGTATTGAGTATATTGTATTTTAGGAATTTTGCTCTGTAATTGCAATTCTGTTCTTTATTGAAGTGATAATTCCTGGAGTGATCCATGGATTTGCGACACTTTTGGGCGAAACTGTTTTTCTCCTTAAAGGAAAGCAAATATTAAAAATATGGAATAAGGTGTCATAGAAGAACTGAAACATATGATCTAGGTCATTTAAAGGTTCGTCACAGTCAAGTCGAGTATTTTCTACAGCCCCAATAAATTTTCTTTTGTTAACCTCTGAGAATATTTTGTAATCAATAGTTGTTTTGTCCGCATCCTGAAGAATGTTATTGAATATAGCGTAAGTAGGAAAATGATCACTGATGTTAGTGGTTATAATTCCAGTTATCAATGTATGTATGTATGTGTATCTATGTATGTATGTGACATCATAATTGCCGTTGTTTTCCAGAATGTTAATATTAATGCTGTAACTAGTCCTGAGTCCATGATGATTCTCGGTGGATTTATCTTTCCTTTCTATCATAGATATATGTAGAATTTCTCCTCTCATGAATACCCACCAGGGTATTAGTAGACTGGCCACCAAGTTAGTCTACTGATAACAGTGCCGGTTGTTTATCTGAAAATCATGCGTGGGCTCAATTCTCGGTCGGGTTTCATATTTCAGTGATTAGAGTGCTTCTCTGGATCTTCCTGGGCAAGTGCTTTGGATTCCACGTAAAGCCGTAGGTCTCCTCCGATATATGACCTTTACTGACGTTACGTAGGAAGTTAATTGACCCAAAACGTTGTTATTATCCTCTCACGACTCTATCGAATATTTTGGCCAGGTGGGATGTCGGAGAGACAGGTCTGTAGTTCTTGCTAGTGATTTATCTCCACCCTTAAGAACCATGTCATAACCAGAGGACGGTCCCCCATCCAACTGCTACTTAGACCCACTGTCGCTTAACTTCGCTGATCTATGAGAAGCAGCGTTGCGACGACGGCCAAGACGTAGCCCTGCTGTTTGAACGGCTCGTATGTTGGGTTTACCAGTGACCGAATTGAACGCTCGCGCATCTGTGGTTAGATGGAAATTAGCTATAGAACCCTGGCAACTCTTTCCTCAAGAGAAATGTCCTTTCACGATTTCATTCAAGAAAATATAAGGTTCCTCTCTCCTTTAACCATTTTAAATGTCTTCTACCCTCGAAATCCTTAGAGTCTTAGATATTAAAAGACTCCAACCCACTCTCAGTAGTAGTACATCTGCCTCTAATTTCATTATTGCTTTCCCAACCAACCAACCAGTCAAACTTCCTACGCATTCCCAACCAAACAACTTCCTTTGCTGCCAACCATGCAATCACCAGTTGTTTCTTTACTATTATTAAGTTCAGTCGCGTTCTTCTCTTAAACAGTAATGTCCTAATCATGAGTAGGGGCCTACTCTTAACCCTTTACTGGCCAAATATTTTGTAGGGTTAAGTTATGAATTTGTGTATTTGAAAGGTTAGAAATTTGTCCTTTTGGGCAGTAAAGGGTTAAATCACGTATTCTCGATGTTTATAACAAAAAATGAAATTTTTCTTTTTTAAACTTACCTCCGTGTTGGTGTCTGTATTTGAGTTTTTAAGATTATTACTATACATAATCAGTTGCATATTTTATGCAATAATTAATTTGTTAGGTAACCTTTGCAATTATTATTTTTTAGGTAATTGAAGAGTTGTTTAATTTTGTTAGATTTATCTTTAATTTTTGTGTTCAGTTGCTCTACCGCTTTTTTTTATCTTTATTTTCAAAATGGATGATGGTGTGTAGCCCGAAACGCTGATTATTTTCTTCAATAAACTTTATCAGAATGTTTTATGTAGGCGTTCTACCCATTTTATATATATATATATATATATATATATATATTATATATATATATATATAATATATAATCATGCGGGTTGCTTCTACAGAGCTTCAATTTAATATTTAGGAGAAATCCAATGACAAGGAGAAATGTAAATGCCATGAAAAGTCTTCTTTAATGCGCAACGTTTCGAGCAATACGCTCATCTTCAGGCTGTTTAATAACAATGTGAAATTAAAATCAATATTGAATGAAAAACAAAACAGAAAATTTCTATAACCTATTCATAAAGACAAATTTTAAAAGACTGAGAAAAGAGGGTTAAATTCTGTTATACAGATTTACATATAAAAATTAAGAAGCTATTTTTAAATACATATAGTAAATGTGAAATTAATACACTGGAAAAATTAACAATAGTACACTGGAATAATGAAACTAACTAACCTTACACTGCAGTTTCCGAGGCTAACTAATTTGAGCAGAGGCAAGACGGGAAAAAGAAGAGATGGCGAGGGCGATTGGGGAAGGGGGGATTATAAGGAATTGGGGAAGGAGGAGGGATCATAGCAAATTGAGGGGGACGGCAGATGAGTCAACATTCAGACTAGGGGACAATGTTTTAATGAAAAGCGATTCCAAAATTCTTAGTGAGTTGGGACAAGTATTACAACCAAGAATTTTAAAATTGTCTAAAGTGACATCAGTTTTACATTTTATGCTGTGTTCGCGAATACTCGAAACTTCTTTAGTTTTTAAAATTTTACCTGTTCGGCCACTTATTCCCATATGCGAATAAAATCTAGCCCTGAGAGAGCGAACAGTGCTGCCAATGTAATTCCCAAGGAGACACCTAGGGCAGGTAAATAATATACAACACCGCTACGCAACGAGTCAGGGGTTCGATCCTTCGCCGAGAAAAAGCTACCTAAAGACGTTTTATTAATAAATATGATGCGGAAATCAGTATGATAAAAAAATTTCCTTAACAATTTTGTAAATTTAAGCTTAAATTCCTTATTCAAAGGACCCATTTCAGGTACCAAGAAATATTTTATATCCTTCGGCACTGTAATACATGGAAGTTGAGGGCTATAAACATTATTTAAGAAGGATCTAATTAGTTTGTCTACATTGGCAGCACTGTTCGCTCTCTCAGGGCTAGATTTTATTCGCATATGGGAATAAGTGGCCGAACAGGTAAAATTTTAAAAACTAAAGAAGTTTCGAGTATTCGCGAACACAGCATAAAATGTAAAACTGATGTCACTTTAGACAATTTTAAAATTCTTGGTTGTAATACTTGTCCCAACTCACTAAGAATTTTGGAATCGCTTTTCATTAAAACATTGTCCCCTAGTCTGAATGTTGACTCATCTGCCGTCCCCCTCAATTTGCTATGATCCCTCCTCCTTCCCCAATTCCTTATAATCCCCCCTTCCCAATCGCCCTCGCCATCTCTTTTTTCCCGTCTTGCCTCTGCTCAAATTAGTTAGCCTCGGAAACTGCAGTGTAAGGTTAGTTAGTTTCATTATTCCAGTGTACTATTGTTAATTTTTCCAGTGTATTAATTTCACATTTACTATATGTATTTAAAAATAGCTTTTAATTTTTATATGTAAATCTGTATAACTTAGAATTTAACCCTCTTTTCTCAGTCTTTTAAAATTTGTCTTTATGAATAGGTTATAGAAATTTTCTGTTTTGTTTTTCATTCAATATTGATTTTAATTTCACATTGTTATTAAACAGCCTGAAGATGAGCGTATTGCTCGAAACGTTGCGCATTAAAGAAGACTTTTCATGGCATTTACATTTCTCCTTGTCATTGGATTTCTCCTAAATATTATATATATATATAATCACGAAGGAAAATTAAAACACTAAATATTGAGCACGATTTCGTGTTTTGATTTTCCTTCGTGGTTATTTTCATGATAAATATTATTCGCCTCTTACTTCGCGATAATATATATATATATATATTATATATATATATATATATATATATATATATATATATATAATATCTGAAATGGAAAAGAAAAATTTTAGTGGGAGAACAACAGCGCATATTAAAAATAGTAATAATTAAAACTGAAAAGAAAATTAGGCTCCAAATAAAAATGCAATAATGAAAAATAGCGGCTAATATTAGATGGAGCTACAGACAAACGTTTTCATACCATTAATCCAATAGTTTAGACTTTAGATGACATATGACGGGACTGATGAATAGCTTGGACAATTGGGTTGTCCCAGTTTTAAATTATTTGCCTTAGATTTTATCGAGTACGTCTTTTACCTCCGATATTCTCGAGATATTATGGTTAACAAACATTTATGAAGCTGAACATCTCGGAGGTAATCTGCGCAGCAGCTGAAAAGATCTATTATAAAACAAATTAAAAGTTCTGTCGTAACCTTTCTTTGGAATTGTCCCAAAATTACATCCTATATTGAGCGCTTGTACAGAATATGAAATTCCTTATAGTTGTTTGTTTCAGCACCGAAGTTTCGATATCTTCTTATGTCTGAATCATCACTCGAGGAACTTGTGAATTTGTGATACTCTGACCCAAATATTTAAAAATTTTCAACTTGTTCCATTCGTTTATTTTTTATTTTGAAGTCAAGGATCTTTTCGGTTTGACGGCCTGTAATATTTTTTAACATTACTTGTTTTTTGTTGTCCAGTTTTAATCGAGGATTTCGAAAATAACATTCATGTTTTAGAGCAGTGGTTCCCAACCGGTTTTGGCTTATGGCCCCCTTAGGAACCTTATTTTTTCCTGTGGCCCCCATAAGCATTATTTTCAGTAGGTAATATGCAGATTAACTCTATTTTACAAAAACAAATATATATAAAGGATATTAAAACAACTATTTGTATTCAGGTACAATATTATTTGTCACATAGGACTATAAACATAATAAAAACTAAACAGTGGCTAACAAAAATTTGCAGTTATTTACTTATATTATGTATTAATTATAAAAAAATATAATCAAAAGAAATACTGTACTTATAGCAATCTATTATAAATTAAAAAAACTAGTAAAATTACTACAACTTCGCAATATTAGGGTAAACAAATAAGAGCTACTTACACACTACAGCGACGATCCACGTGGTAAACAGACTGTAAGGATTTCAACCTGAAGTATTTTTATCAAGTCAACAACGCTGCCAGGCGCATAACGATCAAGCGCACAATGGAGTGCGCCGCACAATAAGCTTGTAAGATGCAAAATATTTGTTTACAGATAAATTCAAATTCTATTATAAAATATCTAAAAAAAGGAAAATATATGTATTAATAATTTTTTAAAATGTAATTCAACTACATAAATTAAAATTATATTGGCCTAACTATAATTTAGGCTTCAATAGGTTGAGTCCTGTGGCCCCCTTCATGGAGTCTGTGGCCCCTCTAAATCTTAACATTTTCCTGTGGCCCCCTTCAAATGTGCCATGGCCCCCGGTTGGGAAACACTGTTTTAGAGAAACAAATAATGAGGCAGTTGTATGCAATTTAACAAATTTAAAATATATATTTTGGAACTGTATTGGGATCTTTTTGGTTTGACGGCCAGCGGAAAAAAAAAAAGTCATGGCTACGGGACCGTCAAATTCTAGACTCTACCGACTGGTTAGGTTAACTGAATGCGCAGTTAGGTTAACAGCATGCCCGGTTAGGTCAACTGTATGCCCTTGACGATTGGTTAGGTTAAGTCATGATATTTTCGTTAGTTTACTGTCAAAACAAACGAAAATATCACTACTTAACCTAACCAATCGTCATGAGCGTACAGTTGACCTAAAACATTCAGGGATTTTGAAATCTTAAAGCGTATATGATATTCTCTAAACTAAAATGTATAACTGCCTCACTATTTGTTTCTCTAAAACATGAATGTTATTTTTGAAATCCTCCATTAAAACTGGACAATAAAAAACAAGTAATGTTAAAAATATTACAGGCCGTCAAACCGAAAAGATCCGCAGTTAATATTAACTAATTAATTACAAGTTTGGGGATAAAAATGTATAACTAGTTTTAATTACATTAACATTAATGTAATTCTTTTGCGAATGTAATTTTGCAGATTTTTAAAAGTCAATCCAGACTTTTAACCGAAGCTTATTAAATACTATATAATTGACATATATTAATTAGTCCTCCAACTTTTGCCTCATTAAGTGAAGTAATTAAATCATCAATATACACATTAACTAGCAGAGAGAGAGAGTAAGGAGTTTTGCCTAACTTCCCAAGAGGAACGAACCAAATCCCTCGGACAATACATTGCTTTATCTGTTCATAAAAGATTGGTGGATGTACCACAATTTCAATATACTGTATTTAATATAAACAGTGGAACATTTCTGTCTTGTAATTTTTTAAATAAAGTATTGTGATTCACTTCATTATTTGCCCTCCTTACATCCACGAAGCAACTGTAAATAGTTGCGTTACTCTCAGTGTATTTAAATACAAATACACAAATACAGTCTCATTCAGATACAGATCAGTTGAATGGGGCCTTTTAAAACCAAACTGAGTAGGAGATGTCCATAAACAACCATTTAATCAGCGTAGCAAAAGTTTCTCAAGTAATTCTGAGAAGTAGGAGGCAAGAGAAATGGGCTTGTAATTGTCTCTGGATAGAATGTTTTCATATTTATTTGTAGGAATATAACTATGCGTAATCATGGCTGAGAAAAGCAATTGGAATACGCAGCTTCACAACGTCATTAGCATACTTTAAATGCTCGTTCGATAGGTTATCTACTCCTGAATCAAAACCTGTCTTTAATTCTTTAATCAGTCTTAATTTCAGGAACTAAAGTCCATATATTTTCCCTATTCTCTCGCAAGGTCCTTCCGTTGCCCCCTACATTAAACTTAACCATTTCCACGCTATTAAGTTTTCTTGAATAGTGTGCTTTCCACAACCTTGCAATTTCTTCCTCCCAAGACACCCCATCGATTGTCGATGGGAGAGCATTCTTGATACTGTTTCCTTAACAAATTTAAAAAAAAACATTGGTCATTATTATTTAAGTAAGCCTCACAGGCTTCCAATTTACACCGTCTTATGGCTGTTTTATATTGCGCCCTACTTCTACTCGTATTGATGTAAGCCAGTCCTATTCTTGGTCTACCAAAAAGGTATCATAAATCGTAATCGTATTGTGATTCCCTTTTCAGGGAAGCAATGAAAATCATTCCATCCACGAATAATTTTAGTATGACAACTGTAAGATTTAATCAGAGGTCTATTTGCTTCTTTCAATATTACACACACACACACACACACACACATATATATATATATATATATATATATATATATATATATATATATATATATGATGAATAAAATCACGACGGGAAAAGAAACACAAAGTGGTGCTTTTCCCTTCGTGGTTTTATTCATCATAAATATTTTTCACGTGTCACTTTCGTGAAATAATTTTCATATATATATATATATATATATATATATATATATATATATATATATATAATATATATATACAGTATATATATATATATATTTTAACGGTATCGGGTGGCGCAGAAAAAACGCCTCCTGTTTGGAGAGCCCGCTGTTACGTTAATGTGATTAGTAGATATCTGAAGATTTTGCACTTAAATCACATCCAAATAAATTCCTAAAATTTTTATTCATATAATTTAATAACAAACAGAGTTATAGCAGTCTAAACTGAAGGTTCAAACCAATAGCTTTCCACATTAAAACATTAACTTTCTCTCGGTGTCTTGAATCCCATTTTCGTTTGTGTTGGTGTTTTCTGACGTTTCTTGGTTTCCTTTTGGTGAACCTGTTACAAATGATTCGTCTATTTCAACATTCTCTATTCCCGTTTGTACTCCTTTCTTATTGTTTTTCCATGCACGAAACCATAAAAACCTCTCTTTTTTTTGTGTTTATTCTATTCATCATTTTCGTGTCCTTTTTATTTAAGTTTATACATTCGTAATGTTTATTACACAGAATGCATTTGAAGTCCGCGGTCTGGGTCTACTTAATTTTTGCAATCGCAGAGTTGGTACGCGACGCATTCCATTAAACATAATCCAATTCTGTTCAACTTTATAGCAATTCACACATTTCTTCCTATTTCTTGCTATTTTTTTTCCCTTTGTTTCATCTGTTTCTTTTCTACTTCTCGAGTTTCGTAGGCGAAATCTCAGCATCCTTCTTGTTTATGGTATAGGGTGTCCATACGTCCCGATTTTTGGGGACATGTCCCGGTTTTCAGAGAGCTGTCCCGGTCTTTAGAAAAAAGTTTTCGGGACAAAAAAATGACTAAGGTGTGTATTATTATATTTGGTATTCATTTACTCTATTAAAAAGTGTTTTCAAAATAAGCCTATACGCTATAGGGCATAGATCCGCCCCTGTCCCGGGTTTTCCAAGCGCAAATCTGGACACCCTACTTTATGGTTCTTTTCCTCTTCTTCTGTTATAGGCCTCTTGGGGGGGTAAAAAATCTCACGAAAGCTGTTATTTCGTTTGAATTGCTTTCAATTTGTTTTAATTTACGTTGTTTTTCTTTGTGCATCCTGTATACCATCGACCTTCACTTAATAAATTATTTTCGCGTATTCATTGATACTTAATACACACACTGATATAGAATACAATTTACCGCTGAATTTATAAACACTAGTTATTTAGGCATCAGTACAGAGCGGGTCCGCCGCACACCACGAGGTAGAAACACTAATATATAATATATATATATATATATATATATATATATGTTATAGGCAATGTCTAAAATCAGGCAATTTGCAAATTGACTGAAATTTTAGGCATGTGTCAAGTTGATTAAATTCTTCAATTCAATTCTTCATCTCCCAGGTAGGCTAGTCAGCCTGTCAGTGGAGCCAGCCTCCTTCGCCACTCCGCCCTGTCCAGTGTCAAGGTGATGAACCAGAGCTGGGCACCGCAAACTCAAAATCACTTCCGCAATCGCAAATCCGCAAACTCAAACCTTACCTTCCGCAACCGCAAATCCGCAAACGCAAACCATATTTCCAATTTTTACAGTGCTGGGCACTTCCGCAAACCGCAAATTCCGCAATCGCAATTTTAACTATAAAAAGTATCCAAAACATTAAAGAGGTATAAAAAGTTTTTATATCTTTTTAATGTTTAATGTTTTAGCCTTGTTTTTATTAAAAACAAGGCTAAATAATTATTACAATAAATCACTATTGTAGAAGAAATAAAAATACTACATATATTGATATATTATATTGAACAAAAACACCTCCTGCAAGTAAATAGTAAATAAATTAAATAATAAATTTAATCATTTGAATTTCATAAATTTTGAGACTTAGACACGTTAGAGAAGACTGTACTGTAACTGTAGTAACTGTACACACATTACATTACACAAGTTAAATTAAGTTAACACTGTGACTATACACAACTTGAACTCACTGTACAACTCAACCCCTCTAGCCTCTACAAGTGTACGCCTCTGGCTTTGTCAACAAGTTCAGTCGTCCTCCTCCAGTAACTGAGCCAAATCCAGTTTTAATAAGTCCATGTTCCCCTTTATGAACACGAGACGTTCGAAGTTGTCAGAGGTCAGGCTGGCCCTTTTGGGCTTCATTATATCTGACCCCTGGGAGAACAGTCTCTCCACGGCCGCAGAGCTGGGGATGGCCGTGTTATACTTGAGGAAAACATGAACCCAGGCGTTGCGGTGAAGTTTGGGGAACATGCTCTGCTTCAGCTCCTTGTTCTTCTCCTTGTCAGAGGACCAACGTGGGAAATTTGCGGAAAGATTTGCGTTTGCGGTCTTAGTTCCGCAACGCAAATTCACTAATTTGCGATGACTTTGCCGCAAACGCAAATCCGCAAACGAAAAACATACTTCCGCAATTGCGGAATTTGCGGTTTGCGGAAGTGTTTGCGGAAGTGCCCAGCTCTGGATGATACACACAAAACCTAACCTAACCTAACCTTTCTGGTAATACTGCATATGCATGCCCACTGGTATTTCCCAATATGCTGGCTAAAAATTCATTAGGTTAGGTTAGGTTTTGTGTATATCATCAATTTGACACATTGCCTAAAATTTCAGTGAATTTACAAATTGCCAGATTTTAGACATTTACTGTAATATATATATATATATATATATATATATATATATATATATATATATATATATATATATATATGAAAGAGATAAAATACCAATGTTGTGGCGAGAAATGTATGTAAATATTTTTAAAATAAATTAGATAAAAAAAAGGAGAAAATCTTTCTCATTTCACATAATTTTCGCGAGTTTAACAAAATATTTGCTTTGGAAAGTTTTAGCGAAATTAGTAGAAATGAGTTTCCGCTTTTCAGTCTGAATAATTTACTGAGCAAATTAATACTAAAAATAATATATAATATATATATATATACATTTAGGATAAAAACGAAGACGTAGAGCAAGAAAGTCATTATATTTGGCTGCAGCCGACGTTTCGGGCAACTCTACCCATTTTCAAGGCCTAATAAAATAAAAAGCTAAAATTAATGCATGACAAAAAAAAAAAATATACGAATGTCAAAAACAAACTAATTCATAGCACAGAATAAAACCACTTAAAGAATAAAAATTAAAAAGCGTAAAACAAGCATAAGCCAAAAACAAAAATTAAAAATTATATACATGACAAATAACACATGATAAAAGTAAAACTTTAAAACTAAAAACATTCAAACAAATTAGTTAAAAACTTCACTAATAAAAAGTTAAATGAAAAAACGCAAAAGTGCACGAAACATACCATGCTCACTTGACATCCTCAAACAACTGAGGCGAAAAGGAGACAGGGTCAAGGGGAAAAACAGAAAAATTTAGTTGGTAGGCATTCTAATTAATATAAAGGGGGTAACAGCTAGAATCAATATTTAAGCTGGAGTTCAGAAATTTAATGCACAAAGATTCATAAATACGGAGAGAGGACGGACATTTTAATGATTTAAGAATTTTAAAGTTATTAACGGAAATATCAACTTTACACTTAACAGAATGATTTCTAATGGCAGACTGTTCCTTTTTAGATAAAACTTTCCCTGTCCTATGGCTAATACCCATATGGGAGCAAAATCTTGCCTGCAAAGAACGAACTGTGCTGCCAACGTAGTTCCCCTGGGAACACCCAGGGCAGGTAAACAAATAAACGACAGAACAGTTCATCGCAGGGGGGATTTTGTCCTTACAACGGAAAAAACATTCAAGGGTATTATTATTCACAAAAGCAACCTTAAAATCAGTGTGAAAATAAAATTTCCTCACCACACTCAACAAGTGCTTTTTCACAAAAGTGTTAAATTGGTAGAGGTCAGGTAAAACAAGATATTTACAATTCTTAGGAACATCATACGTTGGGATAAGTTTAAAAATGGTTTTCCACGGGTTCTTGTACAAGGTATTATTGGTAAATTACTTAATAATGTTTATTCCCCCAAACTTATCCCAACGTATGATGTTCCTAAGAATTGTAAATATCTTGTTTTACCTGACCTCTACCAATTTAACACTTTTGTGAAAAAGCACTTGTTGAGTGTGGTGAGGAAATTTTATTTTCACACTGATTTTAAGGTTGCTTTTGTGAATAATAATACCCTTGAATGTTTTTTCCGTTGTAAGGACAAAATCCCCCCTGCGATGAACTGTTCTGTCGTTTATTTGTTTACCTGCCCTGGGTGTTCCCAGGGGAACTACGTTGGCAGCACAGTTCGTTCTTTGCAGGCAAGATTTTGCTCCCATATGGGTATTAGCCATAGGACAGGGAAAGTTTTATCTAAAAAGGAACAGTCTGCCATTAGAAATCATTCTGTTAAGTGTAAAGTTGATATTTCCGTTAATAACTTTAAAATTCTTAAATCATTAAAATGTCCGTCCTCTCTCCGTATTTATGAATCTTTGTGCATTAAATTTCTGAACTCCAGCTTAAATATTGATTCTAGCTGTTACCCCCTTTATATTAATTAGAATGCCTACCAACTAAATTTTTCTGTTTTTCCCCTTGACCCTGTCTCCTTTTCGCCTCAGTTGTTTGAGGATGTCAAGTGAGCATGGTATGTTTCGTGCACTTTTGCGTTTTTTCATTTAACTTTTTATTAGTGAAGTTTTTAACTAATTTGTTTGAATGTTTTTAGTTTTAAAGTTTTACTTTTATCATGTGTTATTTGTCATGTATATAATTTTTAATTTTTGTTTTGGCTTATGCTTGTTTTACGCTTTTTAATTTTTATTCTTTAAGTGGTTTTATTCTGTGCTATGAATTAGTTTGTTTTTGACATTCGTATTTTTTTTTTTGTCATGCATTAATTTTAGCTTTTTATTTTATTAGGCCTTGAAAATGGGTAGAGTTGCCCGAAACGTCGGCTGCAGCCAAATATAATGACTTTCTTGCTCTACGTCTTCGTTTTTATCCTAAATGTAAAATTACGTCTCCTTAGGAGGGATCCTATTTCATATGTATATATATATATATATATATATATATATATATATATATATATATATATATATATATATATATATATATACATATATATACACAAATGAATTTAATTCTTGTCAGGAACTTTCAATTTACTTGCGGTGTTGGAACCATGGGGGTCCATATGACCCCAGGTCTAAAATCTTACAGAATGGTGCTATAAAAAGTCTGTAATGAAATAATTCTATGACTGAAACATTGTATTTGATATTTAAAAACTTTTAACTACATGGTAGGGATTCTTGTAGTGGTATAGTGATTTTAGCATTTTTGTAATTTTACGATCGTGAAGTATCGTCTTTCTTGATATTTTTATCAAAATTTGTTAAATTAATCTATGAATATGGTGGGTGTGTGTATGAAATAACTATGAATATATGGTGGGTGTGTATGAAATAAACTAAAATTTGTGAAAATAATTACATAAAAAATTAAATATACATCAAATGACACGAGAGGAACCATGGGGTCAATTTGACCCTAAACGAATAAAATGACACAGTCCTCCTGAAGGAATACGATAAAAGCAATGAAATTTTGATATATCACAGAAAAAAGTGTCATGTAGGATTACATGGAAGTAGAGGTCGCCACATACCTGGTCAATTATCAGCAACTATTTAAAAAAAACCTTGGTCAAATAAATCCCATGGTTCCTTATGAGGGTTTAATATCGCCATTTTTCTAATTCTTTTTTAATATGACGTCAAATGTGACGCAAGGAAGAATTTGTTGGTAAATTTCTATACAATTTTTCTTTTAAACTTTAATTCCCAATTTTTGAACGCTTACTGTCATTCCTTTCTATTATTATTATTATTATTATTATTATTATTTTAAAAAATTAATGCAAAAAGTGTAGAATACTTATCCGTTGAACGCTGCAACGAAATATTTCCTTGTATTTAAAATTTTTTGGCAAAAACGTTTGTTTCGTGTATAAAATTTAAGCTTTTCAGACTAAAACAATTTATGACGTAATTTTAACGCCACGTTTTCATGGTCGTCGTTTTAATTGTTTTCTTTCTTTGTTTTTTTTTCAGCATTTGTTTCCTTACGTTATTCAGACGAACCCTCGCTTGAGAGATCTTTGGGACTCCGCTACTTCCCTCATTTACACGTTGGATTTGTATCAACCGGTTCTAGTCCACGATATCTCTTACCAAGGGCTGTCCATGGCTCATATCGCATCCCTCGACGAGAACCCAAACACGCTCCATATCTCCCTTTCCTCGGACCTCCCCGTGGTGAAGTTTCATAGTCAACTATCGTCCCTGTTGAACACTGACAGAAGGGTAATTTTGCTCTGCGGAACCGTTCGATTCGTGACGTTGACCATTGAGTATGGGAAGACTTTGGGGATGTTCGACGGTGAATTCGTTTGGCTTCTGTTAGACGTCAATTTAAGTGAAGTTCCTCCTGATATCCTGACTCCAGGTCTTCTCAACATCCATCCAAGTCTACCAATAGGTTACGAAGCTGCAGAGATCTTTATAAGTTCTTCTTTATCTGTGATATTAAGGTCTCTGAAGGAGGGCGTTCAAAGGTCGGCCTCAGATCTTCTACAGCCTTCTCTCGAAAACTGTCAAGTGCCTTACAGTTTTAATTCGCACAACATGTCTGAAGAAATGAGCAACTTCTTCAGGTAGAGAGCTTGAGATTGAGATTATAGTATAATAATTAATAATTGCAGTACAATTTGTTATAATGGGTAATAATCCTAATTCAGTTGCTAGTCTCGTGAGGACAATGATTATTTACATAAAAAGGCATAACTTTTAATTAAAAATAAAAGTATATTTACAGTTTTTCAATCTTTCTTTTGTGTCACAAACTGTTATCGAAGTTCCAAAAGTTAAATGCAAACTTTGAAAGTTTTAGTTACGAAACGATAAAGTGAAAAAAACTTAAATATTTTCCTCTTTACTCTTTTTCCAGAAAGCTGCAAAACAATGTCTACACTCGCAACAGTGGCGTAGGTTTCCGTAACATTTTCTACATAGAAAACTTAGTACCCCAAAAGACTGAAAACAGAACACGGTGGATTCGTGTCGGAAAACTAACTGGTCAAGAACTTGATGTAGAAGCTCTTTATTGGCCAGGCAGAGGCTACAAAGGAGTAGATTCGCCAACGAAGAAATTACGGGTCGCCATAGTGATAGCTCCACCCTTTGTGATGACGTCAGAGTTGATAGACAACCAAACGTGCCTGATTGGGGTCAGATGCCTTAGGGTAAGATATTGTTATAGTGTAGGAGCAAACGGAAGAAGCGAGATTGGGGATAGGAAGGCGGAAGTAATGTACTTTTAATAGTACTACTTCTAGCGCCTATAACGAGGCCTATACCCACAAATGGTATGGAAAAAATAATTATTATTACATAATATTTATATTTAATATTGTTAATAGGTCATTAATTAAAAATTAAAACTTTCAAATTCATTCACTTTCAGGGTAAGAAAAGGTTTATGATTTTATGAACAAATTTCTTTAAGATTTTAAATTATTTTAAAACTTTAGCAATTTCTCGTATTATCAGTAACATTCGAATTTATAATTATGAAAATAATTAGCCCCCCTCGCTCAAAAAAAAAAAAAAAAAAAAAAAAAAATATATATATATATATATACACACAGTATACTTGGTAAACCTGGTAAAGTCCCGTGCGTCGGGCTCTCCACGGGAAGGTCAAGCTGGTGGCCCCACCTCCTTTTGATGAAGGAGCGACTTGCTTTCTTGCGATGTCCATCGCACATAGTTAGGCACACCCACTCATTTGGTACAGCCCTGAGCCAGGCATTTAGTTTTCTTTTGAAGATTTGAACTTTGTCGGCTGTGACGTTCCTGAGGTCCTTTGGAAACTTGTTAAAAAGTCTTGGCCCCCTGACAACCGAGCTATTTTCCTTCAGTGATGAGGGTGTCCCTTATCGGCCCTTTAGTTTGGGAACACTACGCATTCTACCTTTCCTATTTTCAAGCGTTGTTTGGATGTTAATTGGGTTTAGTTTGAGGTTAGGTACCAGTTTTTCTATCATTTTCCATATGTAAATTATAGGGTATCTCTTTCTTCGTCTTTCCAGCGAATACAGATTTAATTTACCTAGTCTTTCCCACTAGTTGAGTTCTTTGGAGCCATCAGTCTTGGCTGCGAAAATTGTGTGTATATTAACAGGGCTTTTTTTGTGACGGTACGGGCCGGTACCGGCGTACCGGCGCTTTTTTTTTCAGAGCGACGTTGACACACGTCCGCTCTAATAAATTAACGTTCCCATCTCGACTGACTCATTTGGCGGAAACAACAAATTCACATGACAATTCGTTGGCTGACGAGAAGGGGGAGGGGGCGCAGGAAGAGGGCAGGGGTGGGAGAGGAATTTTACAATTTATCAAGATATGAGTACCGGCACCTCTTTTAAAAAAAAAAAAGCACTGTATATATATATATATATATATATATATATATATATATATATATATATAAAAATAAAATGAAATTGTGAACCGTTGAAAAATGCGTCTTATTTAATCGACTCATATATGTAAAATCATATTGATTTAATTTAAGGGGATAGTCTTTATGAATGGAGGTAATAAGAATAGAATAGAATAGAATAGAATAACCTTTATTAATAATAAAATAAATACAGTAGTCTTTTTACAACTTACAATTTTTACAGACACATAAATAATTGTGAAGCTCGACTATTTATTTTTTTTATTTTTAATTTGGCCCTTAAGCTTTAGGCTTTACTGGGCTCTCATATAAGTGCTATTTTCACCGCATCGAAATACTTTTAAAAGGAAAAAGTAAGTCTACAGCAAAATTGCCTAAAAATAAACAAACACTATTTATTTTACGCTCTATTTACACAATATTTTTCATTTATTTACTCATTTACACACTGTAAAAGCGGTTTGTTGAAATGCTGCCATTGATTCCTCCTCAGTGTTTTTGTAGTTGAATATATATATATACAGGGTGTCCGAGAATTATCTGTACAAGTTTTGGCTGTTATTAAAAGTCAACCATGAAGTGTAGAAATTCCAGTGTTGTCCCATTTTACAGAGAATCTCATTAAGTTTTTTCTGATACCAAGTTTTGACAAGTTTTTTAGAAATTCCAGTGTGTCCGAAAATTATCTGTACAATTTCATCTTTTAATAAAATTCTGGATAACACACGTAAAATTCTTAAACAAGATTATTTAGAATCTGTATTTTCAAATGTTTCTTTTATCAAAGTAACGTTGTTACAAACATTCGATATGTGCACCATCAGTGATTCGCAAAACATCCAATCGATAATCCAAATGTTGCCATGTACGCTGCAGCATATCCACATCAATTCGCTCAATAGCAGCTGTGATTCTTGCTTTTAAATCATCATTGTCTGTCACCCGCGTACAAAAAAGAAAAAACTTGTCAAAACTTGTTATAAAAAAAAAACTTAATGAGTTTCTCTGTAAAATGGGACAACACTGGAATTTCTACACTTCATGGTTGACTTTTAATAACAGCCAAAACTTGTACAGATAATTCTCGGACACCCGGTATATATATATATATATATATACTGGTCAAAAAAAGAAACGCAATTTTTGAGATTTATCAATAAACATGAGGACTCAGTATATAGTAAATGATTCTTTAACATAACAAACAGTCAATAACGCGTATGGCCACCCCTAGCCACAATGCAGGCTTGGAGTCTGGCCCTCATCGACCTCAACAGTCTCTGCAGGAAAGCAACAGGGATGGCCCTCCACTCTTCAATAATTGCATTGGTCAGTTGCCTGATGTTCTGCGGCTGATGCTGACGTCTGCGAACTCGCCGTTCAAGTTCATCCGATGCGTGCTCTATCGGCGACATGTCTGGGCTGAAGGCTGGCCATGGTAAGGTCTGCACCTGTTGTCCCTGCAGGTACGCCTGCACTATCCTGGCTGCACGAGGTCTGGCATTGTCCTGTTGCAGGAGCACCAATTCTGGATGTTGCCTCATGAATGGAAGAACATGTGGGTGAAGAATCTCATCCCTGTAGCGCTGGGCAGTCAGAGCGCCATCAACAACCACCAGCTCAGTTCTTGAAGCAAAGGCAATTCCTGCCCAAACCATGACACTTGGTCCTCCCCATCTGTCATGCTCCACTACTGTAGCATCTGAGTATCGCTCCCCTGGTCGTCTGTATACCCTGACACGGCCATCAGAATTGGACAGTCTGAAGCGAGATTCGTCAGAAAAGAGGACTTGGTTCCACATTCTTTGTGTCCAGTCACGGTGCTGATAGGCCCATTGCAGGCGTCGTTGCCTTCTTGCATCAGTGAGAAAAGGACCTCTGTAAGGCCTGCGGGATCGGAGTCCTGCATTACGGAGTCGGTTTCTGACGGTCTGGTCACTAATTCTGTTGTTGTGGATACCAGGTGTCTCTCTGGCTGTCTGACGAGCATTCCGCTGCCGATGACGCAGGTGCTGCAGTACAATGTGGCGATCCTGGCGTTGGGTCGTCACACGAGGTCGCCCACGTCTTGGCAGGTCCTGAACACTTCCTGTGGCATTGTACCGTCTAACAAGCCTAGAGATTGTGCTGGGATGCACATGCATTCGTTGTGCAACTTGGACAGCAGACATGCCTGCATCCAACATGCCCAAGGCACGACCTCTGTTGACCTCTGAGAGTCGTGGCATGCCTCAATCGCGGGAAAAAGTTTGGTTTTCTCAACGGGCAGTGTGTATTCTGTGAAGTCAAAGAAAAAATGCATGCCTTCATAAAGAATACATTCAATTTAATCTCTGTTTATTGTTTGTAACAAAATGGCGTCTTAGCCGGGATTAGTCAGGTTTAAAAACATGCACTAAGTGGCTTTAAAAGATTTGAACAAACATTTAACCATAATCTTGAAACTGTGATAATACCACTAACAACTTAAATTTTACACCATATGCAAGCTAATTGCGTTTCTTTTTTTGACCAGTATATATATATATATATATATATATATATATATGAAAAGGTTTATTGGCAGACTATAGTCCATATGACAAATATTATTAATACAATGACAATTCATATACTAAGGGTAGAAATATATAAATTGATTGGAAATAATACTGTAATGTCGAAGTTAAGTGGAGCTACAGACAGACATTTTCGTACCAAGAAGTCCATAGCTTAGAGGATAAATGGCAGGACTCATGGATAGCTTGGATGATCGGGTTGGTTGATTTTTTAATTCTTTGCATAAGACTGTATTGAGCACGTCTTGTACCTCCGGGAAGCCCGGGACGTTACGGGTAGCAAACATTTGCGAAGCTGAGCATCTCGGGGGTAATTTGTGTAGGAGTCTAAAAGACCCGTTGTACAGCAAATTTAGGGTTCTGCCAGAACCTTTTTTATAATTCACCCAGAGTTGCTGTCCGTATATATTACTGCGGAAAGTACGAAAGCGTGTCTTTAGCTTCACTTGTACAGAATCGAAAGTTCCTTATGGTCATATTCGCCTTAGCACACAGGCTTCGAGATTGTTTTCTTATATCCGAGTCATTACTCAAGGAGCTGGTAATAGTTTGACCCAAATACTTAAACGCTTGTATTTCCTCAATTACTTCACCATTCATTTTAAACCTTATATCGGCTGGCTGATTACAGCTTTTAGGATGAAATTGCATAACCTTAGTTTTTGTAACATTAAAAAGAATATGTTTCTGCGAATACACTTCGCAGACTTTTAGTAGCCGATCCAGACCTTTAACAGATGGACTTATTAACACCATATCATCGGCATAAACTAAGTTATTTATCCTTGTGTTATCTATACAACATCCCACTGTTGCCTCATTAAGTGAAACAATTATTAATCCGTCAATATACACATTAAACTGCATAGGGGAGAGCAAGGAACCTTGTCTCGCCCCGCAAGAGGAGCCAAAACACTCGATAGTACATTGCCCCACCTAACAGTGAAAGATTGGTGGAATACCAAAATTTCAATAAATTTAATATGTATTTGGGAACCTTCCTGACTTCTAGTTTTTTAAATAAAATATTGTGGTTCACCCTATCATATGCCTTACTTATATCTAGGAAACAGCTATAAATAGTTGAATTACTGTCAATGTATTTAGATATTGTTTCTTTAAGTACATAGATACACAGGTCAATTGAGTGGGACCTTTCAAAGCCAAACTGATTAGGAGATGTCCATAGGAAATCATTTAATCGGAGTAACAAGAGTTTTTCTAGTAGTTTCGAGAAACAGGAAGCGACAGCAATAGGCCTGTAATTATTGCTGGACAGAATGTCTCCGTACTTATTTTTGACCAGGGGCAAGATATATACCCTCATGAACTCTGCAGGGATATAACTATGAGCAAGCATGGCTGATAGGAGCAATGATATATGCAGACATACTACGTCATTTGCATATTTTAAGTGCTCATTCGATAAGTTATCTACCCCTGACGCAGAACTAGTCTTTAACTCTTTAATTAACCTCTTTACTTCAGAAAATTATATAAAAATATTTTCCCTTGTCCCTCCCACAATCGTTTCGCTGCAATCTACCTTAAGATTATCCCTACTCACACTGTTAAGAATGTTAGAGTAGTGGTTTTTCCACAGCTTTGCAATTTCATCCTCCCCCGACACCCCATCGATTGTCGGAGGGAGGACATTTTTGACACCCGTTTGATTCTTAACAAATTTCCAAAATTTGTTGTTATCGTTATTTATGCGAGCTTCACAGGCTTTTGATGCTCGAATAGACTCTTTTTCCTGTTTACAACGCCTTATGGCCGCTTTATACTGACCCCTACTTCTACACATATTCATGTATACTGGTCCTAATCTGGGTCTACCATGAAAGCACCACAAATCATAGGCGTCTTTCGATTCCCTCTTCAGGGGGGCAATAAAATCATTCCATCCAGGAATAATCTTAGTATGATAGTTGTAAGATTTAATCAGGGGGCTTCCTGCTTCTCTTAACAGGTATATTATCTTACTATGATAGCTATCTATGAGTTTACAGTGAGAATCATTTGAGCAAGGATTATTACAGGCAAGATGCAAAATTTCTAAATTATTAAAGGGGTGACTTGTTCTGTCTTTGTATTCTATTCTCTGCCACATATTAACATTGGACCAATCGACGCGATTATTCTTACCTATCGAGTTCTTGTTAAGTCGTGTTGCGCATAAATTGGTAAAGTTAATTAATATTTCTAATGGTCTATGATCAGAAAGAAGGAAATCATGCAGAATATGAACTCTAACAATTCGATCCTTTAGATTATTACTAGTGAGACAATGATCAATCCACTTGGTGGTACCACTCATATCACTGACGTATGTAAAATTATCACTGTTTACCCCTAATACATCTACATCACTTATACTTAAATTGGCCGACTCGCACATGTTACCCAATTCTACAAGAATTCCGAGTTCACATATGCGTTAAAGTCCCCCATTATTATACAGTGAGAATATTTGGGTTATCTGATAATGACTTAATTTTGTACAGCAATCAATGTATTCATCTAGATTACTGCCGTTGTTGTGTGGTAAATAGCAGTTTACAATTAATATGCAATTATTGTTCACTCGTAATTCAATGCCTAACAACCTTACATTATCGTTTGTTAAAAATTTTATGTTTTGACAAATTTTTCATTATTAAGAAAGCAACACCACCAAAAGGTCTACCGTACATTAATTCATCTGACAAGTCTACTGCTGATGACGCATGGTACATAAAGTCATCATGGATGGTAGAGAGGAATTTTAGCTCTTGCTTAGGTAGCCAGTGCTCCTGCACGAGTATCAAATCTGTACTGTCGCAGATTTTATGAACATCTACATTTGAATTCCTCACTGACCTTACATTATATGAGACTATTTTCGACAAGTTATCCGCCATGACTGATAGAAAATTTATTATTAGTAAGATTATTATTATTATACACAGTACAACTTTCAGGCATTACCGTTAGGGCGCCTATTATTATTATTATTATTGTTATTATTATTTTGCCTGTTATCAAATCTCCTGGAAAAGTGAATAAACTCCTTGACAATAATACCGTCTGGCCATTGACTCATATTATATGGGTTTAAATGCACATTTACACCTTTAATTATTACTTAAAAGAGTTATAATACGGAGATTTCGTGTAGTTTATTAACTATCAATATACTGTGTTCACCAATGACTTCTTCCATCATGTGTCGAATATCGCTTGCCTCGTTCGAGAGCTGAATTCGCGACACAAAGAGGGTGAGATTCCCCATCGGTGGCCTCGCCGCGGAGACCGGTTGAGGAAACCTTCGGGAAGGGCGTCTGTTAACAGTGACCCACCCGTGCTCCTCCCTCGATCTCCCTGAGGCAGGGTTCGCCTGCCTGGGAGATGGGTGGCACAATCTTTGGTGGATGGGAGACCCCGCCCTTACTCTGTGGCTTGGTGAAGGTCTGTTAGCGGTATTTATAACCTGACGGCCGCGCGTGACCCTCCTTCTTCGGTGGGAGGATATATATATTATATATATATATATATATAATATATATATATATATATATATGATGTCCCATAAGTCCGGCATCATAGGAGAAATTCATATTTTTCTATTTCTACAAACCATAATTCATATTTTTCTCTTTCTACAAGCCATAATGTCTGTGAGCAAGGAAGAACGAATCCAGATAATTCTACTCGTAGGAAATCGGAGTCAAAGAGAGGCCGCTGCTGAATTTAACAGACTGCATCCAGACCGCGAGCCAATAACACAGAGTTGTGTGTCTGGATGCAGTCTGTTAAATTCAGCAGCGGCCTCTCTTTGACTGCGATTTCCTATGAGTAGAAGTATCTGGATTCGTTCTTCCTTGCTCACAGACATTATGGCTTGTAGAAAGAGAAAAATATGAATTAAGGTTTGTAGAAATAGAAAAATATGAATTTCTCCTATGATCCTGGACTTATGGGACACCCTGTATATATATATATATATATATATATATATATATATATATATATATATATATATATATATTACAGCAAGATTGAAAAACTAGTGATTTCGTGAAATCCCTGAAATTTTCAGTAATTTCGCGTAATTTATACCATGATACAGAATTGACCAAAAAAATTGATAATAACCTAGGTTAGGTTAGGTTATGTCATTATCCACTTTTTGCGAGTAATTATTAAAATTACTGAAAATTTCAGGGATTTCATGAAATCACTAGTTTCACAATCTTACTGTAATATATATATATATATATATATATATATATTATTTTGGTCATCGTATTCCCGCAGACTTTAATCATAATTACAATTCTTTAATAAGGAGAAAACTGCAATGACATAGATAAAGCCCGAAACTTTATGGACAACCGGACTCCCAACATTTCTCGTGTCAGGCGGAACCCTCTGTTCGATTGTAGTTGACTGCGCAGTTTCGAAATTTTATAACCATTATTATTTATAATAGAACGCATTTGAGCGTTCATTTGTTAATTATTTAACTTAGTAATTATTAATATATATATATATAAACTTTTGTTGTTACAGGTGTCTTCTCTAGAGGTTGGTGCCACTTTTGAAGACTGGGAAGACGGCCAGAGGATTGAAAGTCGTTTTTATGAGCTTTTCTGCTGCAATGGACTCTCAATTGATTTGATGCTCAATTTGGCTAATGATTTGAAACTCAAACTTCAGGTAAGAAATTGCGAACGAGAAACGAATAGAAAGAACGAATTAAATGAATGGTTTGAAGTATTTTTTACGCGTTTGAAAAACGCTCATTTAAAAGTTACGCGAAATAAGACATGATCGATCCTTGCATCTTTTCTCATTTTTATCAAAAGGTTTACCTTGTAAGGGATGGGAGTTTCGGGGCCTATAAGAAGGCCGGATGGAATGGGATAATCGGAGACATTATAGATGGGTCTGCTCACTTGTCCGTGGCCCCTCTGTCCGTCACGTCCCAACGGTCCAACTTTATTGACTTCTCCAGTCCATACTTTTATTCGTCAATGGCCGTTCTTTCGTCAACAAGGTAAGGCAGAAGTGTGTGTGTGTGTGTGTGTGTGTGTGTGTGTGTGTGTGTGTACGTGTGTACTTCTGTAGTACATTAGAAATGTCTACGTATTTTTTGTTTCGAAGGATTTGTGAAACTCAACTCTAGATGAAACAGAATTTTTATTTAATTTTAAAACGAGCCGTCACTTGTTAACGTTTACGCGACCGTTCTGTCATGGTACTATACAATTACACTATTAAAATTACATTAAGACAATAGTTTATATATTATGAATACACTATAAGATTCAGAGGACCATAAAATCGGAAGATACAACACCGCTGTCGCAAGGGGTAAATGAGGAAATGCACATATAACAGAATCCGTGAAAAGTCATTCTTTCTTCCGTCATTCTTTCTTCCGTCATTCCTTCTTCCGTCATTCTTTCTTCCGTCATTCCTTCTTCCGTCATTCTTTCTTCCGTCATTCCTTCTTCCGTCATTCTTTCTTCCGTCATTCTTTCTTCCGTCATTCCTTCTTCCGTCATTCTTTCTTCCGTCATTCCTTCTTCCGTCATTCTTTCTTCCGTCATTCCTTCTTCCGTCATTCTTTCTTCCGTCATTCCTTCTTCCGTCATTCTTCCTTCCGTCATTCCTTCTTCCGTCATCTTTCTTCCGTCATTCCTTCTTCCGTCATTCTTCCTTCCGTCATTCTTCCTTCCGTCATTCCTTCTTCCGTCATTCCTTCTTCCGTCATTCTTTCTTCCGTCATTCCTTCTTCCGTCATTCCTTCTTCCGTCATTCTTCCTTCCGTCATTCCTTCTTCCGTCATTCTTTCTTCCGTCATTCCTTCTTCCGTCATTCTTCCTTCCGTCATTCCTTCTTCCGTCATTCTTTCTTCCGTCATTCCTTCTTCCGTCATTCTTCCTTCCGTCATTCCTTCTTCCGTCATTCTTTCTTCCGTCATTCCTTCTTCCGTCATTCCTTCTTCCGTCATTCCTTCTTCCGTCATTCCTTCTTCCGTCATTCCTTCTTCCGTCATTCCTTCTTCCGTCATTCTTTCTTCCGTCATTCCTTCTTCCGTCATTCCTCCTTCCGTCATTCTTCCTTCCGTCATTCCTTCTTCCGTCATTCTTTCTTCCGTCATTCCTTCTTCCGTCATTCTTCCTTCCGTCATTCCTTCTTCGTCATTCTTTCTTCCGTCATTCCTTCTTCCGTCATTCTTTCTTCCGTCATTCCTTCTTCCGTCATTCCTTCTTCCGTCATTCTTCCTTCCGTCATTCCTTCTTCCGTCATTCTTTCTTCCGTCATTCCTTCTTCCGTCATCTTCCTTCCGTCATTCCTTCTTCCGTCATTCTTTCTCCGTCATTCCTTCTTCCGTCATTCTTCCTTCCGTCATTCCTTCTTCCGTCATTTTCTTCCGTCATTCCTTCTTCCGTCATTCCTTCTTCCGTCATTCTTCCTTCCGTCATTCCTTCTTCCGTCATTCTTTCTTCCGTCATTCCTTCTTCCGTCATTCCTTCTTCCGTCATTCTTTCTTCCGTCATTCCTTCTTCCGTCATTCTTCCTTCCGTCATTCCTTCTTCCGTCATTCTTTCTTCCGTCATTCCTTCTTCCGTCATTCCTTCTTCCGTCATTCTTCCTTCTATCTTCGCAAATCAAATTGAAAAATCTCCTTTTACACTCATTCTCTATTCCTTGGTAATAAATGTTTAAAATTTCTTTATATAAATATTTGAATGTAGCCACATCGTAACACCTTTTCCCGTTAGGTCAGCGAGGTTAAGCGATGTTGAGTGTATTCAGAAGTTGGATAGTTGGCCGTACAGATCTGCGTGTCAGTGTCAGGGTTAAAAGGCGCCACGTAGACGTAGACATACGCGTAGACGTGGCGCTTTTTAACTCCGACACCCAGAGATGATGTAACGACCCTGTGTCCAGATTCTGCGTGAAGCTGTAGGTCCCTTCCGTCACATCACCTTTGTCGTTAAGGAGGGTGTTAAACAACAAATATACGTGGCGTCCATAAATTGCCTTTACAAACTCAATTCCAATTGAATTTGTAAAGAAAATTTATGGACCCCCCCTGTATCTCTTATAGGAATATGAATTGGCTAAATTTGATGAATGGCAGCTTTACCGAATTTGCTGAGAAAAGAAATTGTCGACAGGGTGGGTCATAATATTAACTCTTGAGTTAATTTTAATTTAACTTCAACTTAACCTTACCTAAGCTATCGTAACCCAACCCAACCCATCCCAACCTCCGTGTTTTTCGCAGGGTATATTTAGTCTTATTTCTATTCTCAGGTTCGAAGAAGACAAAGCGAATAGCTTTTAAGAGTTTAAGGTTCAACAGCGGTCTGTTCGTTAACTTCCTTCATCAAATAAAGTATCTGCCCGAAATTTTTTAACTGGTTAATTCTCCTGCTAACCAGTCTCCCCATGAATTAAATAAATATATAAATTAATTAATTAATTTAATAGTTAAAAAAAAATATCTCAACCTTATTTGTCAATTATTTACATCAACAAATGAATCAATTTGCGAATCTTTCAACAGCAATTGAAAGTGTAAATAGTAACTCAGATAAATTAAAAGATAAACAACAATTTTATAAGTAAAGAGTGTGTGTATATATATTGTTCCCCGCAAGGGGGTTCTCGTGCTCTTGAGTGCTCTTTGTGCTCGTTTGTACGTGCTTGTTCCTGGAGGTTTCACGTACGCCCTCCCGGCCCTAGCACCCAAAGATGATGGGGCTCGACCCTGCAGTCCTTGTCATCCTTGGTCTTTTTCCACTTCGACTGTCCCCTCCACCCTTTCTTTTTCTTCTGTCTTTCCTCTCACTTTTTCTTTGTTTTTCCGCCGAGATATGCCCTTTTAAATAGAGGCGAATCGGTTCTTCCCGAACTTAAAAAAAAAATATATATATATATTGTAAGGATGCTTTCGTTGAATTGGGTTTATCCCCTTGCCTTTGTAAACAGGGATTTTAATTTTAAACTTAACTACTTAAAAATAAAGCGTATTACAGTAACGTTACACAAATGCAACAGAAAGGAGGCTTTCAGAAGGTACCGTGTTGCTATCCAACTCCTACTCTCACTTAGTTTATATTTCTGCCTAGAATCGCGCAAACTCTGTCCTTCGACTCGCCAAAAAATTCTTTCATCAGACAAAAATGTGGAAAACCATCTAATTCTAATTCTTCTCGCTATTTCTAGCACATAGCCAAAAACTTCTCCAAGAACGTGACTTCTTCTTCCCCTCCTCTTTTCCAATCCGACGGCTTAGTTGCTTTCTCTTCTCCTAATAAAGTTGAACTCTTCGCTCAGACTTTCGCCTCCAACTCAACCTTGGACGATTCCGGTGCTGTTCCTCCATCTCCTCCTCCCTTGACTAAATTTTATCTGAAATTAGAATATCTTCCAAAGATGGTTTTTCTACCCTATCTGGGCTCAACTCTAGGAAGGCTACGGTCCTGATAGTGTCCCTCCTGTTGTTCTCAAGGACTGTGCTTCTGTGCTGACACCCTGCCTAGGCATACTCTTTCGTATGACAATAAAACCCACATCAATAGACAGAGTTTACTTCCACAACTTTCGATGTCTATTCGTGTGGGTTTTATTGTCATATTTTGACCTCCACGTAAAAAAGTGGAGTTTTTTGCATATACTCTCGTCTTTGTCTTCATCTGATACTTTTCCTTCTTGCTCAACCCTCCAACTATAGTCCAATTGCTTTGATTTCTTGCCTTTCTAAAGTTTTTTAATCTATCCTTAACAGGAAGATTCTTAAACACCTATCTTCCCACAATTTTATTTTAGATCGTTAGTATGGGTTCCGCAAGGGACGCTCTACTGGCGATCTTCTTCCATATCCCTCTGATTCTTGGTCATCCTCCTTTCAGGATTTCGTGAAATCTTTGCTCTTGCGCTAGACATATCTAAAGCATTTAATACAATCTGGCACAAATCTTTAATTTCCAAACTGCCCTCCTTAAGTTTCTATCCTTCTATCTGTGCCTTCATCTCTCATTTCCTTTCTGGCCGATCTATAGCTGCGGTTGTAGATGGCCACTGTTCTTCTTCTAAAGCTATTAATAGTGATGTTCCTCAGGGGTCTGTCCTGTCAGCCACTCTTTTTCTTTGGTTTATCAACGATCTATTAAGTCTCACTTCCTGTTCTATCCACTCCTATGCCGATAATTCCACTCTTCACTTCTCCACCCGTTTCACAAAGCGTCACTCTCAACAATCACTCCATAATTCGCGTAGGACGGCTATGGTGCACCTGACCTCTAATATTTTACTATCTCTGGTTGCGGCAAAGAAAACCTTGTGCCTCAAAAACTCAGTTCCTTCATCTGTTTACTCATCACAATGTTCCACACTACTCTCCCTTTATTTTGAACAATACACAACTCAACCCTTCTTCTTCTTTTAACATTCTTGTTGTTTCGTTTTCTCTTGATTTTTCCTGGAAAGATCATACATACTCCCTTTACAAAACAGCTTCTAAGAGATTAGGTGTGTTGTACCGGCTCCGCAGTTTCTTCATCCCCCACTCAGTTGCTGTCTCTGTACAGGGGTCTTGTCCGCCCCTCTGTATGGAGTATGCTTCTCATGTGTGGGGTGGCTCAACCCACACAGCTCTACTTGACCGGACGAAATCAAAAGCTTTTCGTTTCATTAATTCTCCGCCTCTTAAGCTAGTCACACATTTGGGCTAGTCCAGCTGAAGTTGTATTGCATTTGTTGTAATGACAATACACACACTAGTGTTGGTACCAGCTTTCTAGCCCTAGTGTGTGTATTGTCATTACAGCCCATGCAACCCAGGCCAGGCTGGACCAACCCAAATGTGTGACTAGCTTTACTGACTGTCTTAATCTCTCTGGCCGCAATGTTCCCTCACTCTCTCTGTACTCTCGCTATTATTACGGACTCTGCTCTCCTGAATTCTCTAAATGCTTGTCAACTCCTTTAAGAAGAGCACGCAGCACCAGACTGTCGACATCTTCTCATTCCTTTTCTGTCCAACTCTGCAATACAAAAGTTAATCGGTATTCTCACTCTTTCATCTACTGAACCCTTCATTTCTGGAACAATCTTCCTCAATCCATCTTTCCCCCTGTCTATGAGCTATATATCTTTCAAACTCAGTGTGTCCAGGCATCCTGAAAACCTTTGGACCTTGATTTTGGTTCTCTTCTTCTTCTATTGGACGAGGGAACATATTTGCGGGCTTTCGCCCTTGCCTTCTCCTTCCGCATAAAAAAATAACTCTGGAAAGTACTTTAGTTTTACCTACTGAAGGCAATTTGATGAGAATTTAATTAATTATATAGTTAATATCGCCATTTATAATTAATGACCAGCAATTATGAAAATTAAAGTCATAAAGAAAAATAGCAGATTAGGCTTTTTAAATAATGTCGAAATACAACTGAAATTAAAAAGAAAGAAAATTAGCTCCACTAATCTGTTTAATAAGATAAATTTCCTTCGTAACGGCAAGCCCGGGTTTGCCTCTCATAATGTCGGAGTTTATAAAATTCTCTGTGAAAACTGTCACAAGGTTTATGTTGGAGAAACTAATAATTTTGTTGTCAGAAATTATAAACATAAATACAGTGTTAGAAAAGGCGACCCTAATTCGGCCTTACATCGGCATAGGACTATCTCAGATCATTCAATTGATATTAATAATTCGACCCTTCAGTTACACATAAAATATAAAATTAATAAGAAATTGACTGAATGTAAAAATGAACTCTATCATTGTTAAAATGATCAATATTTGAAAATACTGATAATTTCAACAATGATAGAGGTAATTTTTACATTGTTCCACTTTTAAATCAAACTTTAGCTCGAGACACTCTTTTTAGATCTTTCCTGTACCATTTTCATCTGCCAGATGTATGAGGTTCACGTGCCGTTCTCTCCCTGTAACGCGCAGCAAATCCTGGGATTTGCCGGGTTTTACAAATTATTCTAAAAACGTTATTTTAAATAGTTTTACGTTAATTTGCTATTTTATCTAGAAAATACAAACAAAGACTATAATGACAAATTTATAATAGCACGAATACGTGGCGTTGTACAATTCGAATAGTGCCTATATAATCAGAGGCGGATCAAGACACCTCGGGGCCCCGGGACAATGAAGAATATGGGGGGCCCTTTTTTATAGCTTTTTATTAACAATACACGTACATGTACAGTACATAGTACATTTACACGAATTATATGTACGGTGCTCAGGCTAATTGAGAAACAAACTTAAAAGAACCTTAACACAGTGTATTTTGCCGTTTGCCAAAACCAAAGAGTATTAAACAAATTTACTTTAGGGTCTATAAAACATAAAATGAAACAGGGAGTTTGTCAGTTTGTGTACTCTGTCATATTTAATTAAAGAAGTTTGCGAAATCTATAATTATATCATCGAAACTCAGTTGATTGGGGGGCCCCTCAAGCATGGGAGCCTGAGGCTTCAGCCTCAATAGCCTCAGTGATAATCCGCCACTGCCTATAATATGCCCTGTATGATGTTGTGCATGTGTAATATGACTGGTATTTTTGATGACTGACTCGGACTGAAAACCAGTAATTTGATTTCCCTGAATCCAACATTTTGTGCGTTTGTGGATTTTAATTTCGGTTATTATTTTCAATTGAGTGGCACACGTTTTGCTGTTGATATTTTTTTTCACTAAAAATTAATTAGAAGTATATAAAAGGTGTTGTGTTCGTATAAATTGCACTATAATATAATTTATTTTTGCTAAAGAGCAAAGCTGCAAATTAACATTGCAAGCATAGCCACCTAGGCTATATACGTATTTATGTTTCTGCAGTGTTTGAAACTCGGCCTAGGCTCTATCCTTCATCATATTTATCATTATTGTGTTAAATATTTATATACTAGAGGAGCGATCCGGCGTTGTCCGGATAGAAGTTGAACGATTGCAGAGAACCCGCACGAAGGGCGGGTAGCAAAAATATTCCGCTGTACTATTCAATCAATCGGGCATTCATTAATTTTCCCGTAGGTTTCAAGTAATTTTAAGCAACTTTAGAATGAGACGTGAATGTAAAAATTAACCAACTGGTTAGGTCAACTGAGTGCCCGGTTAGGTCAACTGAGTGCCCGGTTAGGTCAACTGAGTGCCCGGTTAGGTCAACTGAGTGCCCGGTTAGGTTAACTGAGTGCTCGGTTAGGTTAACTGAATGCTCGGTTAGGTTAATTGTACGCCCTTGACGATTGGTTAGGTTAAGTCGTGATATTTTCGTTAGTTTTAACGAAAAAATATCACGACTTAACCTCATCAAGGGCGTACAGTTTACCTAACCGGGCATTCAATAATTTTCCTGTAGGTTTCGATTAATTTTAAGCAACTTTTACCTAATAATTTTTTCTCTCGAGGAGCCGTTTCTGTTTTAGGGTGAGACAGACAGACAGACAGACGGCATATATATATATATATATATATATATATATATATATATATATATATATATGATTTTTTTAAATTCAAATTTTTGTCTAATTAAAAAAAATAAAAATTGTTTGCTGAATCCTAAATGCACGCGCTAGAGCGCCGTCCATTGTATGACGTGTCTATGATAGCGCTTCATCCATTTTATGACGTGTCTATGATGTCACTATCTTTCAACCAATCCGGAATACAGAGGTCTCCAGCGGCCTCAGATGACGTCGGAGGCCGACGCCACATAGCCTATGTTCTTCCCTGGCCTCAATTACCCCTATCCACCAAGTCTCATCCAAATCTGGCCAGTGGTTTGGCCGGCTATAAGCAACAAAGTTCTTCGACCGTCACAAATATTAGTAAGATTTATATTTAATATTAACTAACTAATCTAGATTTATTTAATGCTTAAACACTTTAAGACTTTATCATCATTATTTTTTATAAACCGGAAAATCCTGGGATCCTGGGACGGTGGCCGATTTTGTCCCGGAAAATCAGGATAGTGAAAACCCCTGAAAACGAGAAACCCTCGAATGGAGCTCCTCAAAAAGCTTCGTAATTTTTAATGCTTTTCTCTTTTATTGGGATTTTAAACTATATATATATATATATATTTTTTTTTTTTAACTGCAAACAACACACAGTATAATTAATGTAACGAACGACGCTTGTGTAGAAGAGCGTCCGCACAAGATGAGGAGAGAGAACAAACAAATGAAAAATGAGGCACCTCCCAGGAATCGAACCCGGGATCATCCAAATTGCCGGTCGGACATGCTAACCACTACACCAAGGTCCCCGATCAGTCAGAAGTCGTAATTCTCCTACATACGAGCGGAATCGAATGCCCTGAGGGGGCACCTTCTCATGCCGTACATATATACATTTTAACCGCAAACAACAGTCAATCAGAATAACCAGAATAATAATTTGAAAATTTACATGGGTTTATATACCAAATTTTTGTGGGCATCATTATTATTTAATGTTGACTTGTTCAGTTTCTATTCTCTATTGGCTGCATTATTTTTGCACAATATTTGAAGATAAGGTACATTTTTTAGCTGTGGCAACGTCTAAACAGATAAACAAGATATTTGAAGATGAAGCCATGTTTTTTATCTTAAACCGCATATTGACAGATCTGATATTATCATGATCTGTCCAGTTAACTAAAAATGGAAATTGAAATATGCATTTTTACACTTAAACATGGATATGAGTAAAAATTAAAGGCTTAACTTAGAGTTAAAATTAAACGTTAGGCAAGACGTGACTTCATCTTTTATAACGGAAAGAGAGAATGTATACAGAAAATGGACATTGCAAAATTTGATCAAGTTTCATTATTAAGCTAAATCTAAAAAAAATGGTAAAGTTCAAAAGAAACAATTCACCAATTATTTGGCAAAAATAGAAAGCAAATCAAAATTGTATCCAAACTCGCGTTAGGCGATTTTGGTCCTTATTTAAAAATGAATATCCGAATATGAAAATGATATAAATATAAGGACTATATAAAGATAAGGATTTATACAAAATCCAGTTTATACAAATATACATTAAAGATACGGATTTATGGATTTATACAAATATACAAATTATATAAGAATATAGGAATTGTTCATTTTCACACACACACACACACAACACACACACACATATATATATATATATATATATATATATATATATATATATATATATGCAGGGGCGTAGCCAGAATTTCTTTTCGGAAGAGGCTAATATATATATATATATATATTAAAAGTGTGTAAATAAGTAAAACATTCATAAATGTATTACAATAATTAAACATGTGCTGAAGGTACGTGGCATGGCGTACGTACTTATAATTTCAGAAAATGCTATTATTTCGGAAGGGGGCCGTAGCCCCCCTGTCTACCTCTCTGTATACATATATATGCTACAACTCAGAATGGCCCCCTGAGAAACTTTGATGTTACACATAGATCATGCATTGAACAAGGAACTCTCCTTTGAAAATTAAATCCACTCTAGTCCGAATAAGTAATGGTTAAATGACAAACACTATAGCTTTTTCGTTTTCATGATGTTAGCCCGACGTGGGCAACGGGTCACTCGCAAGAGGCCCCAAAAATATAGCTTCCCTCACCAGCTATATGCTAAGCAGATTGGACCCAGCTTTGGGACAGGGTCGACCAGGGAAGTACTCGTATTAGGCAGGAGACAGGGAGTGCTGGAACTCCCGTTTCTCCTGTCACTGTCCCCTTTAGCTGATCTTTTTCAGTGTCTCATCTATTCTGTGAACAGTCCAGCATGCTCTCAAACAGGTATTCCTCACAACATAATCACATACACGCATCTTTACACATTACAGCCTTGGAGACCTTGTTTTCGGCTTTCCTTCTTCTATCGGAGGGTTACTTTTGCGCACACTCACCTCTGGTTCCCTCCTTCCTACGTAATATATATATATATATATATATATATATATATATATATATATATATATATATATATATATATATAGGTTAAAAGCGTTTTAAATTCAAGAACCTCGCGTAAATAAAAGCGGAAAAGAGAAAGGTACCTAATAAATTGGTTGAAAAGAAGTTCGTGAAGCTCGAACACGCACCATCGAATTGGTTTCAGAGTCAGTGATCTCTCCTTACCGATCTCGGTATCATCCAGAACGCGAAAAAAACAGTAGATTCGTTCGAGCGAGGTTATCATAATTAAATTGCATTTATATGCTTCATAAAGTTGAGGGAATTGAAGAGGGGATGGTGAAACGGCTAAAAATATTTACCTCGCTTCAACGAACTCCTTTCGGAGTTTTGGATGGCGTGATTTGGTATGGGAGTACCGACTCTGAAACCACGTGACGCGGGTTCGAGGCCAACGAGCTTTTAGTTTCCCTCTTTACTGTCTTTTTTTTTTCCTTTCCATATACAGGGTTGTTTTAAAGCGAGGTACCATAGCAATGAAATAAATAAATGTGTCATATGTTGGCTATGGTGCCTGACTTTTGAAAGACTTTATCTATTTCCTACATTGAAATAAATATTTAGTACTTTTCAACCTTTCATATGTTCCGTGCGATAATTCCTCATTCCACGAAGATCAAGCTGTTACTCCTCTTCTAGTATATATGTGTGTATATATGTATATATAGAAGGGTCGAGGGTCTTCTGTAGAAGAAGAAGAGAATCAAGGTCCAGGGTTTTGGAGATGCCTAGACACTGCGTTTGAAAAATTGGAGGTCATAGACAGGAGGGAAAGATGGAATGAGGAAGGTTGTTCCAGAGTTGATTGATTTGTTGAGCAGATAAAAGACTGAAAATACCGATTAATCCTTGCGTTAGAGAGTTGGACAGAAAAGGAATGAGACTGTGTCGAAAGTCTGGTACTGCTTGCTTTCCTTAAAGGAGGAGGCATGCAGAGTTCAGAAGAGCAATGTCCATTATACTAGCGATAGTATAGAGAAAGTGAGGCAACATTGCGGCGAAGAGAGAGAGAATGAAGACGGTCAGTAAAAGGCGGGGAATTGGTGAGACTAAAAGCCTTTGATTCCACCCGGTCAGGTAAAGCTGTTTGGGTTGAGCCACCCCACACATGAGAAGCGTACTCCATACAGGGGCGGACAAGACCCCTGTACAGAGATAGCAACTGAGTAGGGGTGAAGAAACTGCGGAGCCGGTACAACACACCTTACCTCTTAGAAGCTGTTTTAGAAAGAGAGTATATGTGATCTTTCCAGGAATTGTTGAAGGTAATTGGATAGTGGATAGTGGTGTGGAAGATTGTGTCGAGTAGACAAATGGAGGAACTGAGTTTCTGAGGCATTGAAAGCCACAAGGTTTTCTCCGCCCCAATCAGAGATAGCAGAAAGATCACGGGTTAAGTGTACCAAATTATTGAGTCACTGTTGAGAGGGACGCTTTGCGAAGTAGGTAGAGAAGTGAAGAGTGAAATCATCGGCATAAGAGTGAATAGGACAGGAAGTGTGACTTAATAGATCATTGATAAATAAACGGAAAAGAGTGGGTGACAGGACAGAACCCTGAGAAACACCACTGTTCATAGCTTTAGAAGAACAGTGGCCATCCTTGGCATTAAAGAATAAAAGTGTATTTTTTGTGTCCCACCCCTTGAAAATGTTCCTTTAACAGTTACATTGGTCAAAGTTTCTATTCACTCTGACAAAATTAAGACGTCGCCAAGAAGCCTTATAAATATATGAAATTTATGGATTGGTTATAAAATAAATTTCGGCAAATTATTTGGGCAACCTCTAAACATTTTTTGAACTTCATAAAAATTTAAGTCCTTTTTTTTAGGAGGAAAGGTCAATACTTCGGGAGGTGATAGTATCGGTCATTGTGAGAAAAAAAGTTCATATGAACATGTGTCTAATTCTGAATGGTTACGGAGATAGAGCTGTTTGAATGTACAAATACAAAAGCATTGTTAATGGTAATCAAGAAAGAGAAACCAATTACTGTTTCTAACATTTAATGTTTAAACTATATTTATCAGTTAAATTTTACCTTTAAATTTATACTTATGCACTAATGAACACTTATAATTAACATTCACTTGCGTGTCCTTGAACACGTGGAGTCTGGTTTATTTAGGTCCACTTTATTACACTGGTTTAAGTTCACCGTGTGTATACACTTTTAAATCATACGCGATTTTCTTATCGAACTTTAAGAGAACAAAAATTTAGAGAAATGAATTTCCGGAAATGAACTATTGGCCAAAGTACTTAAGTTAAATTGATACGAATTCTGCAAGGTTTAGAACGGATATTGTCGTTTTGAGAACTTTTAGAACTTTGGAATTGACTCAACTCTAAAGCTTGGAAGGTATAAAATTTCAAAAGTTACGTGTGGACATTGCTCAAGTTTCTGGATGTACGCGTTGGTGGCTAATTGCCTCCGACATCAATCATTCCACGTCTCGAGCGTATTTCAATAATTTAGTACGTAGGGCATGAATGCCCGGGTATCGCCTAAACGGATATATGGAGTACGTGTGGTGGTAGCACTTGAACTGGAAATATGATAAAAAACAATTTGTAAATGGGATAAACCGACGTTATGATTACTGTTCTTCTTTCGTGTATTCAGTCTTTTTGAAGTGAAATCAAAGTGGCAGATGCTCGTTTCGATTTCCAAACCTTCTGATTAGAAAGAACAGAATCGAATGAACGTTGTCCCGTAGAGCGATGCAGAGATGCAACACTCTTTGGTGGGAAGTAAAGAGTGGCAATATTCTTTTTCCCGAATTCCTCGAGGTCATAAACCGCGCTTGCATTATGTCCGAGGGACATAGGCGAGTTCTCCGTGACCTCACGTAAATTTGCAGAAAAAAGGGGATCCCTCGAAAAATCCGCGCAATGCTCACTACTCTTCCAAGTATGAACAGAAGTTGCGTGATTACGGACTTCATCTGGGACGATCTCGTCACAGACCTTTTCCCCGGAAAATGTCCCTCATCGAGAACTTCCCTCGTGATGTCTGGGACAGTCTCTTCATAGGGCGCTTCCGTCTTCATCGTGTAAGAAGTGAATAACCATCTGAATCTTCGCGATATCACCGCGAACGTTCTAATGAACATAATAATATCCCTCTAATGCGTCCAACCATTCGTCCACGTATGGGGGTACCACGTTACCGCATTCGTCCACATAAAAATTGGAACCGTAGGGATATTACTCGTCCGATAATTACATCCATTTTTCTTCGAAAACGATAAAAGAAAAAAATGGACTTCCAAACGAGGAAGGCGAAGCGAAACAAAAAAGAAAGAGAAAACTTATCCCTAATATCGTAATATACAACAGAATTTAAGCGGAAAAACTTAAGCTTGAGATTAGCTATTTTTGGTTTAAATGAACAATAAAATCATCCCAACGAAGATGAAAACTTCCCTGTCGGTTTCGACACATTCCTAGAAATGTACGAATTCATTCTAATTTAAACCAAAAAAGCACAAAAAAACGACTATTTGCGCTCCAACGCAAAATTCCACTTAAAAACAAAAATGAAAAGTTCGCGCATCGACGCGAGAGAAAAAGGAAAGAAAATCCTTTTTACTAAATCTAAATGTCCCGAAACGCGCCAATCCGCGCGCGCGTGCGTGAAACGAGCCAAACAAACAAACAAACACACACGCACGAACTATATATACATAAATTAGGTAAAAAAAATTTAAAGTCAATAAAATGAACTCAAATCCAAAATTCTGTTTTCTGTTAATCTAATGTGGGACAATTCCAATTAAAAAAAATTAAATATTCACTTTAAATTTTTTTTTTTCTCAAATTCCATAAATTTACCGGATACTTTGCAGAAATCGTTTCGTTACAAACAATAAAATATATAAATCCTTATATTTTAAATACCCAATTTCTGCATGCAAAAAAAACAAACCTGTCAATTTTTCCCTCTTACCAAAACAAGAAAAATTTAATTCAATTGATTGTAAACACCGACAAACAAAAAATCGTTTTTAACTCACTAATGAAAATTAAATTGTTTACGAACAATAGATATATACTGCAATTTACCTATATATTTATATATATACAGTATATACGCAAAATACTGCTGCATGCAAAAAAACAAATCTTCTTACAACAAAAATGAATAATAATGAAAACAAATTTCCAACCCTATACGTTATTACTGGGGGTACACCTTTTTTTTTTTTCGTACTTAATTTCCCTTTTTCTTTTCAAACCAATGCGTTAACTGGGATACACTTCTTTTTTTTCACGTACTTAATTTATTTCTTGATACAAGTGTTAACCTTACCCGCCGAAACGCTTTTACCAAGTTTTCTTTTTATTCCATCTTGTATGCGCCTTTGTTTTCGTTTTTCTTTCCTCTTCAATGCCGACTATTCCGTTGGGCAGAGTTTTGAAGAACGTTTGTTTTCATTTCTGAGTCCTCTCAGATTCCGATGATTTCGTTGGGCAGAGTCGAATGCGTTCGACTCTCCGCGCTTATCCACGAAGGCGAAGCCGTTTCCGCATGAGGTGCTCTCACAGAATCGAACACGCCTGACCCTCGCAGTCTCTCATTCCTCCCTTGAAGAACGTTGCTCGTTGACGATTAACGGCTTTTAAAATCTTCTCCAATTTTGATGATTCCTCCACTCTTCGTTGTGGAAATTTACGCCAATGCTATGCGTCGCATAGACGTCCAATTTTCGTAATCAATTCCAATGCGGTTCGTCCGTTTTTCGTTGACAATCAAAGTCTGAAAATCTCCAAATTTCGAAAAATTTTCTACTCTTCGTTGTAGAAATTTATGCCAATGCTGTGCGTCGCATAGACGTTCCAAGAGATCTTTAATTTGTAAAATTCCTCTCCGCGTGCCCAATTAATAATTTCCGTTACAATCCTCTCTCTAAACAAGTGCGTGATTCCACTGAAATCTGACGTTCGTTTCGGATGCGTTGATGTCCTTGTAGCGGGGTTCTGCTCATAGGTTTTCAAATTCTGCTCCTCGGCGACAGTGTCGCAAAATGGCGGGTGAATGATTTCTTCTTTGAACCCTGGTATAGGTCTGCCAATGTCGGCGAGATGATATTTCTTCTCTCGGACCAACAAGGAAGTTTATACCGTTTAATTAATCTGACTGACGTCCACGGTTCTTCTTTTCAACTTTACTTTATCTGACTGCGAGTTACGATGAAACGATTTATACCTTCGCTCAATGGCGTACCCTCTCTCTCTCGTCCGATGAGAGACGGGAATGCTTCTTCTTGGAAGGATATAAAATGGCGAGTCTTCCTTTGCTCAGTCCTTTATTTTTACAAGGTCGAAATCACTTCTAAAATATTAGAATTTCTTAGTAATTAGAAAAAACAATCAAAACCTTTTCACTACACTTGTTTAGAGAGTTATTAACGAGCAAATGCTTACATCAAAAAGCTAAGGGGACCAGCCGAAACGGCCCGGCCCAAGGGCGGAACACTCACACCCACTCGAGGCCGAGGCGAGACTGTCCTCAAGGCGTGTTCATTTCCTCCTTGAGAAAACCCCGTGGTGCCACGTTTACCAAAGCTTATTTACTCGTAAATTCCTACTCGAATAATGGTATTACCAAAAGAATTTATATAATTGGATATTAACACAAGAATTTATATAATTGTAGTTTTTTACACTTAACTCTTTTATGTGATTTATAATAATCGAAAACAACATTTTAGAATTTAGGAATCTCTGTTAAGATTATAGATGCGGCAACTGTGGAGAGCATCGTTAGGCTTATCGAAAGGATGCCAGAGAATCTACTGGGCATTCAGGCAATTTATACAAATATTAGGAATTTTAACGGTCATGTTTTAATTTATACGAGCAGAATAATATCTTTTAAAGGATTAATATTTTAATTTATACAAACAGAATGTCTTTAAATTTTAACATAAATTTATTTTCTCGTGGAAACACTTTTCGACATGGCTCCCCTCCCAGAGTTGGTACTCGGGGGATTAATTTGAAAAATCCTCTCAAACAAAAGTAGTTGGATGTAGGGTTTTACAAAGACAAAGACATCACTGAAGAAGCAGTTGGACACAACGCTACATAAATACAAAAGAAATAGTTAACCAAAATACCTCTACTTCGTACTTAATCCACTATATTTATCAGTTAAATTTTACCTTTAAATTTATACTTATGCACTAATGAACACTTATAATTAATATTCACTTGCGTGTCCTTGAACACTTGGAGTCTGGTTTATTTAGGTCCACTTTATTACACTGGTTTAAGTTCACCGTGTGCATACACTTTTAAATCATACGCTATTTTCTTATCGAACTTTAAGAGAACAAAAATTTAGAGAAATGAATTTCCGGAAATGAACTATTGGCCAAAGTACTTAAGTTAAATTGTTACGAATTCTGCAAGGTTTAGAACGGATATTGTCGTTTTGAGAACTTTTAGAACTTTGGAATTGACTCAACTCTAAAGCTTGGAAGGTATAAAATTTCAAAAGTTACGTGTGGACATTGCTCAAGTTTCTGGATGTACGCGTTGGTGGCTAATTGCCTCCGACATCAATCATTCCACGTCTCGAGCGTATTTCAATAATTTAGTACGTAGGGCATGAATGCCCGGGTATCGCCTAAACGGATATATGGAGTACGTGTGGTGGTAGCACTTGAACTGGAAATATGATAAAAAACAATTTGTAAATGGGATAAACCGACGTTATGATTACTGTTCTTCTTTCGTGTATTCAGTCTTTTTGAAGTGAAATCAAAGTGGCAGATGCTCGTTTCGATTTCCAAACCTTCTGATTAGAAAGAACAGAATCGAATGAACGTTGTCCCGTAGAGCGATGCAGAGATGCAACACTCTTTGGTGGAAAGTAAAGAGTGGCAATATTCTTTTTCCCGAATTCCTCGAGGTCATAAACCGCGCTTGCATTATGTCCGAGGGACATAGGCGAGTTCTCCGTGACCTCACGTAAATTTGCAGGAAAAAGGGATCCCTCGAAAAATCCGCGCAATGCTCACTACTCTTCCAAGTATGAACAGAAGTTGCGTGATTACGGACTTCATCTGGGACGATCTCGTCACAGACCTTTTCCCCGGAAAATGTCCCTCATCGAGAACTTCCCTCGTGATGTCTGGGACAGTCTCTTCATAGGGCGCTTCCGTCTTCATCGTGTAAGAAGTGAATAACCATCTGAATCTTCGCGATATCACCGCGAACGTTATAATGAACATAATAATATCCCTCTAATGCGTCCAACCATTCGTCCACGTATGGGGGTACCACGTTACCGCATTCGTCCACATAAAAATTGGAACCGTAGGGATATTACTCGTCCGATAATTACATCTATTTTTCTTCGAAAACGATAAAAGAAAAAAATGGACTTCCAAACGAGGAAGGCGAAGCGAAACAAAAAAGAAAGAGAAAACTTATCCCTAATATCGTAATATACAACAGAATTTAAGCGGAAAAACTTAAGCTTGAGATTAGCTATTTTTGGTTTAAATGAACAATAAAATCATCCCAACGAAAATGAAAACTTCCCTGTCGGTTTCGACACATTCCTCGAAATGTACGAATTCATTCTAATTTAAACCAAAAAAGCACAAAAAAAACTATTTTCCCTCCAACGCAAAATTCCACTTAAAAACAAAAAATGAAAAGTTCGCGCATCGACGCGAAAGAGAGAGAGAAAAAGGAAAGAAAATCCTTTTTACTAAATCTAAATGTCCCGAAACACGCCAATCCGCGCACGCGTGAAACGAGCCAAACAAACAAACAAACACACGCACGAACTATATACACATAAATTAGGTAAAAAAAAATTTCAAGAGTCAATAAAATGAACTCAAATCCAAAATTCTGTTTTCTGTTAATCTAATGTGGGACAATTCCAATTAAAAAAAAATTAAATATTCACTTTAAATTTTTTTTTCTCAAATTCCATAAATTTACCGGATACTTTGCAGAAATCGTTTCGTTACAAACAATAAAATATATAAATCCTTATATATTTAAATACCCAATTTCTGCATGCAAAAAAAACAAACCTGTCAATTTTTCCCTCTTACCAAAACAAAGAAAAATTTAATTCAATTGATTGTAAACACCGACAAACAAAAAATCGTTTTTAACTCACCAATGAAAATTAAATTGTTTACGAACAATAGATATATACTGCACTTTACCTATATATTTATATATATACAGTATATACGCAAAATACTGCTGCATGCAGTTATTACTGGGGGTACACCTTTTTTTTTTTTCGTACTTAATTTCCCTTTTTCTTTTCAAACCAATGCGTTAACTGGGATACACTTCTTTTTTTTCACGTACTTAATTTATTTCTTGATACAAGTGTTAACCTTACCCGCCGAAACGCTTTTACCAAGTTTTCTTTATATTCCATCTTGTATGCGCCTTTGTTTTCGTTTTTCTTTCCTCTTCAGTGCCGACTATTCCGTTGGGCAGAGTTTTGAAGAACGTTTGTTTTCATTTCTGAGTCCTCTCAGATTCCGATGATTTCGTTGGGCAGAGTCGAATGCGTTCGAATCTCCGCGCTTATCCACGAAGGCGAAGCCGTTTCCGCATGAGGTGCTCTCACAGAATCGAACACGCCTGACCCTCGCAGTCTCTCATTCCTCCCTTGAAGAACGTTGCTCGTTGACGATTAACGGCTTTTAAAATCTTCTCCAATTTTGATGATTCCTCCACTCTTCGTTGTGGAAATTTACGCCAATGCTATGCGTCGCATAGACGTCCAATTTTCGTAATCAATTCCAATGCGGTTCGTCCGTTTTTCGTTGACAATCAAAGTCTGAAAATCTCCAAATTTCGAAAAATTTTCTACTCTTCGTTGTAGAAATTTATGCCAATGCTATGCGTCGCATAGACGTTCCAAGAGAACTTTAATTTGTAAAATTCCTCTCCGCGTGCCCAATTAATAATTTCCGTTACAATCCTCTCTCTAAACAAGTGCGTGATTCCACTGAAATCTGACGTTCGTTTCGGATGCGTTGATGTCCTTGTAGCGGGGTTCTGCTCTTAGGTTTTCAAATTCTGCTCGGCGACAGTGTCGCAAAATGGCGGGTGAATGATTTCTTCTTTGAACCCTGGTATAGGTCTGCCAATGTCGTCGAGATGATATTTCTTCTCTCGGACCAACAAGGAAGTTTATACCGTTTAATTAATCTGACTGACGTCCACGGTTCTTCTTTTCAACTTTACTTTATCTGACTGCGAGTTACGATGAAACGATTTATACCTTCGCTCAATGGCGTACCCTCTCTCTCTCGTCCGATGAGAGACGGGAATGCTTCTTCTTGGAAGGATATAAAATGACGAGTCTTCCTTTGTTCAGTCCTTTATTTTTACAAGGTCGAAATCACTTCTAAAATATTAGAATTTCTTAGTAATTAGAAAAAACAATCAAAACCTTTTCACTACACTTGTTTAGAGAGTTATTAACGAGCAAATGCCTACATCAAAAAGCTAAGGGGACCAGCCGAAACGGCCCGGCCCAAGGGCGGAACACTCAAACCCACTCGAGGCCGAGGCGAGACTGTCCTCAAGGCGTGTTCATTTCCTCCTTGAGAAAACCCCGTGGTGCCACGTTTACCAAAGCTTATTTACTCGTAAATTCCTACTCTAATAATGGTATTACCAAAAGAATTTATATAATTGGATATTAACACAAGAATTTATATAATTGTAGTTTTTTACACTTAACGCTTTTATGTGATTTATAATAATCGAAAACAACAGTTTAGAATTTAGGAATCTCTGTTAAGATTATAGATGCGGCAACTGTGGAGAGCATCGTTAGGCTTATCGAAAGGATACCAGAGAATCTACTGTGGCATTCAGGCAATTTATACAAATATTAGAAATTTTAACGGAGTCATGTTTTAATTTATACGAGCAGAATAATATCTTTTAAAGGATTAATATTTTAATTTATACAAACAGAATGTCTTTAAATTTTAACATAAATTTATTTTCTCGTGGAAACACTTTTCGACATGGCTCCCCTCCCAGAGTTGGTACTCGGGGGATTAGTTTGAAAAATCCTCTCAAACAAAAGTAGTTGGATGTAGGGTTTTACAAAGACAAAGACATCACTGAAGAAGCAGTTGGACACAACGCTACATAAATACAAACGAAATAGTTAACCAAAATACCTCTACTTCGTACTTAATCCACTATATTTATCAGTTAAATTTTACCTTTAAATTTATACTTATGCACTAATGAACACTTATAATTAACATTCACTTGCGTGTCCTTGAACACTTGGAGTCTGGTTTATTTAGGTCCACTTTATTACACTGGTTTAAGTTCACCGTGTGCATACACTTTTAAATCATACGCGATTTTCTTATCGAACTTTAAGAGAACAAAAATTTAGAGAAATGAATTTCCATGAACTATTGGACAAAGTACTTAAGTGAAATTGATACGAATTCTGCAAGGTTTAGAACGGATATTGTCGTTTTGAGAACTTTTAGAACTTTGGAACTGACTCAACTCTAAAGCTTGGAAGGTATAAAATTTCAAAGGTTACGTGTGGACATTGCTCAAGTTTCTGGATGTACGCGTTGGTGGCTAATTGCTTCTTCAGTGATGTCTTTGTCTTTGTAAAACCCTACATCCAACTACTTTTGTTTGAGAAGATTTTTCAAACTAATCCCCCGAGTACCAACTCTGGGAGGGGAGCCATGTCGAAAAGTGTTTCCACGAGAAAATAAATTTGTTAAAATTTAAAGACATTCTGTTTGTATAAATTAAAATATTAATCCTTTAAAAGATATTATTCTGCTCGTATAAATTAAAACATGACCGTTAAAATTCCTAATATTTGTATAAATTGCCTGAATGCCCAGTAGATTCTCTGGCATCCTTTCGATAAGCCTAACGATGCTCTCCACAGTTGCCGCATCTATAATCTTAACAGAGATTCCTAAATTCTAAAATGTTGTTTTCGATTATTATAAATCACATAAAAGAGTTAAGTGTAAAAAACTACAATTATATAAATTCTTGTGTTAATATCCAATTATATAAATTCTTTTGGTAATACCATTATTAGAGTAGGAATTTACGAATAAATAAGCTTTGGTAAACGTGGCACCACGGGGTTTTCTCAAGGAGGAAATGAACACGCCTTGAGGACAGTCTCGCCTCGGCCTCGAGTGGGTTTGAGTGTTCCGCCCTTGGGCCGGGCCGTTTCGGCTGGTCCCCTTAGCTTTTTGATGTAAGCATTTGCTCGTTAATAACTCTCTAAACAAGTGTAGTGAAAAGGTTTTGATTGTTTTTTCTAATTACTATGAAATTCTAATATTTTAGAAGTGATTTCGACCTTGTAAAAATAAAGGACTGAGCAAAGGAAGACTCGTCATTTTATATCCTTCCAAGAAGAAGCATTCCCGTCTCTCATCGGACCGAGAGAAAGAGAGGGTACGCCATTGAGCGAAGGCATAAATCGTTTCATCGTAACTCGCAGTCAGATAAAGTAAAGTGGAAAAGAAGAACCGTGGACGTCAGTCAGATTAATTAAACGGTATAAACTTCCTTGTTGTTGCGAGGAAGCGACATACTGAGAATACCTTTAAAGGATAACGTCATATCCTACACATTGGCATTTTGAATGTATATATCAGATACAGAAATGACAAATTTGTTACAGTTTACAATACGTTTTCGAAAATCCCACCGTCAACCTCAATGCACTTTGCACTTGTGTGCGAAGATCGTGTGTTGTTCGTCTGAGTTGATCTTGACGTTCCTTTACGCGGGCAACAGCATCCAAAATGCGCGCGATGGATAAGTGGGTGGGGTGGGATGATATTAGAATTATATCAGCATTTAGGGATAGTTAGACAGCTGGTTAGATATGGAAAATGGAAAAATTATTAATTGGATTTTATTTACCCGTTATCCGCATGCATGGCGTTTATAGTGATGTCGTTCGCGCATTGGAAGTATAAAGGCTAAATTTAGAAAGATTTCTCTGAGAAAGACGTTTCGACCGATGGATGTTCGCACTCCTTCCTGGAGTCAATATTAGTGATGTACCAATCAATACCATCATAATTACAGTGTATGTGGACAGATTATAATTATCTAATACCAGTGTTGGGCACTAAAGCGTTAATCCGATAACAGTTAATTAACGAAGTTAACTTTTTTTAACGGATTATTAACGGAAGTTAATTTCCACTTATCGTTATCGGACCAGTTAACTTCCGATAACTCGATATTTAGTCCGTTAACACGTTAACTGCGAGGAGTCATTCACGGAAGATCACCGCTCCGCGAATGAATTCAAACCGTCATAACTTCAGTCTGCCAATTCCGTCCTCTGCCGCAGTGGAACGGCTCTTTTCTCTCGGCAAGGACATCCTGAGGCCCAAGAGGTCAAGACTGGCAGTTGGGCCTAACTTTGAGAAGTTGGTCTTTCTGAAGGGCAACCAGCACATTGTGTCATAGTCTTTAATAAATGTGCCTAAAATTTAATTTTACCTTTCAGTTCCCGCCATAATAATTCTCTGGTAAATTAAAATTTAGTTAATGGTTAGTGGTTACAAGGGTTTCAAAACATGTAATCAGTACATTTTTTATAAAAAAAAAAAAAAAAAGTTAAGCAAAAAAGTTGCAAACCTTAATAAAAATAGTTAAATACCTATTTATTGTTGGATTTTGCATAAATAAACATTTTCTATGGGTTTTAAAGCTTTTTTCCTTGATTTTTTAAATGTTAGTAAAGAAATAGTTATCGTTAACGGATTATCGTTAACTTCCGTTAACTTTGTAGTAAAATTATCGGATTATCGTTATCGGAGTTAAAAATTGGGGTTAACGGATTATCGTTATCGAAGTTAACTTTTTGGTTAACGGTGCCCACCACTGTCTAATACTTACCTTCATTAGGTTTAATTAAATCACCTTTCTTTGGAAATTACTTGGGTAATTTAGAGTTTTTATGTCATGGAATTTTAACTACATCAAGCGAATCATATATATTAATATGAAATTTAATTAATTATATAGTTAATGTAACAATTTATAATTAATGACCAGCGGTTATGAAAATTAATGTCGTATAATGATAAATAATGCCGAAACAAGACTAGAAAAATAATAATAGATTAGGCCATTAAATAATGTCGAAATGGCAACTGAAAATAGAAAGAAAGAAAACGGTATAAAGAGGATGACTTTACCATTTTTTCCCAAATTTGAGTTTAGTTTTTAAATATTCAGAAAAAAATGTGACGACGATATCTAAACGGGAAGAAGAAGAAGAAGAAGAAGAAGAAGAAGAAGAAGAAGAAGGAAGATATTCAAACGGGAGGAGGAAATTGCGCTGGTGGTCGTGGAGAAGTGTGGGGATGGTGATGGGAGTTAGAGGGATAATGCCCAAGGCTCTCTTTAGGGGTGGATAGAAGAGAACGAGAAATATGAAGATTAATGAAGAAATGAATTGGTCTCGTGTCGTAATCAGAGGGAAGAAGAACACTGCCGGATAATCAGTGGGTAACTTTTTAATTCGTGTCCGTCTGTGTACGTAAACTTGCAACTAATTGCACTGACACACACACACACACACACACACACTTATTTTAGGTGCATATTTAGGCGAGTTCGAACGACGGTTCAGGATCGATCTACGGTCGACCCCTCTGCAGCATCCCCCCTTATTTGCGCGATTTGGTGAAGGAGGGAATTGCTGTCTGATCTCCTCCTGCCCTCGTAGCCAGCCACGCATGGCTGGTCAGGGACTTTGCACAGGAATCTGTCCAGCTGGTTCTTGAGGTTATTGAGGTCGGTGTGCTGGAGATTCCTCACTTCTTTTGGAAGGACATTGAAAAGCTTTGGGCCCCGTATTCTGAGGGTATTTTCCATCCTCGTTTTCATGGCCCCTTGTTCCACCGCAGCTGGGACCGTACAAAATCTGCCTCTTCTCTCATTCCAGTTTGTTTCTATTTCATTTCTAAGGTTAGGGACAGAGCCCTCAAGTATTTTCCATATGTATATTATTGTGTACCGCTCGCGCCTTCTTTCGAGAGAGTAGAGTTCCAGGGATTGTAGTCGAGACCAGTAGTCTTCACCTTCCGTTTCCTGTATCTTAGATGTAAAAGTCCTTTGTATAGCTTCAATGCTCGTAATGTCTCGTTTTCTGTATGGTCTTGTGAGTACTGAGCAATACTCAATTATTGGTAGGACTAGACTCTTCCATAATTTGAGCATGATGTTTGCTTTCCTGCTGCGGAAGCTCCTCCAGATGATTCCCATTATTTTTCTAGCCGTTGTAATTTTGATGTTATTATTACCATATCTTAGAAGTTGGAATTTTTCTTCGTTGAACTTCATATTGTTGTCTTCTGCCCACTGGAATAGTGTTTCAATGCCGTTTTGTAATCTTTCTATGTCGCCTTCGTTCAATATTTCCTTACATATCTTTGTGTCATCTGCGAAACATGATACAATATTGTTATCGATATCTGCATCAATATCTGCAATCATTATTATGAACAGCAAGGGAGCTAGTACTGTCCCTTGTGAGACAGAGCTCTCTACTTCCGAGACTTCCGATTTGATTCCATTTACCACCACTCTTTGTGTTCTTTGCGTCAAGAAATTAAATATCCATCTTCCCAGTTTTCCAGTAATTCCTCTATTCTTAAGTTTATGTGCTATAATTCCTGGGTCACATTTATCGAAGGCTTTAGCAAAGTCAGTATAGATTACATCTATGTGTTTTGTCCTCGACACAGTGTTTCCAATATTTTCTCCTGGTGGTCTAATAGCTGTGATAAGCATGATCTTCCGGCCCTGAAACCATGTTGATTTGGATTGTATAAGTTCTTTTCTTGTAGGTAGTAGGTAGTTTCGCTTCTAATTATACGTTCAAAGCACTTTATAAGGTGTGAGGTGAGAGTTACCGGCCGATAATTCTTGGGCATTGCTCTGTTACCACCTTTGAATAAAAGGGCAATGTTCGCGTTCTTTAATGGTAGTGGAATTTGCCCTGTGTCGAGTGATTTCCTCCATAGTAAGTATAGCGGTTTGGCAATACTGTCTTTACATTTCTTCAGAAATGTGGCACTCCTTGTGTCTGGCCCTGGCGCTGAATTATCTCGCATCTGTGATAGAGCCTTAATTACATCTTCTTCCGAGAACGCTAAGTCCATTAATAGGTTTGTGCCAGAATTTGTCCTTGGCTGATTTGTATTAATGTCGAAAAATTCGTCTGCGTTTTCTACTTTCATCTCGGACTTATGGGTGCTAAACACAGAGTTAAATTGTTCCTTAAGCAGTTCGCTCATTTTTTTTGGGGTCATTTGTGTGTTTAGCCTCCCCGTCTATCAAGTGACCAATACTCTCTTTGCACTGCATTTTTCTTTTCGCAAATGTGTAGACGTATTTTGGGTTATCTTTTATGTTTTCTGCTACCTTTTTTACCTCCTCGTTTGTCTTATGTATGATTGTTTGCTTTAGGTCCATTTCTATTTCGCCTAGTTTCCTCTCTAGTTTGAGTCTCCTTGCATCAGTTTTGCATCTGTGGGGATGTTTTACGGTTTGCTTCCGTTGTCTAAAATTCAGTGGTTCCCAACCGGTTTTGGCTTATGGCCCCCCTTAGGAACCTTATTTTTTCCCGTGGCCCCCATAAGCATTATTTTCAGTAGGTAATATGCAGATTTAACTCTATTTTACAAATTAACATTTTCCTGTGGCCCCCTTCAAATATGCCATGGCCCCCAGGGAGCCATATGGCCCCCGGTTGGGAAACACTGCAGTAAATAGTGTCCTGATTTTTCTCTCGAGCTTGCTACGTTTTTTCTTTTGTCTCTCTGGAACATGCTTCAGTAATATAGTTTTGGTTTCAGACTCCATTATACCTAGTATTTATTCTGGAGTCTTCTCGTGAACTACCAATTCCCAACTTACTTCCTTTAATTCTTTATTTACACTTTCCCAATCTACTTTCTTTGAATTTATGTTTAAGCCTTCAAATATTCCTTCTGCCTCTCTGGGATGCGTTTTCGGACCTCTGGGTGCTAACTTCAATTGTATATCGATTAGGTTATGGTCGAAGAAATTTGTGTGCGTTACCTTTTTATTTATTATTATCTCATTGTTATTTGTCAAAATTAGATCCAAAACGTTCTCTTTCCTAGTGGTTTCACAGATCTCCTGAGTAGGGGCGTAATGTTCCATCATATCTAATAGCATTCTCTCTATATATATGTGTGTGTGTGTGTGTGTGTGTCTCAGTGCAATTACGTTTAGTAAGCTGGAAAGCTTTATCAAATTTGAAGGAAGAAAAGGGATTTTTCCCTTTCTTTTTGTTCATGACTAAGATAAATACAAAATTCTAAAAAGTTTGAAATCCTCAATGGCGCTCATTTGTTTCAACGCTCGAAACTAATTTCATGAAAAGTGAAAAAAGAAATATATTTATACAAGTATACACGCATACACACACACACACACACACACACACACTAGGGAGTCCTTTGGCCTGCTGGTTTTGGAACCTGCTCTGTGAGTAGAGGTTATAATTTAGCATTTTGGTTCTTTGGTTATCTTAGAAGTAGGCTTATATTAAAGCTTGACCATGTTAACTTTAATGAAATTGTAAAATAAACATGAATTGTAACTCGACCTTTAGTAACCTCCGCAAACGATTTGCGAGTACAAAAAAGATAAGTAAACGGTTCAATTCGCTAATAAAATAAAATATAATCACAAAACAGCACTCTGGCACTCTTCTTTTACCACATGAACACACACACACACACACACACACACACACACACACGGGGGTTCGAATCTTTTTAATAAAAAAATACAGAAGAATATAGAAGAATAGACCGCATTAACTGGCCTGAGCGCTGTGCCAGCTTCTGGCCCTCCTCACTGATTATTATTATTATTACAAGGTTACAAGGCGCCTCGGTGGTGTAGTGGTTAGCATCAGACTACAAATCCACAGGCCCCGTTCGATTCCCGGTGACGGCAGTCGGCGCGCAGCAAACCCAGCTGTTCATCCTTTCATACAATAAAATTGGATCTTTTTGGTTTGACGGCCTGTAATATTTTTTAACATTACTTGTTTATTATTGTCCAGTTTTAATAAAGGATTTCAAAAATAACATTCATGTTTTAGAGAAACAAATAGTGAGGCAGTTATACATTTTAGTTTAGAGAATATTATATACGCTTTAAGATTCCAAAATCCCTAAAAGTTTTAGGTCAACTGTACGCTTATGACGATTGGTTTGGTTAAGTCATAATATTTTCGTTTGTTTTGACAGTAAACTAACGAAAATATCATGACTTTTCCAACCAATTGTCAAGGGCGTACAGTTGACCTAACCGAGCATTCTGTTAACCTAACTGGGCATTCAGTTAACCTAACCAGTTGGTAGAGTCTAGAATTTGACGGTCCCGTAGCCATGACTCGTTTTTTTTCCGCCGGCCGTCAAACCAAAAAGATCCATAAAATTGGTTGAAAGATACGAGTGTGTGTTCAAAAAGTTCCCGAACTGGTTATGCTGCGCGCGCATCACATGACGCACATGCGCGTCATGTGATGCATGTTGTAGTGTGACTCAGTCTGTGTCCAAAGACGGTTACCGCTTGTTGTTGTTGTTTAGCCGATCAGCCCACCTTGATCGAGCAAGCCGGCGGCACGCAGGTAACCGATCGCCCTCTCCGGAGTAGACCAGAGGTTCAGCGTACTAGTGATGTTGTGTTGTGTTCGTTGTTGTGCTAGAGCGGTACAGTCTGTCATAATGTGTTCAATTGTTTGTGGTGTGTCCTGGCACAGGTGGCAGGTGTCGTCTGTGGAGTTGTCTAGTCTGTGTTTATATGTCCGTAAGTTGGGGTGATGTCCACATCGGAATCGTGCTAAGTTAACTCGATCCGATCCGATCTGCTCAGGCTGATCTCTGACCTGTTAATGGGTGGCGGCTTCGCACCTAGGACCGCATTCGGACCGAGTCGTGTCAGTGCTTTGTGGGTTAGGTGTGTGTGTATGTGTTTTCTGTACTGTGTGATATCTGTGGGGCGTGGTATGGAATGGAGTATTTGGTTATAATGTCTCTCTGGTGTTACCTTAATGGTGCGAGGTTGGTGCATGATTGTACATGTAGTGGCAAGGGTGTTGTGGGTTAGTTGTCGCTGCTGTCATGAATTGTGTTCCCCTCATGTCTAAATATTCCCTAACTTTCAGTATTTTTGTTTCTGTGTGCAGGTGTTCTCTTGGTGTTTGAGTGCATCCTGTAATGATACGAAGTGCGTTGTTTTGTATTGTCTGTAAGGTGTTTATGTGTGTGTTTGAGATAATGGGTGCCCAGCATGGGCTAGCATAGTCCATAACTGAGCGAATATATTGTTTGTATATGAGTGATGTTGTTTCCTGCTGGTGTCCAAAGTTTGTGCCTGTTAGTACCCTAAGCGTGTTAAGTCTTGACGTACATTTGTTTTTAATGTCCTGAATGTGGTTTGCAAAAGATAATGATGTGTTGTATGTGACCCCCAAGTATTTTGGCTGTGAGTGTGTAAAATGTTGATGTTGTTTAGTGTAAGCTGTGGAGTTACCTGGTGTTATTTTGTGTTGCTTGTGAGCAAGGTGATGGTTGATTTTTGTGGGCGCTACTTTGAGTCTATTGTGTGTGAGCCAGTCTTGTATACTGTTTATGTATGTTTGTAGGTTATTTGTAGGGGTGTCGATGTTGTTGTGGGTGGATGTTAGAGTGATGTCATCTGCGTATGATGATAAGGTAAGCTTGTTATCTATGGGTGTTGGAATGTCATGCATGTATAAGTTGAACAGTGTTGGTGAGAGAACAGAGCCTTGAGGGACCCCGTTCGGAAAAAGCTTGTTTTTGGATGACTTGCCATTAAATGTGACATGTGAGTATCTTCCTGAAAGATAGTTGCTCAGCCACCTTTTGGTGTTATTGTGCATGTTTGTGTTGAGTATTTTGTTTATGAGAGGGAAGCGTGGGATAGTATCAAATCAAATGCTTTACTAATGTCTATTGTTGCTAATAGTGTACGTTGAGCTGGTCGTCTGGAGTTGATGCCATCCATGATGTGCTGCGTGAGGTTTGTGAGTAATGTCGTGGTTGAGTGGTGAGGTCTGAATCCATGTTGAGTAGGCGATAGTGGTATGTGTGGGTTGGTGATTTGTAAGATTAGTCTTTCTGTTACTTTGGAAGGTGTGCATAGTAAAGTAATGGGTCTATAGGATTTTTGTTTGGTTTGAGGAGTGTAATAATTTTACCTTGTTTCCATATGTCAGGAATAATACAGTGTTGGTATGAATATGTGCTGATATTTGTGAGAGCTAGTATTCCTTGTGGGCCCAAGTGTTTAAGGTGTATGTTAGATATGTTGTCTGGTCCAGTAGCCTTCGAATTCTTAATGTTTTTGATGATCTTAGTGGTCTGGTCTGTATTGAAGGGTGTAATGGTCGTGTCGAATCTGTAGGTTTTCTTGTGTCTGGCTGTTTGTCTGTCTGCGTGTTTCTGGTTGTTGTCTCTGCTTAAATGACTTATCTTTGCGTAATGATTAACTAGAATGTTAGCTTGTTGTGTGTATGTTGGGATATTATTTTGGCCGCGACAGATAGCCGCGTGTGAGGTGTGAATGCCGCTGTTAGAGTGGGTAATGCTGTTTATAGTCTTGTATAGCCTGGATGTATCTGTGGAGTGGTTTAGTGTTGTTATAAATTCCCTGAATGTTTCTTTGTTTTTCTTTGAGTTTGTTGTTTATTTCTGTGTTGAGCTGTTGTACCTGCTGTTTTATGGCTTCTGTATGTGGTGTTTGTGTTATATTTGAGGTTGTTACGTTGCCTTATGAGGTGGGCTATTTCTCTAGTGTAATTTGGGTTGTATTTCCTAATGTTGCCCTTGGGTATGTATTTGTTTGCATTATTGATGATCTGATTAAATGTCTTGAGTGTTGTATTGATGTTTATGATGGGTGTGCTGTTTAATGTGGTGAATTGTTCCTCAGTCTGTATTTTGAACTGTTCCCAATCAGCTTTCTTGTAATTTCTGTCTGTGTGCCTAAGGCTGTTGGGGCAGAGTGTAGAATGTGTTGTAATGATGATGGGCAGGTGGTCTGATGACAGTTGTTTTTCTGTTCTCCAGTGTGTATTGATATCTTATTTTGTTCTCTCGATATTTACTGTTTTGTGAAATAATTTTGTGTTTTGTCGCATTTTGTGCATTTCAATCCTATATACTATTGAGCTAAAATGTGTCTGTGTGTCTGTCCGCTTTCTTCGGAACTGTGCACAGACTAAACGGCACATCGGAAAATTCTGCAACCACCACCAACTGATAGCCCATGAACTGCCGATGTGCTCTGTCAAGTTTCCCGGTCCTAGATCACAATTACTGGGTCCGAAGGCCCCAGCACCGCGATAAAACTACAGAAAAGAACGCAGCCGTGAAAATCTTCAGCTTCACATTGTGTGACATATACTGCTACCCGCCCGGAGGGCGGGTAGCAGACTAGCAGTATATGTCACAGTGCTACCCGCCCGGGGGTAGTGGGGGAGGGGGTAATGGGGTAATGGCGTTTTTTACTTTTGTGTGTGTGGGGGGGGGGGGTAATGGGGTAGAGGGGGGGTAATGGGGTAATGGCGTTTTTTAAAATTTTGTAGCTGGATCACAGTGCTACCTGCCCGAAGGACCAAGTTGTACAACGGTCGCGAGCGATAGCGAGCTACCGCTTGTAATGGCTATTTGGTCTCAGTGGCTTTGGATGTGAAGCTCAAAAATTTAGATGGCTGTGGTATTTTTGCAAATTTATGGACTGACTCGCTTTTCCTCGATTTCACAAGAGTATAAAATTTTGTACAATGTTCGATGTTTACATCAAATTATTCGCGAAGACGTCCTCTATCTTTTAGTGTAACAAAGTGCGCGTGGTGTAGTTTCTTTTGGAAAAGTTATATCCTTCAGAAAAGCCGTTCGCAAAGTATCATTCGGAGTCAAAAAAGATTTGTCCACGCACTACCGCGCGTGAACAATTTGTGCATTTTCCACTATGAAAAATTCTTAATTTGTGCCATATTTTAGTGCACCAATGCAGTTTGTTTAGAAAATATCTTGCAAAGATCCTTTCTACAGTAAAACAATAATCTAATTAACCGCATACCCAAATACATAAGCTTATTTACGTATAGCAACATATATGTTTCTTTCCGCTCAACGAAATATTTAAATACAGTGCGACAAACCAACCAATTCACTGCGAAAGAAAACCTTTTGTGCTTGACAGCGTGACCGGACAGCTCATACCAGGACAGCTCATACCAGGACAGCTCATACCTAGGACAACTCATACCTAGGACAACTCATACCTAGGACAACTCATATTCTCTTCATCAATTACCACCCCAATGTTGATCTTTTCATCTATATCCACCCCGAAATAAGATAAGAAAACAATAACAACAAATTTATTATTTATTGCAAACATATAATAAATAGAGAACCATTATTTACATAGGATAAAATTTGAATGCCCGGTTAGGTCAACTGTACGCCCTTGACGATTGGTTAGGTTTAGTCGTGATATTTTCGTTAGTTTTAACGAAAATATCACGACTAAACTTAACCAATAGTCAAGGGCGTACAGTTGACCTAACTGGGCATTCAATGAACCCAACCGGGTATTCAGTTGACCTAACCGGGCATTCAGTGAACCTAACTGGGCATATATATATATATATTAGTGATGTAGCGGATGTCATTTTTTTCACATCCGCGGATGCGGATGCGGATGAGGATGTTTGATTTCAACATCCGCGGATGCGGATGTCTACATTTTCGTTATTTTTTAGGATATATTCGAGATTTGTTGTGTTTAACGTATATAATAAGTTATATAGAGAGAGCTGTAGCTATAATGTAGTATAATTGATTAATTGTACAATAATTGCTGTACTTTTCCCTGAACATATAAAATAATAGCAAGCATCTAACTAATATAGAAATCAATTAGTGAATTCGTCTGCAAATAAATTCGTTATATTTTGTTGAGTTTCAGCCACAATTAGAAACCATAATTGTGTTACCCGACCTCTTTCCCCAACCTCCACCCTTATAGAAAGAGATCTTTAATTAGCTTGATAACTATTTATATTAAGTTTAAAGTTTTATTAGGCATATTTATAAATGAGTAATTAAAATAAAGTAAACTAAGATGTTCATCGTTTAATATTCAAACTTAATTATAGGAAGGTTATGCTTAAGGAACATTAATTTTTCTGCCTTTTCTGCTGCCAGTCTGTTTCTCTTTTCATCATATATTAATCCAGCACTGCTAAATAATCTCCCGCTTGGTACGCTTGTTGGAGGACGTGCTAAATGTTTTCTTGCAAGTTTACTCAAGTATGGATAGATGTTCTGCGTATTTTTTCACCAACTAATAGGATTGTCACATGCAGCCAGGCGTTTTTCTTGGTGATAGCTCTCGATCATTTTTACTACATCTTTTGACATCGCGTAGGTCTCGTCATCGCTGCTTGACTCAAGAAACTGAGAGAGAGATTCTGTGATAGATTTGCTTGTTGAAGGTGTTGGTTCTGTCACTGAAACTTTTATTCTTTTGGTGGGTGGCGAAGCGACAGATTCAAGAGATTGAAGCTCTTCAACTGCTTTGCCAAGTGATGATTTAACTCGTTCTAATGTACTAGGTGAAAATAACTTAGTTTTGTAACGTGGATCTAAGTAGGTTGCAAGAGAGTAACTTCATACAAGAACAGCCTCTCGTCTTGTCGCTTGCATCACTTTTGCGCACAATGAACTAGTTCTATTATTATAGTAGAATTTGATAATTTCCGCTTATTAATGACGTTTTATCTCAACGGTCCACATCCGCACGACATCCGCAGTCCAAAGTGCGGATGCGGATGCGAGAAAATGTGCGGATGTTCCGCGGATGAGGATGCGGATGCGGATGTGACCTACATCACTAATATATATATATAACTTGCAGGAATTTTAAATGTTTAAATTTAATTTTTAATTTTACAAAATAAATGTTTTCATTAATTTTTCATATATTTTTTTCTGGTCCTAGGTTAGGTATGAGTTGTCCTAGGTATGAGTTGTCCTGGTATGAGCTGTCCTGGTATAACCTGTCCTAGAACCGCTTGACAGATATTGACTCTCAGAAAGACTGAATCAGAACGACGGAACGAATATTTGGTGTATCAGTATATAGTATCAACTGTATCCCTGCCACTTCAACTGTCGCGGCATAAAGTGGGAAAACAGGACTGCCGATGCTGAAGGGAGGAGGCTAGTTGACTTTGCTGATGAGAACTTCCTCACTCAGTGGGTCAACGAGCCTACACGAGGCGAAAGCGTTCTAGACTTAGTGTTCACGACCGAAGACAACCTTGTCACTGGCCTCACCGTTGACGAATCGTTGGGCGGGAGTGATCACAGTCTTATTAGGTTCCGTGTGTGCGTCCCTCGGGTGAAGCGTAGTAACTCGAGAGGCAGTAAGCTCGATCTCCAGCGGGCGAACTTTGTTAGCCTCAGGGATGGCGTAGGAGATATGGGGTTAGAGGTCGGCGGCGATGTTGAGGGAGTGTGGAGTGCATTCCGGGACGAGTTTATGGTGCTGCAGTCTGCTGCCATACCCTCAAAACCGGTCACCCCTGCTTCAACGCAGCCTAAGTGGTTCAATCGTGACATCGCTTCGGCTATCCGAAATAGGAAAGTAGCGTATAGGAGGGCGAAGGCCAATCGTTCCCATGACAACACTTTAGCGTATGTCCGCCTGTGTAGGGAAGTGAAGGCGAAGGTTAGGCTATCGAAACGTAACGAAGAACTACGGGTGGCAAGCCTCTGCAAGGGGAACCCTAAGGAGTTCTTCAGTTATGTTAATAGTAGAAAGCCCATTAGAAGCATGATAGGTCCGGTCCGTTAAAGGACGGAAGCGGCGTTCTGCGGACCTCGGACGCGGACATCGCCAATGTGCTTAATGAGTACTTTGCGGGAGTGTTCACCAGGGAGGACACCCGCATCATCCCCGAGCCAGGTGTGAGGCACGAAGGTGCTGGCCTGGATAATGTTCGATGTACCGCGACAGTCGTTGCCGATAGAATAGACAAACTGAGCGCGTTTAAGGCTCCTGGGCCAGACCAGTTTCTCCCCAGAGTGTTGCGGGAGGTGCGCGACCAGGTGGCTCCCCACCTGGCTACAGTCTTCAACAAATCGTTGGAGACGGGCCAGGTGCCTGGTGACTGGAGGGAAGCCAACGTGACCCCTATCTTTAAGAAAGGGGATCACGAAAGTCCAGGGAACTATCGTCCCATTAGTCTCACTTCAGTTGTAGGTAAATTATTAGAGGGGATAATAGCGGATAGGATAGTTGACCATTTGGATTCCTACAAGCTGCTTGGGGACTCCCAACATGGGTTTAGACGGCATAGGTCGTGTCTCACCAACTTGCTCGAGTTTTTCCACGTCATGTTGGGTGAGTACGATAAGAGTAGGGCGATTGATATACTTTATCTCGACTTTCAGAAAGCCTTTGATAAGGTACCTCACCGCCGGCTAATGGCGAAAGTGCGCGCGCTGGGTATCGGTGGGGAAATAGGTAGGTGGATTGAAAACTGGCTGAAGAATAGGCGGCAGAGGGTTGTAATTAAAGGTGCTAGTTCGGGTTGGGCCTCGGTCACTAGTGGGGTTCCTCAGGGTTCCGTTTTGGGGCCGCCGCTGTTTATCATTTACATAAATGATATCGACGGTGGCATCGTCAGTCGGATCGCCAAATTCGCTGATGACACCAAGCTTGGGGCCAATGTTGGGACGCCCGAAGCGATCGAGGAACTGCGTGCGGACCTACGTAGGATAGGAGAGTGGTCCGAAAAATGGCAAATGCCGTTTAACTTGGGCAAATGCAAAGTGATGCACATTGGCTACGCCAATCCCAAGTCGGACTACTCGATGTTGGGTAGTAATATCGAGGTGACTGATTTACAAAAGGACTTGGGTGTGCTAATTAGCAGCGACCTTAAGTTTACGAAACAGTGTGTAGAGGTGGAAAAGAAAGCCCAGAAACTATTGGGTTATATCAGGAGGCAATTTCAGTTTCGGAACAAGGAGATTGTGCTCTCACTGTACAATTCCCTTGTTCGGCCGCACCTGGAGTATGCTGTGCAGTTCTGGTCGCCCACCCTCAGGAAAGATATTGAGAGGCTGGAGCGAGTCGAGTGCAGGCGAGGGCCACAAAGTTAATCCCTTCCGTTAGGCATATGGGCTACAATCGACGGTTACGCGCCCTGAACTTGTTTTCGCTTGAAACTCGGAGGCTGCGCGGTCAACTGATCGAGGTTTTCAAGCTCTTACGCGGGTTCAACGATGTCGATTTTAGAAGTATGTTTAGTTTAAATGATAACCCAACTCGCAACAATGGTTGGAAGTTGGATTTGAAACGGTTTAGGACTAGTGTGTGTGGGAATTACTTTACGTATAAGATCTGTGACACATGGAACAGGTTACCTTCGGAAGTTGTGAACAGTTCCTCTGTGGATCAGTTCAAGAAAAGGGTAGACGAAATCTTGCACACTATTTGAGTGTGTAAAGACATTTAGGACCTCAGTCTGCGGAAATTTCTTTTCCTATAAAATAGTTAATATCTGGAACCAACTTCCCTCAGAGGTTGTTTCCAGTCAAAGTGTAAATCTGTTTAAAAATAGGCTAGACAAAGTACTGAACACACTCATAGTTTAAGATTAAAACCTGAGAAAACTCTGCAGGAGTTCGCTTGCTCGGTGTCTCTGTGAGCAAGCTAAATATAGAGCTATTTATATATTCTCCACTTTCCTGTAAAATTTCCTTGGCTACTTTTCCAGGGTCAAGGTATTTTCTTCAACCTTTTTCCGTACCTGCCTCTGGCAGGGAGGGTGGGGAGAGAGCCTTCTACTTTTCTATCCAGTTTTCTACTACTGCTAGGATAGTTGAAAGAAAAATAAACTTTCACAAAATTTTCCCTGGCACCCGTTGCCATTGGTACCTCCTCGGTATGGGCCGCAAGGCCTTTTGAGGTACTTCTTTTCCTTGTAACTCCTTGTAACTAGATTAACGGTCTTTTATCCCACATTTCAAGTAAGCCACGTGACATCAGATGACATTGAACGATTGTTTTCAGCCTACGAATTTGCCCTCTCTGGTAAGCCATACAACCTGACACCGGAAAATATTGAAAAAAATAATGTTCGTCTCGTGCTGTGGGGCAAATTCCTCTATGAATAAGTGAAATTATATTTTATGAATTGAAATAATATGAAGTCTGGAGCAATTTTTGTTTAAAAAAATAAATACCGCATATTTCGTAGTTTTTACTGTGTATTTTTTCATTTTTTAGTGCACAGATGCATGCATATTTTAGAGGATTTTCGTGAATATAAATTCAGTCTATAATGATTAGGTGCAAAGCTAAAGGTTTCAGTTTTTCGTAATAACTTTAAAAGATCCTCGCCATTTGGCTGGACAAGTAGACTACCTAGAGCAGTGATTCCCAACCTTTTTACTATGGTGGCTCATATATATATATATATATATATATATATATATGGTGCTACTGTAGTATGCGGTCTACCTACGATTCGGCGGTCTACCTTTTAATTATAGCTTCTTATCTTGTTTACTAATTGTTTGTTTACATCCCATTGTCAATCGCCCTTGACGATTGGTTAGGTTTAGTCATGATATTTTCGTTAGTTTTAACGAAAATATCATGATTAAACCTAACCAATCGTAGGTAGACCGCATACTACAGTAGCACCTATGTATATATATATATATATATATATATATATATATAAAGATATTTTTTGTAATATATCTGACTTATTTTGAAGCATTAGAAACACTAGTTTTGGCCCACTAGAAAGTCCACCATGGCCCACCCACCGGTTGGGAACCAATGACCTAGAGTAGACTAAGGTACCGTATGGCTAGGGTTGTAAACTTTTAAATTAAAAAAAAAAACGAGATTTAGGCTCGACCGCCAAGCCGACATCACTGGTAGCAATAAAAGAGTGTCATTTGATTATTTGCAGACGTTTATTAGCTGCAGTTTTGGTTCCTGAATGACTTTGCTAAAATAATACATGAAATCGAATTACAGTAAAAACGAAATTTTCTGATCTTTATATGAATTGAGAGCCAGAAGTAGTTACTGAAACAACCTATCCATTCCATTTATAGTTTCAGCGCAACTTACACGCATGAGTTTAATATACCCGCATCGGAATTTTATACAAAAAAAATAAATGATTGAAAAACTTTTCATCTATTACTGAATTCCAACAGAAACGTTTTCAAAACTGATGCAATCTTGATCGAAATCTTGGATATATTCTGAATTGCAGCTACTTTTAGACTGGTTTACGACTTTGTGGTGTGCGTGGATGAATTTTGGCTTCGAAAACATTTACAGTGTTCGTATTTAATTTTCATCCCCGTTATCACGAATTTGGGCAGTTAATGAATGCTTTGTGAAACCCCTTCAGTAGCTAGGCTACACAATAGTTATATCTATTCGCTTAAAATAACGGCTCAGTCCGTGAGTTCATCATAAATGACTGTTATCGCTCGCGCCTGAAGGGGCAAACCCATACAATATTTTTTCTTTACGATTTTGCTCGAACTAAAGCTATATCGAAGTTGTGAGCATGTATGCAAAAAGCAATTTTCTGCTTCTCCGATGTTCTCAAATCTAACGTAACCTAAAAAGTCAAAATATAGCAATGGAAAGGTACTAACGTAATATATATATATATAATATATATATATATATATATTATATATATATATATATATATATATATATATATATATACAGTGTGTCCGTAAAGTCATGGTGGGATTTTAAATAGCTATATTATTGCAACGAAACATGATAATGAGATGAAACAATGCCAAATTTAAGAACAACTCTCAAAGTTGTATCTTGTAGTTAGTCTAGGCTAAGCTTAACCTTTATCTCGTAGTTAGTCTAGGTTGTCCACATGCCTATGTTGAACATGAGCGTAATAGCCCGAAAGTTAATGTGTGGTGTGCTCTAGCACGAGATCGAGTGATTGGCCCATTTTTCTTCGCGGAACCCACTGTGACGTCACACAACTACCTCGCTATGTTGGAACATTTTGCAGTACCCCAATTTATTGACAATAATGTCATCTTTCAGCAAGATGGTGCTCCTCCGCACTATGCCAACGTTGTTCGAGAATTCCTTAATGAAAAATTTCCACAGAGATGGATAGGAAGAGGAGGATGGAAGCCATGGCCTCCACGCTCTCCGGACCTGACACCTTTGGACTTTTATTTGTGGGGTTACGTCAAGCAAAGCGTGTACAGTGTACCCATTAGGGATATTCATCACTCGCACGAGCGAATCACGGAAGCTATCGCATCCGTCACTCCTGATGTTCTTGGGCGTGTGTGGCTGAAATTGAATCACCGCCTAGATGTCTGCAGGGCTACCAGAGGAGCCCATATCGAACTACGTTAAATAAAGTTATTCTTTTAGAGTTGTTCTTCAATTTGCCTTTTTTTCATCTCATTATCATGTTTCGTTGCAATAATATAGCTATTTAAAATCCCACCATGACTTTACGGACACACTGTGTGTGTGTATATATATATATATATATCTGCAGGAGGGAGGGGCCAAGGGCGAACATCCGCAGAAATGTCCCTCCCCCATAGAAGAAGAAGAGAGCAAAATCAAGGTCCAAGGTTTTCGAGATGCCTGGACACTCTGCGTTTGAAACATTGGAGGTCATAGACAGGAGGAAAGATGGATTGAGGAAGATTTTTCCAGAGTTGACCAGTTGAAAGATTGAAAGTACCGATTAGAACCTTGGACAGAAAAGGAATGAGAATAAATCGAAAATCGGGTACTGCGTGCTCTCCTTAAAGGAAGAGTCATGCAGTTAGAGAGTTCAGAGAGAGTGAGGCAACATTGCGGCGAAATGAGAGAGAGAGATTGAAGACAGTCAGTAAAAGGCGGGGAATTGATGAGACGAAAAGCCTTTGATTCCATCCGGTCAAGTAAGGTGGGTTGAGTCACCCCACACATGAGAAACGTATTCCATACAGAAACCGCGGAGCCGGTACAGCACACCTAACCTCTTAGAACATGTTTTACAAAGAGCATAAATGTGATCTTTCCAGGAAAGATCACGAGAAAAGGAAACACCAAGCATGTTAAGAGAAGAAGAAGGCTTGTGTTACGTATTGTTGAAGATAAGGGGATAGTCGTGTGGAAGATTGTGATGAGTAGACAGATAAAGAAACTGAGTTTTTGAAGCATTGAAAGCAACAAAGATTTCTCTGCCCCAATCAGAGACAACAGAAACATCAGATGTCAGGTGTACCATAGCCGTCACACGCGAAGTATGGAGTGACTGTTGAGAGGGACGCTTTGGGAAGCGGGTGAAGAAGTGAAGAGTGGAATCATCGGCTAGGAATGGATAGGACAGGAAGCGCGACTCAATAGATCATTGGTAAGTAAAAGGAAAAGAGTGGGTGAGAAGACAGATCCCTGAGGAGCACCAGTATTAATAGCTTTAGAAGAAGAACAGTGGCCATCTACAACCGCAGCCAGAAAGGAAATGAGAGATGAAGGCACAGATAGAAGGATAGAAACCGAAGGAGGGCAGTTTGAAAATTAAAGATTTCTGCCAGACTCTATCAAAAGCTTTTGATATGTATAGCGTAATAGCGAAGGTTTCACCGAAGTCCCAAAAGGAGGGTAACCAAGAGTCAGAGAGATATGTAAGAAGAGCGTTCCATGCGGAACTCATACTGACGATCTGAAAGAAGATTGTGAGAAGAAAGGTGTTTAAGACTCTTCCTATTTTATAAAGGCAAAAAATCAATGCAATTGAACGATAATTGGAGAGTTGAAAGCTGTCACCTATTTTTGGGACATGTTGAATGAAAGCAACTTCCAGCAGGAAGGAAAAGTACCAGATGAAAGACAAATACGAAGGAAAGTTTGCCTAGGCAGGGTGTCAGCACTGAAGCACAGTTCTTGAGAACAACAGGAGGGACACTATCAGGACCGTACACCTTCCTAGAGTTGAGCCCAGATAGGGCAGAAAAAATATCTTTCGAAAAGAGTCTAATTTCATATATAATTGAGTCAGAGGGAGGAGAAGATGTGGGAACAGCACCGGAATCGTCCAGGATTGAGTTGGAAGCGAAAGTCTGGGCGAAGAGTTCGGCTTCTCAGGAAAAGAGACGACAATTGAGTCATCAGAATGGGAAAGAGGAGAGAAAGAAGAAAAATTAAAGTTGTTGGAGAGGTTCTTGGTTAAATGCCAGAAAGAGCGAGAAGAATTAGATAGGTTTTCACATTTTATCTGAATTAGGAATTTTTGGCGAGTCGGAGAACAGATTTTGCACGATTCCGGGAAGAAATGTAAAGTAAGTTAGAGTCCGGAGTTGAATGGCGACGGTACCTTCTGAAAGCCTCCTCTTGTTGCGGGTAGCATTAGAGCAATCAAAGTTAAACCAAATTTTTTTGCTTTAGTAGTAGCAATTGAATAGGGAATGTACACCTCCATGCCCGAGGTGCTCCGGCCACGGAAGCCGTAATAGTTCTATGGGAAATTAAAGAAGTACTGCCTAATGGCTTCCCAATCAGCGGAGACTCCTCTTGGGACGATCCAAAGGCCGAACTGGAGCGATAGGACAGGAAACAGATATCAGATTGTGGTCGTAGGAGCTCAACGGAGAAAAAGGTTTGATAGAGTGAGAAGAAAGATGAGTGGTGAGAAATAAATCGAGAATGTTAGGCCTATCCCCAAGGCGATCGGGGACACGAGTAGGGTGATGTACAATCCGCTCTAAGTCATTCAGGATAGAAAAGTTGTAAATTAGTTCACCAGGGATGTTAGTGAAATGGGAGGAAAACCAAAAGTGGTGGTGAACATTGAAATCGCATAAAATGGAGATTTCAGTGAAAGGAGAGTGCGGTAGAATATATTCCACTTTTGAAGTAAGGTAGTCAAAGAGTTTTGGAGAGTCAGCAAAATTGGGAAAAAGGTAGACAGCGCAGATGTATTTAGTTTGAGAGTGGCATGTTAGCCGTAGCCAGAGGTTGTAAAATTATGAAAATTCAAGTTAGGGAATACGAGAGCAAGTTAGGTCATCATTGCGTACATATACGCAACATCCCCCTTTGGAATGAAATTGAGTATAGAGAAAGTAAGAGAGTACAGAAAAGGGGTTGCTGGCAATTGTCCCAAACACCTGAGTTTCAGCATATATATATATACACACACATTTAACTGCAATGACCACGCAGTATATTAATGTATAGAAACGACGTAAGTATATAGGAGTGTTCTGCACACGAGGAAGAGAAATAACGAACATGTAGGAGAATTGCGACTTCTAACTGATCGAGGCCCGTGGTGTAGTGGTAGCATATCTGACCGGCAATCGGAAGATCCTGGGTTCGATTCCCGGGCGGTCACCTCATTTTTCATTTGTTCGTTATTTCTCTTCCTCGTGTGCAGAACACTCCTCTATACTTACGTCGTTTATATATATATATATATATATAATATATATATATGTGAGAGAGAGAGAGTAGCCCTGTGAAGCCCAAACAATATAATTCTTTTAAGGTTTATTCTGAATGTTCGTTTTATAAACCCAGCTGAAAAGTAGTTGTCGCTATCCATTTAGCGACTCATTTTCAATTTAAGTTCAACCCATCTAACATTAATTACCATTAGAGGTCACTGTATACCCTGATATATCTTCGAATTTCCGTTTACATATATATTTAACCAATGCAAGGAAACTAGTGGAATCATTTTGGTTCACAGAGAAGTAAAGTTTCATTTCAAATTGCCAAAAAAACAAAACAAATTCAACGGCAAAATTCATCAATATTTCAAAATTATCTCAACACTAAAATTGTAAGAATTTACTTCAAAAATTACTTCTTCACCAATACCGAAATTAAAGATTCACGCTAGAATATTTGAGGTTCAGACGAACCTGTAGCAAAAATATGGAGTCAGATTAAAACTTTTAAGTATTCAAGCGCAGTTATGAACGAGTATTCACAAATTATTTCAATTACGGAAGAGTGCTTCGTCTTGTCACAAATAATTATTTAACAGATCTCGCTGAAAATGAACAGTAAAGAATTTTTATATCTCTGAAATTTGGCCGGTCGAAATCCAATTTTCTAACCAAGAGGGAGGAAATACATTTCAGTTTTCAACTCATTTTCTTAAATTTCGAAGTTACGTTGAAACAATTACTTTAAGTGAGGAGGTCGGAACCAGAAGGGCGCACTCACCAAAAGTACTTTTGGAGAGTTCGCCCTTCTGGTTCCGACCGTCTCAATTGGTGCTTCCTTAGAATGGGTGGAAATCTTTCAGACCAGGATTTCCCCAACCTTTTCAAGTCGACGTACCACCGTGCTTTTCTATAAGTACCACAGTCAGAAAGATTATGGGTTATTTATCTACAATTAATATCACTTTTAAAATATATTATCATTAAAATAATTATGAATTATGACGCTACATATTAAAACCCTTCTTCTTGGGTATCACTTGAAAGAGTTCGGCGTACCCCAGGTCGAGAATCGTTAATTTAGCCCAATAAAAAACCCTTTAAAATCGCTAAATTAACTTGTTTACAAGAAATTTTAGGTTAATTTTGTGAAATAATTTTATCTTTCGCAAAATATGTAAACAATTTACCACAATTTTCATGTAAAAAAATTGCTTATCACAAATAGACACTTTTAATTATATTTTATAGTGGAAGGCCTCTAATGGGGGTCATAAGCAGAGCTGGGCACTTGCGGTTTTTTTGCGGTACTGCGGTACTGCGGTACTACCGCACTACCAAACCGGTACCGCATAACGCAGTACCGCAAAGGATCGCTGAAAGTACAGCCTGTACTTTCAGCGATCCTTTGCGGTACTGCGTTATGCGGTACCGGTTTGGTAGTGCGGTAGTACCGCAGTACCGCAGTACCGCAAAAAAAACCGCAAGTGCCCAGCTCTGGGTCACTCATAAGTTGATAACTGTAAGTTTTCATATAAAATCTTCATATAATTTATATAAAAACGCTACACGAGAATATAAACACACTATTTGTATATCATTTTATATTCTTTTATATAAACTCCAAAAAAATTGTCATTAAAATTTTACTTGAATGACTTGATAAGAAAGGAAAATCTATTCACAGGTTTTACATTCATTTGTTTTGTGCGAACAATATGGACCCTCCTTTGTACGATCTATGGGCGGATATATATATATATATACACAGAGTGGCCCAAATATAGGTATACAGTTTCATAAGTTGATTTTTTAAATTCATTTTCCTTTCAGGGTAGATAATAATGGCTGGTAACCAGACTAATGACCAACGAAAGTGGGTGCTGAAACATTATTGGAAACTGTGAGAAGGGAGTGGAATGAAACGTTGGGACCATAGCTCCAAGCAGACTATCAATGAAAGGAAAATGAATTTTAAAAAAATCAACATATGAAACTGTATACCTACATTTGGGCCACTCTGTATATATATATATATATATATATATATATATATATATATATTATTGCTAAAAGTTACTTTCGCTCCTATTCGGTGCTATCTTTTGTATCACTTTCCTCCTACACGGAAAATAGCTACTACTTTGTTGTAGATGTTTTTTTGGGGGGTTCAATTTAGGTTAGGTTAAGTTAGGTTATCCTAACCTAAAGTAAAATAAAACAAAGAACTAGTGTGTAAACTCCTGAGGTAGTATGAATGAGCAGTAATTTGATTTCGAGGTTTTAATTAAAATCCTAACGCGAGTAAAAACTCGAAAAAATAATCATTATATACGATAAAAAAGCGCATACTCTAAACTTTTTAATGGAACCCCTCCCTACCTTAATGCAAGCGTAAGTGATTAAAAATTTGAAAAAATAAAAGACATTATATGTAAGAATTAATGTAACTTCAATGACCACTAACGAAAATGTAGGAGGAATTTGGCGATTTAGGAATATATATATATATATATATATATATATATATAATGTCCTTATCCTTATCTTTAAAAGCCTGTTAGGCTTACTTGAATAATAGTGACGAAAAAGTTTGGAAATTAGTTAAGAAGAAAACGAATGCCAAGAGTGCCATCTCCTCAACAACTGATTTGGGCTTTGGGGAGGAAGAAATTTCAAGGTTAGAGAAAACACACTAATCAAACATTCTTAATAGTGTGGGGAGGGTTAATTCTCTTTGGGGTGGACCAGAGAGAATATGTGGACTATGATTATGTGGAGAGAATATATCCCTGAAATCAGGAGCCTGATTGAAGACTTAAATACAAGTTCTTCTCCATGCGAAAATGACTTATCAATTAAGCATTTAAAGTATGCTCATGCTGTTATAATGTTTCAGACCAGCAAAGACCCTAGGATCCACTCATGGCTAGTCTACCTAACCGTGTTTGTAATTGTGTACCGCGCATGTCCTCCTTGGTGGTGGAGTGGACCTGCAATTTTACGTGGGAATCACAAAAAAAAATAATTTTACTACCTTAAACTATATCTAACCTATCAACATATGCATCTAATCGATTTTTAAGCATGTTTATGGACGTGCTACTAATTACTTCTACCGGCATACTATTCCAGCTATTTACTATTCTATGCGTAAAAAAGTTTTTGGAACTGCTGTCTCGAACCTTCTCCTTGTCAGCTTACACCCTTATTTCTAGTTCTACTATATGTGCTATTTCGAAAAAGCTATCTCTATTTACGTTATCGAACCCATTCATAATTTAAAAAACCTGGATTAGATCACCCCTTAGCCTCCTAGTCTCGAGTGTAGTCAATTTTAACTCCTTAAGCCTATCTTCGTACGATTTTGACCAAAGTGACGGAATCATCTTAGTTGCTTGTCTTTGAACTCTTTTGATTTTGTCTATATTCTTGCGCATATGCGGATTCCAAACTGAATCGCGTACTCCAAATGGGGTCTAACTAATGATTTATAAAGGGGAACAATAATATCGCGCGATTTGTACTCAAAATTCCTAGCTATAAAACCTAGCACTTTGTTCGCCTTATTGACCGCTGCTGTACTTTGTTTCGCCACTTTTAAATCACCAGTGACTATAACTCCTAAATCTTTTTCCTGATCTACGCTTGCCAACTTTTCCCTGACATACTATACGCATAATTACCGTTACGCGAACCTATATGTAAAATTGCACTTTTCGACGTTAAATCTCATTTGCTCTGTGACTGACCAATCTACGATTTTATTCAGATCTTCCTGTATTTTATCTTTGTCTACGGCATTTATCGCCCTATCACCCAACTTCGTGTCGTCCGCAGACTTTGAAACTGTACTGACTAGGCCGACATCTAAATCGTTAATATATATATAAGAAAAAGCAATGAGCCCAATACAAAACCCTGAGGAACGCCGCTCGCTACATTAACCCAAGAACTCTCCGCTCCATCAACGACCACCCTCTGTTTCCTACCTCAACCACTCTTCTATCCAATTTATTACTACACCCCTGATTCCATGAGCCTTAGTTTTTTCAACGAGTCTTTTGTGCGGTACGGTGTCAAACGCTTTTTGAAAATCTGAATACACTACATCTACCGCCCGATAACTATCGTAAACTTCAACCACGCTTTGAAAAATTTCTAAAAGATTAGTTAAGCAAGATTTGTTTCGCCTAAAACCGTGCTGCGTATTTCTAATCAAGTTGTGCAGTTCTAAATGTTCGACTATTCGTTCTCTAATTATCGATTCCAGTAGCTTACCTACAATAGACGTTAAACTGATTGGCCTATAATTTCCCGCCACACCTTTATCAACTTTCTTAAAAATAGGTGTTCCATTTGCTAACTTGAAGTTATCTGGTACGCCCCCCTCAGAAATAGACCCATTAAAAACTTTGTTAGCGGCACAACAATGCTTTATTTTAATTCTTTTAGTTGTATGGGATATATGGAATCCGGCCCTGGTGATTTACTGCATTTTCACTTTACAAATATAGTGCAGTACTTCCCTTTCACTAACCACAATATTATCTAAAGTATTACCATTATCAAAAGGTATTAAGTCTGTGACCGTAGGGCTATTCGTTACATCTTCTATTGTAAAAACTGACGTAAAGAATTCGTTTAGGGGAGTTATGGTGAATATGCGTATCTCATTGTTTTATTCTTAGCCTCTTGCTCGTAGTTATATTCCAGCAGAGTTTATCTTGCCCCCTTTCCCTTGTCAGAAATGAATATGGGAACATTCTATCCTCCAATATGTATTAGATTATGTATAGCTGTCGCCTCCTGCTTCTCAAAACTACTTGGAAATTTTTGTTTCGCCGATTATATGATTATTTATGGACATCTGATCAATTTGGCTTTAAAAGATCCCACCCAACTGATTTGTCTCTTTGTATTCAAGGAAACTGTTTAAATGCACTGATAAAAATTTAACAATTTGCAGTTCTTGAATATAAACAATGCATATGATACGGTGAATCAAAATATTTTATTTAAAAATTTGAAGACCTGAAGGTTCCATTGTATATATTAAATTAGATGAACAATGTATTGTCTGGTGTTTTCGTTCCTTCTGCGGCGTTTGGTAAGGCTCTTTGCTCTTTCCTCTACAGTTTAATGTCTTTATTGATGTGTTGATGCGTTATTGATAAGGCAAAAATTGGATGTTTTATAGATAACTTGATAACTTAGTGTATGACGATTGTATGGTAGGGTGGGCCAAGATAAAGAGGTCCCATTCGGTTTTAAAGAACCTGAATAAGGCCTCTTTATCTTGGCCCACCCTGTATTAATAAGCCCTTATGTTAGAGGTCTGGGTTGTCTTCTAAAAGATTGCAAATTATATTCACAGAACCATAATGTTAATTTTAATGTTACTAAAATTGAGGTTATACATTTTCATTGCAAAGCTTCTAATCAGTCAGCATTTAATATCATGCTGCACAAGTTACCTCAAGATAATCAGCTTCGCAAATGTTTGTTAACCGCAATGTATCGTACTCCATACAGTACAATGCAAAGAATTCAAAACTCTGCCAACCATCCAACCATATATATATATATATATTGATATATTGAGAACCTTTAAACGAAGGGATAGGAATGTAATGATTCCTCTACTGAAAACCCTGATCATACCCAAATTGGAATACTGCTCGGTCCTAACTTCCCCATATAAAAAAGAAGACATTAGACAGCTGGAGGGGATCCAAAGAAGCTTCACAGCCAAGATCAATGGGTGCAAAGAACTAAATTACTGGGAAAGGTTACGAGAACTAGACCTATATTCACTGGAAAGGAGAAGAGAGAGATACACCATTATTTACACTTGGAAAATAATGGAGAAACTAGTCCCTAATCTTACTCTGAATCCCATAACTCCCCAAACAACGATGGAAAGTAGAAGCGGTAGACTGGTCGTATTCCCAAATTGAAGGCGAGACAGGGAACATCCTTAACCCTGAAAGAAAATAGTTTTGTAGTGAGAGGACCAAAACTGTTTAATCAGTTGCCCAAAGACCTAAGAAACACGAAGGGAGTTGCAGTGGAAATCTTCAAAAGAAGACTAGACGCCTGGCTCAGAACAATCCCCGATGAGCCGGGCGTACCTGGCTATGTGAGGTGGAGAGCGCAAGAATCCAACTCACTACTTCACCAGGCCAACTCGAGAGGAGGGGCGACAAGCTTGACCTTCGCGAAATGAGAAATCATCGCGCGGAACCTTTGTAAGGTTGTAAGGTATATATAATATATAATATATATATATATATATATATATACACAACCTTACCTTACAACCTTACAAAGGTTTCGCGCGATGATTTCTCATTTCGCGAAGGTCAAGCTTGTGCCCCCTCCTCTCGAGTTGGCCTGGTGAGGTAGTGAGTTGGATTCTTGCGCTCTCCACCTCACATAGCCAGGTACTCCCGGCTCATCGGGGATTGTTCTGAGCCAGGCGTCTAGTCTTCTTTTGAAGATTTCCACTGCAAATCCCTTCGTGTTTCTTAGATCTTTGGGCAACTGATTAAACAGTTTTGGTCCTCTCACTACAAAACTATTTTCTTTCAGGGTTATTAAGGATGTTCCCTGTCTCGCCTTCAATTTGAGAATACGACAGTCTACTGTTTCTACTTTCCACCGTTCTTTGGGGAGTTATAGGGTTCAGAGTAAGATTAGGGACTACTTTCTCCATTATTTTCCAAGTGTAAATAATGGTGTATCTCTCTCTTCTCCTTTCCAGTGAATATAGGTCTAGTTCGCGTAACCTTTCCCAGTAATTTACTTCTTTGCACCCATTGATCTTGGCTGTGAAGCTTCTCTGGATCCTTTCCATCTGTCTGATGTCTTCTTTTTTGTATGGGGATGTTAGGACCGAGCAGTATTCCAATTTGGGTATTATCAGGGTTTTCAGTAGAGGAATCATTCCATTCCTATCCCTTCGTTTAAAGGTTCTCAATATCTGACCCGTTATTCTCTTTGCTCTGTTTACTCCTATCTTATTTTGTGTTTCAAATTTCGCATTATCTGTCATTACAACCCCTAAATCTTTTGCTCTGGAATTTCTCTGAATTTCCTGTCCATTTGGGGGTATAATATTTCATAGATTTTAGGTCTTCTCTTTTTCCGTACCGTAATAGCTGAAATTTCTCGGTGTTAAAATTCATATGGTTGTCTTCCGTCCACTTGTAGATTCTGTTTATGTCGGTTTGTAGAGATCCTATGTCTTCTGGGTTTCTTATTTTTCTACTGATCTTTGTGTCATCAGCAAAGGATGTTACTGTGCTGTCTCTGGTAACGTCCTCATCTATGTCAGTTAGCATGATTATGAACAGTAGTGGAGCTAATACTGTTCCTTGTGGTACTGAGCTGAGGACCTCTGATTCTGATAAAGATACTCCTTGTACTGTAACGACTTGCCGCCCTCACTACGGAAATTATATATCCATTTCCCTACTTTTCCTGTTATTCCCATATATTTCAGTTTATGTATTATGATTGCGTGGTCACACTTGTCGAACGCTTTATCAAAGTCTGTGTATAGTACATCATAGTTTTCATTACTTTCAAGTGAATCAATAATGTTGTAGTGTTCCATTAGTTGTGATAGGCATGATCTGCCTGACCGAAACCCGTGTTGGTTATCATTGAATTTTTTCTGAGTTTCCAAAAAGTCATAGATTTTCTGTCTAACTATTCTTTCAAGTATTTTAGTGAGATGGGATGTAAGCGATACTGGCCTATAGTTTTTAGCCTCGGATCGATCTCCTTTATATAGTGGAACTATGTTCGCGCTCTTCAGAATGCCCGGTATTTCTCCCGTGTCTAGTGTTCGTCTCCATATCCACTATAGGGGCTCAGCGATTGCATTCTTGCAGTTTTTGATCAGTGTGGCGTTCCATTTATCCGGTCCTGCCGCTGAGTGTGTTTTTAGTTTCCCTATGGCTTGTGTAATATCATCGGTCGTAAAGTCGAAATCCGTTATACTTTCCCCTTGTGGTTCTTCTTCAAAGAACGCGTTTCTATCGCATATCAATTTGTCAGTTTTTGGGATACTGAAAGATGATTCGTACTGAGCTCTTAATGGTGCTCGGACTTTTCGTCGCCGGACTTTTCGTCGCCGGACTTTTCGTCGCCGGACGTTTCGTCGCCGGACGTTTCGTCGCCGGACGTTTCGTCGAACGGACGTTTCGTCGACAGACGTATCGTCAAATGGCTATTTCATATTTCTACCACCCCCATCTCAGATAATGTAATGGTGCAATTAGAGGTTAATCAACCAACCAGGTAATTGCGCACTTAGAGGTTAATAAACCAACCAGCGTCCACAGCCGGGTAAAGTTTACGTTCCCCCTACATTGTCCTAGTGTAGTTTACATTCCCCTACATTATCCTACTGTAGTTTGCGTTCCCCAACTTTGTCCGCGTATACTTAATCAAATAAAACGTTAAAACTAACGAAAATATTACGACTTAACCTAACCAATCGTCAATATATATATATATATATATATATATATATATAATATATATATATATATGATGAATAAAACCACGAAGGAAAGGAAACACAAAATGGTGCTCAAGCGCTTTCGTCTAATGACATCCTCAGGAACACTGAAGTACATAACAAGGTTACAGCCTATATATAGGTTACAGAAAGAAAAAAAAAGAAAAAATAAATAACACATACACACACACACATATATATATACACAAACTCAGAATGGTTCCCTGAGAACAATATATGTTAAACACAGACCGTGCATGGCACAAGGAACTCTTCTGGGAAAATTAAATCCACTATAGTCCGAATAAGTAATGATAAATGACAAATACCATAGTTTTTTTTTTTTCATGATTTTAGCCTGACGTGGGCAACGGGTCTCTCGCAAAGAGATCCCATAAATATAGCTTCCCTCACCAGCTATCTGCAAAGCAGACAGGATCCAGCTTTGGGACGTGGATCTAGGGTTTAAAGCAAACCTAGATCCCTACACTCAGAACCTCTATATAAGTAAAAGACTCGTTGCATTCACGTCGTGTTGAATAAATCAAAGAAAAAGGGGGTAACTATTGTATTTTTAGCCAAAAAAACCAAAACTTAAACCTCAACCGGGACATTGAGCGTCCACTTTTCAAGGCACGAAACACGTCCGTTTAGTATACACAAACTCAGAATGGTTCCCTGAGAACAATATATGTTAAACACAGACCGTGCATGGCACAAGGAACTCTTCTGGGAAAATTAAATCCACTATAGTCCGAATAAGTAATGATAAATGACAAATACCATAGTTTTTTTCCTTTTTCATGATTTTAGCCCGACGTGGGCAACGGGTCTCTCGCAAAGAGATCCCATAAATATAGCTTCCCTCACCAGCTATCTGCAAAGCAGACAGGATCCAGCTTTGGGACGTGGATCTAGGGTTTAAAGCAAACCTAGATCCCTACACTCAGAACCTCTATATAAGTAAAAGACTCGTTGCATTCACGTCGTGTTGAATAAATCAAAGAAAAAGGGGGTAACTATTGTATTTTTAGCCAAAAAAACCAAAACTTAAACCTCAACCGGGACATTGAGCGTCCACTTTTCAAGGCACGAAACACGTCCGTTTAGTATACACAAACTCAGAATGGTTCCCTGAGAACAATATATGTTAAACACAGACCGTGCATGGCACAAGGAACTCTTCTGGGAAAATTAAATCCACTATAGTCCGAATAAGTAATGATAAATGACAAATACCATAGTTTTTTTCCTTTTTCATGATTTTAGCCCGACGTGGGCAACGGGTCTCTCGCAAAGAGATCCCATAAATATAGCTTCCCTCACCAGCTATCTGCAAAGCAGACAGGATCCAGCTTTGGGACGTGGATCTAGGGTTTAAAGCAAACCTAGATCCCTACACTCAGAACCTCTATATAAGTAAAAGACTCGTTGCATTCACGTCGTGTTGAATAAATCAAAGAAAAAGGGGGTAACTATTGTATTTTTAGCCAAAAAAACCAAAACTTAAACCTCAACCGGGACATTGAGCGTCCACTTTTCAAGGCACGAAACACGTCCGTTTAGTATACACAAACTCAGAATGGTTCCCTGAGAACAATATATGTTAAACACAGACCGTGCATGGCACAAGGAACTCTTCTGGGAAAATTAAATCCACTATAGTCCGAATAAGTAATGATAAATGACAAATACCATAGTTTTTTTCCTTTTTCATGATTTTAGCCCGACGTGGGCAACGGGTCTCTCGCAAAGAGATCCCATAAATATAGCTTCCCTCACCAGCTATATGCAAAGCAGACAGGATCCAGCTTTGGGACGTGGATCTAGGGTTTAAAGCAAACCTAGATCCCTACACTCAGAACCTCTATATAAGTAAAAGACTCGTTGCATTCACGTCGTGTTGAATAAATCAAAGAAAAAGGGGGTAACTATTGTATTTTTAGCCAAAAAAACCAAAACTTAAACCTCAACCGGGACATTGAGCGTCCACTTTTCAAGGCACGAAACACGTCCGTTTAGTATACACAAACTCAGAATGGTTCCCTGAGAACAATATATGTTAAACACAGACCGTGCATGGCACAAGGAACTCTTCTGGGAAAATTAAATCCACTATAGTCCGAATAAGTAATGATAAATGACAAATACCATAGTTTTTTTCCTTTTTCATGATTTTAGCCCGACGTGGGCAACGGGTCTCTCGCAAAGAGATCCCATAAATATAGCTTCCCTCACCAGCTATATGCAAAGCAGACAGGATCCAGCTTTGGGACGTGGATCTAGGGTTTAAAGCAAACCTAGATCCCTACACTCAGAACCTCTATATAAGTAAAAGACTCGTTGCATTCACGTCGTGTTGAATAAATCAAAGAAAAAGGGGGTAACTATTGTATTTTTAGCCAAAAAAACCAAAACTTAAACCTCAACCGGGACATTGAGCGTCCACTTTTCAAGGCACGAAACACGTCCGTTTAGTATACACAAACTCAGAATGGTTCCCTGAGAACAATATATGTTAAACACAGACCGTGCATGGCACAAGGAACTCTTCTGGGAAAATTAAATCCACTATAGTCCGAATAAGTAATGATAAATGACAAATACCATAGTTTTTTTCCTTTTTCATGATTTTAGCCCGACGTGGGCAACGGGTCTCTCGCAAAGAGATCCCATAAATATAGCTTCCCTCACCAGCTATCTGCAAAGCAGACAGGATCCAGCTTTGGACGTGGATCTAGGGTTTAAAGCAAACCTAGATCCCTACACTCAGAACCTCTATATAAGTAAAAGACTCGTTGCATTCACGTCGTGTTGAATAAATCAAAGAAAAAGGGGGTAACTATTGTATTTTTAGCCAAAAAAACCAAAACTTAAACCTCAACCGGGACATTGAGCGTCCACTTTTCAAGGCACGAAACACGTCCGTTTAGTATACACAAACTCAGAATGGTTCCCTGAGAACAATATATGTTAAACACAGACCGTGCATGGCACAAGGAACTCTTCTGGGAAAATTAAATCCACTATAGTCCGAATAAGTAATGATAAATGACAAATACCATAGTTTTTTTCCTTTTTCATGATTTTAGCCCGACGTGGCAACGGGTCTCTCGCAAAGAGATCCCATAAATATAGCTTCCCTCACCAGCTATCTGCAAAGCAGACAGGATCCAGCTATAGTGGATTTAATTTTCCCAGAAGAGTTCCTTGTGCCATGCACGGTCTGTGTTTAACACATATATATATATATATACAGGGTGTCCCGTAAGTCTGGACCCATAGGGAAAAATAATAAAATTACAAAATAGTCCAAAAATTTATTTATAATATATTTTTTTATTATTTTTATTATTATTTTATTATTTTTTTTATTATGATCTTACTCCACTGGAGTTTTATTTGTGGGGCCACTTGAAAGCCAAAGTGTACGAGGTCAAACTTCAGAACATTTTCCACCTTAAAGCACGCATTGTGGAGGCGTGTCAAGAAATTTCTGCGACTGTGATTCAGAAAGTGCTGTCGCAGTGGAGATTGCGTCTTCAACTATGTGTGCGACACAACGGCGGACACTTTGAACAGATTATGTAATAAATTTTTGGACTATTTTGTAATTTTATTATTTTTCCCTATGGGTCCAGACTTACGGGACACCCTGTATATATATACATACATATCTATATATACAAATACATACATACATACAACATACATATATATGCAATAAACAGAGAAGTAAAATAAAAAATTAAAAATTAAAACCTTAAAGGATTACCAGTGAGGCGTACAGATTTGTAAGGAAAAATATCGATTTTTAGCACAAGATCAAATGGATTATAAAAATACAAATTTATACTGGAACTCTGCCCGGGTTTTAACACACTGCTGCCTATGGTCAGGTTTCGATATATATAAAAAAATAAAATGAAAATTAAAAGTTAATAAAGTAGCAGACAAGTTTACCAAAGATTTAATGTTTTACCCTTCTTATCTAAATCTGTTTTAAAGGAATTCAAAATAACAGGATCGAGTTGAAAAAGACCTTTGCTTATGTTGAAGTTATTTGAAAGTTGAATAATGGCAGACTCAAGAATATTCTATTAACAATGTTGCTTGAATGGAATAAAACTGAAGCATTATTCCAATCAATACAGTGGGCTAACTCTGACAAATGGACAAAAAGGGCACTGGACAACTGTCCTGTTCTAACGGAATATTGATGCTGTTTTATACGTGTGTGCAAATCCTTTCCCGTCTGACCTATGTAAAAGGAATCACATTGTTTACAACCAATTTTATAGATAATGCCTGAATTATTGGTAGGGCTATTTTTACTATGATATTTTTCACAATATTGTTATATGAAAATACTACATTAATATCCAAAAGTTTAAGTACATTAGCAATGCCTAAAAAGCCCGGGAAAAATGGAAGTACTAAAATATTTTTGACAAAGTACGAGTGTTAATATTGACACGATAGAAAGTTCGTTTTGCCTTGTTGAGACAAGATTCCATAAACGCAGATGGATAACACAAATCACTTCCAATACCGTTGATTTTTTCCAATCGGCATCGATGTATTCCGGACTGGCGATCCTAAGGGCGCGGAGAAACATCGATGAAAATATGGCCTTCTTAGTGGGGGTATCATGTCCCGAGTAAAAGTGTACGTAGGACAAATTGTTTGTCGTTTTCCGATAGATACTAAACTAAAACCTGGGCTTTCCCTATGTACACGCACATCCAAAAATGGGATTGAATTGTCTTGCTCCACTTCTAAAGTAAACTTAATGGAGGGGACTTGATCATTTAACTGAAGGAGGAAGCTATCCAGGTCACGATTCATGGGCCAGATACACAAAATATCGTCTGCTACTTTATTAACTTTTAATTTGCATTTTATTTTTTTATATATATCGAAACCTGACCATAGGCAGCAGTGTGTTAAAACCCGGGCAGAGTTCCAGTATAAATTTGTATTTTTATAATCCATTTGATCTTGTGCTAAAAATCGATATTTTTCCTTACAAATCTGTATGCCTCACTGGTAATCCTTTAAGGTTTTAATTTTTTATTTTTTATTTTTACTTCTCTGTTTATTGCATATATATGTATGTATGTATGTATGTATGTATTTGTATATATAGATATGTATATATATATATATATATATATATATATGTGTGTGTATGTATGTTATTTATTTTTTTATTTTTTTTCTTTCTGTAACCTATATATAGGCTGTAACCTTGTTATGTACTTCAGTGTTCCTGAGGATGTCATTAGACGAAAGCGCTTGAGCGCCATTTTGTTTCCTTTCCTTCGTGGTTTATTCATCATAAATATTTTTCACGTGTTACTTTCGTGAAATAATTTATATATATATATATATATATATATATATATATATATATATATATATATATGTGTGTGTGTGTATGTATGTTATTTATTTTTTATTTTTTTTCTTTCTGTAACTATATATAGGCTGTAACCTTGTTATGTACTTCAGTGTTCCTGAGGATGTCATTAGACGAAAGCGCTTGAGCGCCATTTTGTTTCCTTTCCTTCGTGGTTTATTCATCATAAATATTTTTCACGTGTTACTTTCGTGAAATAATTTATATATATATATAATAATATATATATATATATTATATATATATATATATATATTTTTCATTATATATATATTTTTCATTATTTCGTTATCTCTCCTCCTCGTGTGCAGAAACGTTCCTTAATACTTATGTCGTTTCTATTCATATATATATATATATATATATATATATATATTGACGATTAATTAGGTTAAGTCGTAATATTTTCGTTAGTTTTAACGTTTTATTTGATGGATTCATTTAAAAAATGTCTCCTAAAGATCCTAGTGTAGTTTACGTTCCCCAACTTTGACCTAGTGTAGTTTGTGTCCCCTTTTGTGTCGGGGAAACGTAAACTACACTTGCTCCTAATATATTAATATAATATATTAATATATAAATAATATATAATTACAAATATATATACCTAAATACCTAAAACAATACCTAAAAGCTATTGCACATAATTTGTAAGTTTATAGGGGCACAATTTTAAAATTTCTTTCTTCCGAAATTTAAATAAATATATTTTATTTTTAAATGAAAATACAGTTCTTTCCAAAAAAAAAAAATCCCGTAAAGGAAAATAAACCTCCTTTTAAACAAATTCATTTTATTTTTACATGAAAATGAAGTTCTTTTAAAAAAAATCCCTCGACGAAACGTCCGTTCGACGAAACGTCCGTTCGACGAAACGTCCGTTTGACGAAACGTCCGTCGACGAAACGTCCGGCCACGGCTCTTAATATTTCAGATACTTCTGTTGGATCATCAATAAAGCACTGTTCTCATTTTTTTAAAGATCTACATAATGGTTTTTCGACTTTCTTTTTGCGAAATTATAGAAGTACTTTGAGTTAGCCTTTATCGCTTCTATAGCGTCGTCGTCGTCTTTTTCTGTATGCTTCTCGATTAGTTCCTGTATGACGACGTCGATACGTTGCAGTTTATCATTTAATATTTTTCTGATGTTGTTATCTTCACAATTACTTAATTTTGCAGTCACTCTCTTTCTCTTTCGAAACAATGCCCTCTCTTGTTTTTCGAACCTGCTTCTCTTTCCTCTTTGTTGTATCTTTGGGACATGTTTTTCCACAATTTCTAACGTCTTCTCCTCTAAGTCATTAGCATCTCCTCCGTTGTCTTGGCCTCGAAAATGGTTTTCCAATCTATTACTTCCATGCTGGATGTCACATCTTCTCAGTTGGAGTGAAAATTAAAAATTTCGATTTCGCTTCTTTCTGTTGTGGTGTTCTTTCCTTTCCTGTTCCCTTTATATTACTGTTTAAACAAAGCTGGGCACTTGCGGTACTGCGGTACTGCGGTACTACCGCACTACCAAACCGGTACCGCATAACGCAGTACCGCAAAAAATGCGGTAGCGGTACTGCTGTACTTTCAGCGATCCTTTGCGTTATGCGGTACCGGTTTGGTAGTGCGGTAGTACCGCAGTACCGCAGTACCGCAAAAAAACCGCAAGTGCCCAGCTTTGAATTTATTATTTTATTATTACACTGTAGTTGTTATTTCAGTGATGTTGTGGTCCGATATCATAATTGAGGATATTTCTACATTATCAATTAGATTACTGTTGTTTGTGAATACCAAATCTAGGCAGTTGTTTTTTCTTGTTTTTTCTGTTATTTCTTGGTTAGCAAGAGCTAGAGCTAGTAGCATCTTTACCTGCTCCTGGTCTTCTCGTGTGCCCCCCTTGTCCTGGTGTATATATATTTTTTCCTATCCTTTTATATTTCATGAATGGGAAATTAAAATCACCACAGAGAAAAATATTTGGGGTTGGAGAGTGTAGATCTTTTACCAAGTTTCTTACCTCTGTAATGGAATCTGAAAATTTTGAGGTTGGCGTGTTTGGGGATCTGTACATTACAGTTAGTACCATATTTAATTTTTCAATTTTTGCTGCTACACATTCTACGTAGTTGTTTGAGGTACTTATAGCCATTTCTGCTATGTGCCTTTCGCGTGTGTAAATAGCACATCCTCCTTTACGTCTCACTGTTCTGTCGGCTCGGAGGATGTTATAGTTGTCAATTTGTATTTCTTTTTTGTCAATACAGGACTCACAATTTTCACAGTTCGCCTGGCAGTCCTTTAGATGAGTTTCCGTGAGGCATGCAAAGTCTACTCCGGCTTCTTGCATGAGTCCTTTCAGGTATACAACTTTGTTCGTGGAATGGTTTGATTTAAGGCCCTGTATGTTGGCTAGGATTATTTTTATTTTTTCTCTTTCTTTTCGCATACAGGTGGTTCCGATTTGTTTTCCAATGGGGGTGCCGGTTTCATTGTCTTGTGGTCCTCCGAGAATTTACCTCATTTTATCTTTGTCGGTACCTGTTGTCCCGATAACGCATGAAGTGCCTTTGTTCGTACCTTCTGTCCGGCTCTCGGATTCCTATATTTATATTTGTCAGCTGGTTTTCTAATTGTTGGATAGTATTTAGCAGCTGAAATGTGTTGGCTGCGTCTAAAAAATTGGCACTCTTCTTTGATGTTCGTTTTTTCTGTTCACTCGTTGCGTTCCTTTGAGGGTGGTGGTATCGGCATTTTTTCCATATTTGCAACTACCATATATTGCATAAGTGTTGCAGACCGTAAGATGGTGGAACATACATTTCTTATCAAATTTGCAGTATCCACTTGTGTAATGCGTTTTGCATAATGTGGGATGTGCATATATGCATTGCCCATCCCGATATCTGCAGTTCCCTTTCGCGTAGTATTTACATACGATATTTTCTACGCTTCTGCTTCTTTTCTTATTATTTTCAAAGTTCTTAATTTTGGCATTATCATATTTTCTTTGGCTCTTTATTTTCTACGTTTTTAGCCTTATATATATATATATATATAGGGTGAACCAAATGTAGGTGGACAGTAAATGATAACGTTTATTTTGAGAATACATATTTAATTTTTTTGTATACTATAATACAAAATAAAATTTAAATAAATTTAGTTATAATCTTTAATATAATATAACACAAACACCATAGTTATAATGAACACCATAGTTATAATATAATATAACACAAACCGTATTCAACCTACTGTCCACCTACTTTTGGTTCACCGTGTATTATATATATATAATATATATATATATATATATATATAGTGGCAGAGACGTTTTCAAGTACTTTAGTGATGTTTCATCAACACAAGCACGACTAAGATGACGTCACATCGCGAGGACCCAGTCAAGGCATGTCCTTACGTTTTGCCTCACACCTCAACCTCGTTACAAGGACTATCTCAAGCATTCCACGCCACCATCGAACCTCGACTCTCTCTCTTCGAAGACCAGTGACACGAACGCCATCACCATGCGAACACCACTTGTGCCGGCCCCATTTAGGCCTGGTGTCATTCACCTAACTTTATATAAAGAGTAATCATTATCTCGCGCGTTATTAATATCGAAGACATTATTATATTGAAGTCATTACTCAAGTGTACATCTAATTTCGACTGTAATCAACCAACTTACATTTTGTCTCATTTCATAAATCATTTATTTTGTTTAATAAAGGAAGAAAACTCATTTTATCAATCAACCTAATTAATAACATTATTGGATCTGAAAGGATCACGGTCACTCCAGCCTTATCATTAACAATTAATTAACCATTATTATCATCATCATTATTATTATTATAGTGCCAACATTTACGCTATACATTGGTGTGTGTGTATATATATATACTACCCTGGAATATTGTATTATACCCAAAAATGAAATTTTTAGATTTTAATTGAAATGCAGCATATATATAAAATTTGGAATGATCATCACGCAAATGGAATTGAGTTAGCGATTCCTATTGGAATTTGGCCTAATTGTTTTGTCCGCTGAGGACAGAAATATATTGGCACATCCCACGACCAGAATTAAAGTGGCACTGGCTCTACGAGGGAATTCGTATCCTTTGAGCAGTACTTTTGCTCTGGTTTAGGTAGTCTTTTTTTTAGGCTAAATTTGGCACTTCCAGTTCCAATTTATATTTTGTGTTACAGTTAGGGGGAAATGATACGTCGAATAAATAAAATCTATTGAAAAAAAAATTTTAAATTAAAAATCAACGATTCATAATTATTTTGAAAAATAATTATGACCAGTAAAAAATAAATTGTGTGACGAATACACTGTCTGGCACTCTAAATGGACAGTCATTATTCTTATTTCCAATTAATTCTGATTTGTTTGTGAATTTTGAAAATATCAGTATTTTTCCCATAGATTTTATTTAGTTGCGAACTTCTCTCCACAGGTGTCGTGAAATAGCTCTTTCTTTATCACTTGTTTACGTACATTATAAAAATGAAAAAAAAGGAATACAATTTGTAGTTGAGTTGTTTGTCCCCCTCGATTTTTAAACTGGTAATCTGCTGTTCCAACATGAAGTTAATTAACTTTGATATTATTCACGTATTAGACTGAAATTAAGCTAAAATTATGACTTATACTTTGCGCTAACGTCTTTCTTAAATAAAAATTCTAACGTATGTTAGATATTAATTTTAGGAGACGTGCCGAGAATTAACGTAAGAAGCCATTTTAAAGCAAGTTTTGTTGGATTATGCTTTTTGTAAAGCACGAGTTTAAAGTTCGGTTACGAAAATATATGTAGCGACGGAGCCTCCTTCAAATACTTTCGTTGTCTTTTTTTCGTTCTGTCTCGCGTGTAGTTTTAACTTCTTTTAGACTCAGATGATGAAGAGAAATAGTCCATCTGCCTTTGATATAGCTCGTTGCGGTTTTTTTGAGTTGATCACTTGACAATTTAGAATTTTCACGTCCACTTAGAGTTTATTTTCGTCGTGGGACACAAACAAACAAGTCAGGTTTTTTTTTTCCTTTTCAGTCTTTTAAATTTCGTTTTGAAATTAAAAATGAAATTGAGCGACGTAATGGGAATGGATGAAGCGCGTCTAGGATTAGTTTACACCCATCAAGAAATGAGACATTCAGTAAACGTTATAAACATTTTATTATTGACGTTTTATTAAACGTCTCGTTTCCAGATGAGTAAAAAGATACTTGAAACGAACGATCGTTAGGCTGCCTCACGAAGACATTCTTTCATCAAAGTGACTTCATCTCTTGGGTTGACAAGTACCACATTGTTGGGGGAGAAAAAAAAACTTGCAAATTTCCAACAAAAGAACTCATTTCGGCCACGAAGAGAAATTTGTTTAGAATGTCAGCGAATGATGTATGTACTTGGACCAGCTGTCAGTCATACTTTTCAGGGGGGTTGTCTTTCTGTTCATAAGAATTGAAGCTTCATAAAAAGTTCACTGAAAAATTATTTATATTTGCCGTTTTTTTTTTGTTTTTTGTTTTTTTTTACTGATTTACGCTTAAAGAAATTTTGATTGTAAAAACTTTGTATAAATTTGTTGGCCCTTTCCTCGAAATTTTTTGGCAATACATGAATAGAGATTAATTTCTAGAATAGTCTGTTAGTCCGGATTTTACATTTTCTGGACCGACTGATGTCAGTCACCCAGTTTTTTTTTACTTTCTCTCTCTCTCTCTCTCTCTCTCTCTCTCTCTCTCTCCCTCTCTCTCATATATACAGGATGTTTCATAACATGTGGGACGCACTTTCAGGATGGATTCAGGACATGAAAACAATGAAAAAAATTTATATAAACATATGTCCGAAATCGCTTTGTTTCCGAGTTACAACCCGTTTTGTGTTCCAGCAATTCTTTCCGCAAACCTTTTACAAACACTCCTTGCCGACAGTGTTTGTAAGTGTGTATGAGACTTATTTCATGTATGGCCTTGCCGATTGTAATGTTTCGTACATTCTATGACATGTTTCAATAGCGTTGAGTGTAGAGCCATCAGTCAATCAGAGGTGCATCGCGGTGTTTCACTGTTCGTATTTGTAACTTTTTACAGTGAATAAGTGCAGTCCAGTGAAAAAGAACCTTGAAAGTTTTTGTGCTATTCAGTGATAGTGTGCATTTGAAGTGAGAATGGAGGCTTATTCAAACAGAGAAATAGCAGACACGCATCTCATGTATGAACTTCCCGAGTGTAATGCGGCCGCAGCAAGACGTCTGTATGCGGAAAGGTTTCCGAATCTCCGTCTGCCAGATAAGAAGACCTTTCAGAGAATAGACGAGTGTCTTTGTGATACACGATCATTCAACAAGCGAGTTTCAGATGGTGGTAGACCAATCAGCGTCAGAACTGTTGAGTTGGAGGAGCGAGTCCTGAATCGCGTGGAGGAACATCCTGGTGACAGCACCCGAAGGATAGCAGCAGCAGAGGGTGTAAGATACACAACTGTGTCGAGAATTTTATGGGAACAACAGCTTTACCCATATCACATTCAGAGAGTACAAGGCCTTAATGAAGCTGATTTCCCACCACGAGAGACTTTTTGTACTTGATTCCTTCAATAGTGTGCTCGCGATCCTCTTTTTCTATCCGCCGTGTTGTTTTCTGATGAGGCTGCCTGCCTTCACAAGAAATGGCGTGATCAATTTTCACAACACTCATCACTGAGCCGAAGAGAATCCGCATGCCATCATCCAGTCAAGGCACCAACAACAATTTAGTATCAATGTATGGGCAGGACTTATTGCCGACAACTTAATCGGTCCTTTTGTTTTGCCTGGAAGATTAACAGGAGAATTCTGTTCCAATTTTTTAAGGAATGATTTAAGCGATTTACTAGATGAAGTTCCTCTTGGTGTCCGACGTCGTATGTGGTTTATGCATGACGGCGCTCCGCCTCATTTTAGTCGAGTAGCCAGAGACTATTTGGATGACCATTTCCCTGATAAATGGATAGGCCGTGGAGAACCCATTGCGTGGCCTGCTCGCTCCCCGGACCTCAATCCACTCGATTTTTACCTGTGGGGTCATCTGAATTCCATCGTTTACGTGACACCCATTGACACCGTTGAAATGCTTCGCCAACGTGTACAGTAAAACAAGGATGCCAGAAAATGCGAGCAATACCTGGAATGTTTGAACGCGTCAGCCAGTCTATGACAAGGCGTGTTTAGGCGTGTATTCAAGCGCAAGCGGTCATTTTGAGCACTTCTTTTAAAGGTAAGGCGGATACTTGCTGGAACACGTAACGGGCTGTAACTCGGAACAAAGCGATTTCGAGCATATGTTTATATAAACTTTTTCATTGTTTTCAGGTCCTGAATCCATCCTGAAAGTGCGTCCCACATGTTATGAAACACCCTGTGTGTGTGTGTATATATATATATATATATATATATATATATATATATATATATATATATATTAGTGATGGATCGAGTGGTCGGTTTTTCACAACCGCGGTTGCGGTTGTGTTTGCGGTTGTCAAATTTTTTCCAACCGCGGTGGTTGCGGTTATCATATACTAGGAAAAATGCGTAATTATTAACTGGATTTAGCCACTATAGTGCGATTTAGCCACACTTGGTACATAATATATACTAAATAGTATTTATTTAGTAAATACCTTATGTTGAACACAAGTTTTGCAATACACCGCTACCGCTATTTGTGTGTTGCAAAACTTGTGTTCAACATAAGGTATTTACTAAATAAATACTATTTAAATGAAGTATATTCTAAACTTATATAGCTATTATGAAAGAATAGGTCAAATTAATTAAAACCATATTTTGCACTAAGTGTGTTACCAGGATGAGGGACGAGGACCCATCGCACTGTTCATCCCACCTACCACTTTCCCCAGCCTCCACCCATTGGAAAGTTATGGATTATTATTCATTTGAAAAACTGATGTCAAACTTAATGACAGGCAGTGTGAATTTCAAGAATAATATTTTTGCTGCATTTTCACCTTTCAAGCGGCAACGCCTCTCATCGTACAACGTTCCCGCTCCACTGAAGAGCTGCTCGCTTGGAATGCTACTTGAAGGGCAAGCAAGATATGTTCTTGCAATACAGCCAAGTTCTTTGTATTTTAGTTCGTTATCTTTCCACCACTGAAGAGGATCATCGTCGGGAGCAATTCTTTTTTCTTTGTGATAGTTGTCTAGAAGAACTCGCATCTTCTTGTTGATCCTTGGTGAACTTTCTTCTTCTTCACTGCTTGAACTCAAAAATGCGTTCATCGAGTCCAGTAGTGACGACTTTGAAGAACTTGGCTCAGGAGAATCATCATTCGGGCTCTTTTTGGCTGCTTTTTGACTGGTTCAGGGTTTGTTCAGGGTTAAAATTAACTAAGCTTTTACAACCGCAACCGCACTTATGGAACGGCGGTTGCGGTTACGGTTGCGGTTGTGAATTTTTATGCGGTTGTAGTGCGGTTGCGGTTGCGGTTGCGGTTATTCGATCCATCACTAATATATATATATATATATTATATATATTTTTTTTTTTCATGATGAGTTACAAAGTATTTATTTATTCACTGTAAGTTAATGATTTTGTTCTTACAATTGTAAATCAAATAAAATACGCCAGTTTCATTACATCTTCGAGATTTAGTAGTTTTTAGTTCTTTAAAGGCTACATTTGGATGATCATGGAAATCAGCATAAGATAGTAACCTTATTGCTCGTTTTTGGATAACACTGTTTGAAGCGTTGTTAGCGGAGTTTCCTCGTACAAGAGTACAGTTCGTTCTATAAGGAAGAACAAGCGTATGATACAGAGTTAATAAAATCTGTTTAGGGACTACATATCTAAGTTTAAACATTATAACAACGCTCCTTGAAATCTTTTTGAGATATAATTTGAGCACTGCAAATTTTTGTCAGCATTACATCAAGAAATTTTGTTACAGTACATTACTTTACGACGATTTCATCAACATTTAGTTCAAGGCACACCGTTCGTTTATTAATAAAATTCGTGAAATATTTTTTTATTGGTATTTAGTAAGAGTTTTGTGGAGGTTAACCATTTCATAACGTTGATACATTCTGTTTTAAATATATCCTTAGCTGAATTAACATAGTTTCAAGAAAAAGACACAGTCGTATCATGTGCAAACATTATGAAATTAAGTACATCAGAAGAGCATGGAAGGTCATTTACAGGGTGTCCGAGAATTATCTGTACAATTTTTGGCTGTTATTAAAAGTCAACCATGAAGTGTAGAAATTCCAGTTTTGTCCCATTTTACAGAGAAACTCATTAAGTTTTTTCTGATAACAAGTTTTGACAAGTTTTTTCTTTTTCAGATATTCATACAGTGAGCCAAAGCTGGGCACTTGCGGTTTTTTTTGCGGTACTGCGGTACTGCGGTACTACCCCACTACCAAACCGGTACCGCATAACGCAGTACCGCAAAGGATCGCTGAAAGTACAGGCTGTACTTTCAGCGATCCTTTGCGGTACTGCGTTATGCGGTACCGGTTTGGTAGTGCGGTAGTACCGCAGTACCGCAGTACCGCAAAAAAAAACGCAAGTGCCCAGCTTTGTCATACACACCCCTCATCCTTAATGAATCCACAGGAGAAAGCACAGTGTGTTGAATGGTTTATCGAAACAAAATCAGATACACAAGTTCAACGAAGGTTTAGAACTAATTACAACAGAAACTCTCCATCAAGAGTAACCATACGAGCTTGGTATGAAAGATTTAAGGAAACTGGAAGTGTAGAGCATAAGAAAGGAGCAGGGCGGCCTCGAACGTCTTTGGAAAATGTCGAGCGCATTCGAGAGGCTTTTGTTCGCAGTCCACGCAAGTCGACAAGAATTGCATCACGAGAGTTACAGATACCTCGTTCGACAGTGCATGATGTCTTGCGTAAACGTTTGAAGTTGCATCCTTACAAGTTGCAAATCTTGCAACAGATTACGCAAGAAGATAAGGTCTCCCGTAAGGAATTTGCAATGACTCTGCTTGACAGAGTCGACCAGGACAATGCGTTCTTGGCAAGAATCATGTTTTCGGACGAGGCAACTTTTCATGTTTCAGGCAAGGTAAACAAACAAAATGTGCGCATATGGGGGTCACAAAATCCACATTGCATAGAAGAGCACATCAGAGACAGTCCTAAAGTTAATGTGTGGTGTGGCCTGTTACATGATCGCGTGATTGGACCATTTTCTTCGGTGAATCAACAGTGACCTCCAATACCTACCTGGACATGTTGCAACACTTTGTCTATCCGCAATTGGAAGCACTGCATCCACGCATCATTTTTCAGCAAGATGGCGCACCGCCACATTGGGCCTTGATCGTCCGTAAGTCCCTGAATGAGACATTCCCAAACAGGTGGATTGGCCGTGGAGGTGCAATTCATTGGCCGGCTAGATCTCCCGACATCACACCCCGTGATTTCTTTCTTTGGGGATTCGTCAAAGATCTTGTGTACAATACGCGGGTGACAGACATTGATGATTTAAAAGCAAGAATCACAGCTGCTATTGAGCGAATTGATGTGGATATGCTGCAGCGTACATGGCAACATTTGGATTATCGATTGGATGTTTTGCGAATCACTGATGGTGCACATATCGAATGTTTGTAACAACGTTACTTTAATAAAAGAAACTTTTGAAAATACAGATTCTAAATAATCTTGTTTAAGAATTTTACGTGTGTTATCAAGAATTTTATTAAAAGATGAAATTGTACAGATAATTTTCGGACACACTGGAATTTCTAAAAAACTTGTCAAAACTTGGTATCAGAAAAAACTTAATGAGATTCTTTGTAAAATGGGACAACACTGGAATTTCTACACTTCATGGTTGACTTTTAATAACAGCCAAAAATTGTACAGATAATTCTCGGACACCCTGTATATATAATAAAAATAACAGTGGATCCAAGACTGAACCCTGGGATACACCATGTTTAACAATCGTGTTAGTTGAACGGACCATTTTTTACCGATCCAACAATGTGTACTTTTGAATACACGAAAGGCCTTGGAATCATTTTTCCTTTTCCTTGTGGGTTTGCATCATTTATTTATTTCACGTGTTTAATTGTGAAATTTATCCCATATATATATATATATGGGAAGAATTCTGTATTAATTAAGTTAATGTATTGTATATAGAAGAAATTTTTCGGGTAAAGGTGTTCAGCCAGAAAACTTGGTCACATTATCGACTATGTATGTACATACGTGTGTACTCGTATATGTGTACGGAGGTGCTTCTCTCGGGCATGGAGGCGTACATTCCATATTCTATTCCAACTACTAATGCAAAAATCCTTGGTTTAACTTTACTTGTTCTAATGCTATCCGCAGCAGAGAGGAGTCTTTCAGAAGGTACCGTCGCCATCCAACTCCTGACTCTCACTCAGCTTATATTTCTGCCCGGAATCGTGCAAAATCTGTTCTTTAACCCGTCAAAAATTCTTTTATCAGACAAAAATGTGAAAACCTATCCAGTTCTAATTCTTCTCGCTCTTTCTGGTATCTAGCTAAGAACCTCTTCAACAACTTTACTTCCTCTTCTTTCCCTCCTCTCTTTCATTCCAACGGCTTAGTTGCCGTCTCTTCTCCTGACAAAGCTGAACTCTTAGCTCAAACTTTCGCCTCCAACTCGACCCTGGATCAAGAATCTGTCAAATATCATCGGTTAAATGGTTCTATGTTTATTGATATGAATCCCAGTAATAGTTTTATGTTCTGTAATTCTCTCCTTTGAGGTGAGAGACCGCCAAGAGTCACAGCTGCAGTGGTTCAATACTTAAGTTGTAATATGGAACTTATTAATACAAATCAGTTATATGCATTTATGATGCTGCCTCAATACAAAACATTCTTCGTTTCTAAATAAGATTTCTCTCAGTGACTGTTTATTACTATATCAGTGTTGCTGATCTAGAAATAGCATTTGATCCGGATATAACAATGCCATACTAGTAGTATCCATTCAGCTGTCGTCCATTTGCCAATTGGAAGATATTCTAAGCAGTGACGTATGAAACCTACAGATACCCATCAATCTGGTAATGTTATAATGTTATTATTTAATATGCATCAAAACATTGTTTTTTCATTTATAAACCGCCTATATATATATGTATTTATATATATATATATCAGGTTTTGCTCTGTCTTTGTTATAACACAAAATAATATCTGAATCTATGTTCAATATTAAATGTAAATAAATAAATAAATAAATAAATAAATCAATTTGGAATTTGCTCAGAGCGCAATAATACCTACTAACAGCTATGTTCGTTCAGGATGACATGCTTGCCAATACCATGAACACTCATCACGTCCGAAGGTTTTTTTGGTTTTTACAAGACCATTTTTTATTCACTTCATTGTTAATATATATTTCCTTCTTGGATTTATATTTAATTATTCATTTATGTTTCTAAGCTTAGTAATACGTAAACCAGAGTGATGAATGGAAATAATATTGTTCTAAAGACATTTGGCAATGAGTCAGCCAACCAATCAGCACTCACTCGCTATACATTCATTTATAAAATGTTACAACCATTTGTAGTACACACAACAAATATATGCCAGGTGTCGCTATCTGTTCTCAAGAGTGTCCTACGAATAATGAACGCAACTGTATATATATATATATATAATATATATGAAAATTATTTCACGAAGGTAACACGTGAAAAATATTTATGATGAATAAAACCACGAAGGAAAGGAAACACAAAATGGTGCTCAAGCGCTTTCGTCTAATGACATCCTCAGGAATTTTCTACTTTCATCATTTTTGTTCAAAACTGTCTCAACACTTTTATCGCATTAGAGCATCATACTGTCTAAAATTATTAAAACACACACACACACATACACACACACACACACACCGAGGTACCGACTTTTTTAAATTCATATATCTAAAAACTAATTCACCAAACCCTATTTTTACCTAACCTAACCTTAGTGCCATTGAACCGAAAAGGGCGTGATAAGTGTTTCGAATTCAAACTGAGGGCTCGAAGGGTGGTTTCTGTTAAATTATTAAGTAGTAACGTATTTGCTGATCCAGCTTAACCTAACCAACCTAATTGTCGTTTACGGAATTTATAATTGTGGTGACTGTGGATGGGTATATATATATATTATATATATATATATATATAATGTGTGTGTGTGTGTATATATATGTATACAGTTCACATTATAATACAGTATTGTTTGTTGAGATTTTTTTTAATGTAAATGCCATAAGTTACTTTATTGGTAGTTCGTGTGCGATTAAAACGTGTGAAATTCTGTTATTTATATTCATATCTTTTGTTTTTCTTATTTTTGGCCCGAGTAAATTACAGTTATTTGGAATTTCACGGCGATGTTATACTTCGTTGTAGTGAAACTTTTCGATTTACAGAAATTGTTTGAGAACGCTGAAAAACATTCATTCTACCAATTTTTCGAATTATACGTTTCAAATTTGGAAGGGTTCTCTCCAAGAGTAACTAAGTTACGGTTCGATTCCACGAAAGCTAATTGATCCGTGGGAAGAGCAACGAGAGAGTTTGAGAGTTGTTCGTGTCCCGAAGGTTCTCGATGAACAGCGAATACTAGTGACAGGGTTTGGTCACGCCAGCGCTGATTCGAAGACAAAGACAATTGAGATGGACGCATCTCCGAGACCTTTTCCGATTAAAAAGACACCCGACAGACGACTACAAACTGGAAAGACGGATTTGGAACAGGCAGTTCCTTAGTTGTTGGTCTCCTGGTAAACTTACGATTGAAATAGTCCCTCATCATAAGACAGTAGTCATGCACGCAAAATTCTGCGGTAGAGCAACCCACGAATGTTGAACGGGGAATTTTTCACATTACCGTTCATACGGGTACGCCGTAAAATGATTGTACTCGTAAAATCATTTACAGCCATATGCTGTTTTGCGCAGCAGGAGAGATGTTGCAAGGGTGATGTACGACAAATTGATATGTTAAGGTGTTCTATGAAGTGACACTTCGGAAAAAAAATAATAATAATGATAAAATATATATATATATATAAAGGATGATCCAGAGAAATGGGACCCAAAAGAACCCCTGTAACTCTTAAAGTATAAGTCCTTTTATAAAATCATACGCATCATTCGAAAGAGGATAGTTACAAGTTTGTACAGGATTGTATAGGTTTTGACAATACACGACAAGATAAGATACAAAACAAAATAAAAGTGTTAGTTAAAACTAACCCTTCAAGATGACTGCATGGACTGTGGAACAGCTGCGTTTCATAACTGAGCAATATTATGAGCATGGAAGAAGTGTAGTTTCAGCTCAAAGATCTTTCAAGACAAATTTTCAGATGTCAAAATCACCTTCTAAGAAAGTAATCCGTCGGTGTGTCAGAAATTTTTCCCTAACTGGCAGCATTGGAAAAAGAAAACCAACTGGAAGAGTGCGCACAGCAAGGATAGACGAGATCATTAACAGAACTCATGAAATTGTACAGGATAATCCTAACATAAGCATCAGACGTGCTTCTCAGCTGTTAGGAGTTGGATATGGAACAACAACACACCGTATATTCAAGCAAAATTTAATGCTCTTTCCATATAAAATTTCAAACAGTGCAACAACTAAACGATGGAGATTTCGCACGAAGACGACAATTCTGTCAATGGATCCAACAGAAGGTAAATGACACCACCAATTTTCTAGCAACTTTGATTATGTCAGACGAAGCCCATTTTCACTTGAATGGAACTGTAAACAAACAAAATTGTCGTTTCTGGGCAACAGAAAATCCATTGAATATTACCGAAGTCCCGTTGCATAGTCAGCGTGTAACTGTTTGGTGTGGTCTTACTGCATCTCAGATCATAGGGCCGTACTTTTTCGAGGATTCCACCGGAAACACGGTCACTGTAAATGGTGATCGCTACGAAAAAATGTTGACCGATTTCCTTATTCCTAAATTAAGAGATCTTTGTCTAGAAAACCACTGGTTCCAACAAGACGGAGCTACCTGCCATACCACGAGGAACTGCATGGCAGTTTTGCGTCAAACGTTTCCAGGCGAGTTAATCTCAAGATTTGGAGACGTTGAATGGCCCGCAAGGTCTCCGGATTTTTCTCCCTTAGATTATTATCTCTGGGGATATTTAAAGAGTAGGGTCTACAGAAATAACCCAACGACCTTGCAAGAATTGAAGGCCGCCATCACAAATGAGATACAGGCCATACCACCGCACACTCTTGCAAAAGTGATGCAGAACTTACAAGCGAGAACACTGGAATGCTTGGCAACTAATGGAGCACATTTGAAAGGAGTCATTTTAAAAAAATAATATTTCATAATAAACTTGTAACTCTACTCTTTCGAATGATATATAGTTTTTATGAAAGGAATTAAATATTAAGAATATTTGGCTTTTTTTTATGGGTCCCATTTATCTGGATCACCCAGTATATATATGTTTTCAAGAGAAGACTAGATGCCCGGTTCAGGACGGTGCCCGATGAGCCGGATGTACCTGGCTATGTGCAGTGGAAGGCGCAAGAAAGAAAGCAACTCGCTCCTCCACCAAGCCAGGCCTAGAGGCGGGGCCACTAGCTTGACCTTCGTGTGAAGAGAGACCAACACAAGGAATATCAACGAGATTAACGAGGTATATTTTAAATTGTACTAAAAATTGTTCTTTTGATTGTACTATGTCAGCTCTGGTCAGCATGTTTTGAGAATTTGTTTTCTTCCTTTTCGCCCTGATAGTAACCATATATTTTCGAGTGTAAAGCAGTTCCTGATGAGAAATTGCTTGAACAGGATGTGAAAATAGCCACATTTATTGTAACGAAAGTTGAAGGAAATTTTATTCCCAATTTATTTTAAGTTTTTCTAACAGAAATTTTGCTTTATTAATTTAAAATGTTGTTTGATACAAATGTTTGCAAAGACTGAATAAAAAAAATACAATTTTTTTCCTTAATAGCACCCCCCCCCCCAATTGATTTACTGTGTTCTTTTATAGCATTCCCATGCCCGGTTAGGTTAACTGCACACCCTTAACAATTGGTTGGTTAAGTCGTGATATTTTCGTTAGTTTTAACGAAAATATCACTAGTTGGTTAATATAGCTAGTTGGTTAATTTTTAAATTCACGTCTCATTCTAAAGTTGTAGGGCGGGATACTTTTGCTATTCGCAGTAAAACAATGGGATGCTATAAAGGTAAAGGTCCAAAAAGAGTAATAATAGTATTTGTAATGCAATGGTATAAAATGTCATGTACGGAGTTTGCTAAAATGTCCACTTTTCCACGTCTGTGATTCTATTTCTTCCCTGACGTATTGTTGATATGGAAAACTAATCTTATTTGTTGTTAAAAATAAGTTTTTTGATTGAAAACATTTTAATAAGAGGCCGCAGGGGGCGAGTGTCGTATATGGAATTTAATATTATTATTTTTAATATGATTTGTTAATTAATTTGATTGTTGATTAAAAGGTTAAAAAGTTGATCATTGTTGATAAAGACTATTTCAAAAAACAAACAGAGAGAGAGAGAGAGAGAGAGAGAGAGAGAGAGAGAGAGAGAGAGAGAGAGAGAGAGAGAGAGAGAGAGAGAGAGAGAGAGAGAGAGAGAGAGAGAGATCTTCAAATAATAATTAAACTTGAAAACAAATAATTAAATATTTTTTATTTGAATTAAAAATTTTTGATTTATTTCACCTGATTTTGATGTATAACCCATTTAATTAAAATAGCTTGTGTGTCTTACAAGATTAAAGCAGATAATTTATATTTGGTGTGCGTTCTTTCGCTAATTGGCTCGTAACACTGTCAAGAATTAATCTTTTGGAAAGGTTTATATTTCATACGGATGACTCCTCCAAATTCCCTATAACACTATCATAAACCTTATTCTTACCCCCGACCCCTGCACACACACACACACACACACACACACGTACACACGACGTTGTGTATTTAATTAACCATACACATGCGCATCGGCAAACAATCGTGGATGCTGGATAAGTCCATAAAGTAATGATGTCCCTTTTTACTGTTCTCGTAAACAAAATTACTGTGGCGAAACAGGGATGTGATGCTAAATTTTCCTTCCTGAAACTCGGATTCAAATGTAATCGCTGATCTAAAGGAGTGACGAAGGAAGTTAAAACAAAGGCTCTCTCTCTCTTCATTGGTGCATAATGTACACGTGTACACCAATTCAAATACACACGGTATTCAGTAATGTATATATACACACACATGTATACTTGGTTTAAAAAGGCGTTCGTCAAACCTCATTCATCATCTCGATAAATATCGATAGAAACATGGAGTTTGATGACAAGACTTTTTGAACCGGTTGTACGTAGACGAATATGTATTGGGTGATCGCTTTCTAATATATGTATATATGTATGACCCTTGGTGGTGTAGTGGTTAGCATCAGTGACTACGAATCTACCGGTCTCGGGTTCAATTCCCGGCGAGAGCAGGCGGCGCGCAGCTTACCCAGCTATTTATCCTTCCATAAAATATAGGTCGGTAAATAAATTGATAAATTGATACTATTGCTGGCCTAGTGGTTACGACGCTAGCCTGCCGATCGGGAGGTCGTGAGATCGAGTCTGAGGGAAGACCGTAATTTCTGACTACCCGCGGTGAGTCCTGGTTCGGATTCCACGTTAAGCTGTAAGTCATAGGTGGAGCAACAAGCTTTGTCTTCGTCAGAATGAACAATTTGGGCGGAAGCAAACGAAGGTTACCAAGGTATATATATCGAAATACATCGCTCTAATCTGGCCACTGGCCAGTCAGGTTACACTCTTCGATGCCCGTCACGACGACCGATGTCATGGCTTCTGCGGTATTCCAGGGGGCAATTTTGTCATTGAGAGAAGCTTAGAAACGTCCTAACCAGACACCACGGTCGACGGTTTTTTCCCTATGATGTCATGCAGCATATTCCCGTCGCAGTGGATCCCGGATCGAAGCATTCTTTGATGCTGCTCGCAGTTTGCTGTCGGTGCTTTTTGTGAGTGGTCTGACTGGTGGACAAGGATTCCACGTTGTAACCCCAAGCTCTTTTCGGCGGCTACCACGAGGTAGGATGTGGATCGATTGCTGACTTTCGTTTGGTCGAAAGTTTGCGCTAATTCTGGCGACAGTATGTTCGCAGGACGGGATCTAAAAGCGGTAATGGAGTTGCGGCGTGTGAGCATCCTTCTCCTGGAGAGCTGTCTTTCTTGGACGTGGTATTCTTAGCAGTGTTACTGCTGCTGCTGCTGCTCGATTCGAGGGTTGCTATGCTTTTTCGACTCGCTTTCGTGGGTTCTCTTTCCCCTGAGGTATTTTTGTTACCCTCTGAGCTTGTTTGCTCTCCTTTATGGCCAATTTCACATCGACACCGGACACATGACTTCTCCTACCCTTCTCTCTTTGAGTTAAGAGGAACTACTTGTCCTCTTCCATCTTCATCAAAGATAGGGGCGTCCTCGTGGGCGATGTCGTATAGCTTATCGAGGCTCGACACCAAGGTGACTTCGTTTGCTATTTGAGTGGCGGATTGGTGGACTTGCTTTTCTTGAATGCTCACCACTCGGATTGGAGCTTCAAAAGACGCATCACGAGGTCATGTTGATGAGCGGTGGAGATCCGGGCTTTCTCCCAGAAACCCATAATAGCTTTCAAGGTTGTCTTAGCACTCTCATCCAGGGGCAGTTCCTCTTCTGTGTGGTGGAAAAAGAAGAGTGCCAAAACTTGCTTCCTCGAAGGAAGCATATTTCCTAGAATCTGGGGCGATCTCGGACAAATCACCCAAATGTTTTTCTTGGAATGCGTATTAGCACTAGCCATGATTGGCTAAACCTGAGAAAGAGCTCGAATAAAAACTGATATTTACACGGTCAAAGACAATTGGAGAATGGAGAGGGTCAAGTTCGTTGCCTGGGGCCAAAACTGAATTTGAAAAGTATAACAGTTAACTCTGCCAAACGTACGTACAGGCCCATTTTAGAAATATCTCATTGAAAAATACTTATCACAAACATCACACTAAAAGATGAACAAGGAAGAAGCACTAGCTGTTAGCATTGTCCCCATTATACGTGTAATGGGGGAAATTTTAGCTCCTCTGCGCAACCCCTAAACATTCATTGATTTTTATGAAAAGTGAATCACTGTGGGTTTTTTGGAATATGGGACAAAATATAGGGCTCCGAGTTGAAACATTGGAAAACATTTTTTAACTCCCCCCCCCTAATAATTGAGTACCGCAGTAATATATATATATATATATATATATATATATATATATATGACAATCCCAGAGTCTGCAATCAGTGACAAATGTTTAGAACTGTTCAAATGCATATATAATGGCAACTTTTGTGCCTAACCTACATTATATGAGAATTTTACAAAATAAAGAGTCCGGTTGGTTTGCTGTAACGTTTCGAAACGTAAGTCCTTGATATCAACGTATAAACAGTGGTGAGCTGGAGCCGGTTCGCACCGGTTCGCGCGAACCGGTTGTTAAAATTTTGAAGCATTTTAGAACCGGTTGTTAAAAATTGTTACGAAAACAAATATTGTTATAAAATGATCTTAAAACCGAATAATCTTTATAAAACGATGTACAAAATAAAACGGTGTACAAAATAAACTTCAAATGCAAAGGAAAAAGAGCACTATCTGGCCATTTGGAAATTACTACCTAATTAGTATTAAATAAGGTATGTATTTAATTAAATGTTCTTCAAAATAATAATTTCTTTCTTTGTGTTATCTTGAAGCTATTTTGTAATTACAACCTAATTAGTAATAACTAATATACTTAAATATTCTTCATATTTTCTTCTTTTCAAATTTATTCTAAATTTATTTATTTTTATTAAGTACAAGTACGACTCTCAATGACACCATGCATTGCTACTTCTTATGGAGAAAGGTACGAAAACTATATACTGTGGCACATCCTTTAAATCAGAACTTTTTATATAGGGAACTGGTTGTTAAAATTTTGGCAGCTCATCACTGCGTATAAACCGAAAATTCACTTATTTAGAGTGGACTTTTTACAACAAGTTCAAACAGGTCTGAAAGATTTTTTTTGTTTATCATCAGATTACTGCCAAATTCCTCTAAAGTGTTCATCTCTATTTTCTTTGGTAAAAATTCTGATCTTCGTGGTCAATATATAGCGTATCTGCTTATATATATATATATATATATATATATATATATATATATATATATATATATATATATATATAAACTTCATCAGGAAGGTGTACTGATGAATGCACGAAAGGCCTTGGAATAATTTTTTCTTTTTCCTTGTGGATTGCATCATTTATTCATTTCACGTGTTTAATTGTGAAATTCATCATATATATATATATATATATATATATAAAACGTTGTGTGTGTATGCGTATAAGCAACTGGGCATAAATGAGGTCGAGTGTGTAATAATTTACAGATGAAGTGGAATAGTGTTTTGGAGAGGTAAAGCACTTTCGCCATCTCGGAATAAATATATACAGGGCGTCCCAAAAAAATGTATACACACTTTAAATAATTATAAAGGCAGTGTTTATTAAAATACATTTCATTTTCAAAATGTAATAGAATCTACAGACATTATTTAATTGTTTTGTCAACGCCTGTTTTCAAACTGACGTCCGTTCTGGTCCAGGCACTGCTGATAACGCGAATCAATGGAATCGCAAACATCACGAAACATTTCGTTTGGTATTTGTGTGCATTCTCGTTCAATGGCTGCTCTCAATTCAGCGACTGTTGCAGGTTTTATAGCGTAGACTTTGTCTTTTAAGTATCCCCATAAAAAAAAGTCTAGTGGTGTGAGGTCTGGTGAACGTGGAGGGTATTCTACGAAACCCCTTCGTCCAATCCACATCCACATCGTGCCAAGTACCACTCGCAATACTCCACTCTTCGGTCCGGATCATCTTCATTAATAGCATGGACTAATCTTGGAATGTAACTTTTCCATTGACAGCGCTTCAAAATGCGTTGGACAGACGATTCTGAAATTCCTACCTCACGACTCGCTTGCCGCACAGATTTTCTTGGACTTTGGTGATACGTTTCCAGTACTCTTTCTTGCTTTGTGGGGCTTGTCGATGTCCGTGGTCTTCCGGAACGCTTCTTGTGGACATTCTGAACAGTTCCATCGGCTTCAAACTTATCTCTAATTCGAGTGATGGTAAGTCGCGTTGGTGGATCTGTTTGAAACTCCCTCCTAAACTGTCTTTGCACTTCAACTGCGTTTTCACACTTCCAGTAGCATTTTAGAATGAATTTCCTTTGTTCAAAGCTTAGTCTGACTGCCATTATTAATTCTAATGGGTTTAACTTGGAAAGAAAGAAACATCAATTGAGCTATCAGCTGTTAAAGTGTGTATACATTTTTTTGGGACGCCCTATATATATATATATATTATATATATATATATATTATATATATATATATATAGGGTGAACCAAATGTAGGTGGACAGTAAATGATAACGTTTATTTTGAGAATACATATTTAATTTTTTTGTATACTATAATACAAAATAAAATTTAAATAAATTTAGTTATAATATTTAATATAATATAACACAAACACCATAGTTATAATGAACACAATAGTTATAATATAATATAACACAAACCGTATTCAACCTACTGTCCACCTACTTTTGGTTCACCGTGTATATATATTATATATATATATATATATATATATATATACACTCTATCTAGAAAGTTAAGCTTCGCTAGAGCGGTAATGATAAAGTTCAATCTAAACCAATTTAGATATTGCTTATATATATATATATATATATATATATATATATATATATATATATATATATATTATGACACTTTTCACACTTTCTTTGTTTTAATGTACATATGCAGACATATATTTTGGTCATCTTGCCTTTTCCCTTTATTCCCTGACGAGGTGTATTGTTGAATACACAAAAGACCTTGAAATATTTTTTTTCGTTTTCCTTGTGAGTTTGCATCATATATGTATATATTACCGTTTAATATCTGTGACTTAAGTATATAATAATATTTTTCTATTAGTTTCTTCCTATTGTGATTTAGATGTGGTTCAAGTACGTAAAACCTATAAGTGGCGTACTTATATTTTACAACCAAACGAATGTATTAGTTTCCCTCTTAAATCAAAAGTAATATCTAAAACTAAATACATCAACCAATGGGTCACTCCAGCGCTCATTGTGAATATTAAAAGCAAACATACTCCCTGTAAATTATGAAAACTGATGTTATTACTAGGGCGGTCAAAAGTCAATAAAGTCAAATTGTTTCCTGTGGGGCACTTTTCGCTGAAACGACTGAAAATGCAATAAAAACACCTGTAGGGGGTATATTACCAAAGTTAATAGGTCAACCAAAAGTCAACTTTTACCTGTTAGGTCAAAAAATAGCAATGAGGTAAATAAAGTCAATTTTTTGGAATAAATAATTAAAATAACTAAAAATTGGCATCTTTTTGGTTAACTGGCAACTTCGCTGCTCGTATTTGTCTTATTCAGTTATGTCCGTTCTGGTTTTGGATGTGGTTGTGTTGTATGTATTGTGGTTACTGGTTACCGTTTTTGATTTGTGATTTTTTCTGATTTGTGATTTCAGTGATTTCGATTTCTTTTGATTTCAGATATTTAAAATGCCAAAAGTTGCAGTTAGTTCTATTGCTAAAGTGCGCGCTATAATTGCAAAATATCCTAATGAATTCATTTGTTCAGGAAAAAATGAGCTATACTGTCAGATTTGTTGTGTTGTGGTCAAGCATGACAAATCCTTTTTTGTGGATAAACATCGCTCTACCCAAAAGCACCAGCGTGGTATAGACCAAAATGTGGGGAATGAAAAGACGCAAACCCTTTTAAAGTACAAGTCTTCAGATTTTTCGGAAAAACTTGTGACTACATTTCTGTCAGCCAACATACCTCTTCATAAGTTGAGCAACCCTCATGTGAAACAATTGTTCAGTCAAACAATACATTGAAACAAGACTCAAGACAAATGGTATTTGTGAAATAATTAACCTCAGTAGACCTGAAATCTCACCAACAGTTTATGGTCAGCTTTTGCAATGTCAACCAACAACTGCCGCTGTAGAGAGATCTTTCTCCATGCTTAATAAATTATTAAGTAAGGATCGCAATTTTTTGCCAGAAAATGTCGGCAAATACTTCATAATTTACCACAATCGGTCAACTGATGTAGAAGAGCAAGAATAAGTAATTAAAGTATCGTTTTTATTATTGAAAGTAAAGGCAACTTTATAAGTCAATTTTTTCAATTCGTAAGGTCAACTTTCTTAATTTTTTCGGTCAACTTTTGACTGCCCTAAACTTATTACTGAAACAGACGTACAGAAATTACTGTAACAGACTTAATACAGTCATTAAAAGAGCGAAAGCAGATCACTATTGTTCAAAAATTGATGAACAAAAATCGAATCCCAAAATGCTACAGAACAATCTGAAGCATTTAATTAACACAAAAAAAAAGGTGAAAACAAATCCCTTGTCGTCCCTCATACATGGCGGAAATCCTTAGTGATTCCAATGACATTGTCAGTTTATTAAACAACTACTTTGTAAACATCGGCTCCGATACTGCAACCTTGATTCAAAATATTGACACTTACTACCGACAACACATGACACAACCCATTCCAAACTCATTTGGAGCTTGGAATGAGTTGTGTTTGGTACATCCTACCAAAACGATATCTCTTTAGCAATAAATAATCTTAAAATAAAGATCCTGAGATCAATACGATCCTGGTAAAAATATACATATTAGTACCCGATGAAATTGCAATCCAACTCAGTAAACTAATGAAGGAATCATTGACATTAGGTACAGTATATTTCCTGACAATCTAAAGGAAGCCAGAGTATGCCCTGTATTTAAGTTAGGACATCCAAACACTCCATCCATTTGTCACCCCACTTCCATAGTGCTAACTTTAAGTAAAATATTTGAAAAAATCGTGTACAATAAACTTACAAACTTCTTAATCAAGTACGATATTTTAACTAAAACACAATTTGGGTTTAGAAGTGGGCATACAGCGGAAGATGCCATAAATATGCTATTAGAAAAAATTTATCAGGACCTAAACTGCAAAAGGCACAGCTTTGGTCTATCTCGACTCGTCAAAAGCATTTGATACACTTTTGCATGAAATCTTATTGAATAAACTTCATATACACGGAATAAGAAGAAATATTTTCGATTGGTTCAAATCGCATCTGACAAATCATCATCAATCATTATTACGTTGCATTACAATATGGGGTACCTCAAAGAAATATATAGAACATCTTTGGAAAACATTCATCCGAACCTTCTCAAATAATGTCAACAAAGTCACATTTCTTAATGTTTAAAGAGCTAAATACTTTAAAATTAAATGACTTGTACAAATTCAGTGTTGCTGTCAATATGTTCAAAGTTGTTAATAAAAATCAGCATTCATCACCAATCAAAGAGCAACCATCCCTATCAAATACATCATTATAGCACTAGACTCACCAGAGATTTTATACTCAAGCCAAACTATACAATGGAAACTGCAGGAAATGCACTTTCTTCCAAAGTAGTGGATGTATGGAATACAATTCCCATAAATATCAGACAGGCTTCATCACTAAATGTATTTCGCAACTCACTAAAGAAGTACTTCATTAGTTTCTACTGATGTACAAATTTGCTGCTGCCATTATTACCATAAACGAGGCGGGACCACCGGCTTGACCTTTGTGTGAAGAGAGACCAACGCACGGAACAGCAACGAGGTTAACGAGGTAGTAATTACATTCCCATTTTATAATTAACTATGTAAAGTATGCTAATTTCATTAAGCACTTTTAATTCCATAATTTATTCTTTTTTTATTAAGCATCATTTATTTTCTACTTAATATCCACTTGATCATTTTAGTTAAAATCAAACGCTACTTTTTATTATTATTATTATTATTATTATTATTATTATTATTATTATTATTATTACTTGTCATTTTCACTTTTTATGTAATATATAATAAACTGGATTCCATTAATTTTGTCTAAAAAGCTTCCATGCTTACAATGGCCTATTCATATTAAAATACTGTGAATATTAATACCATATCAGCTATCTAAATTGTACAGAAAAATAGTGAAAAAAACATTGTAAAATTTTATGGAAGTTGTATTCTTTTTCTGTATAAAAGTTTTTTGTGTTTGTTTGTTATAGTATAGGATTATAAGTTAATTGTTAGGAAAAATTATCACAAACCCTTTATTTACTATATGTAGGAAAATTTCAGACAGTAATTAACGTACCATTTTGGAATACACAGCGGTAAAACAGTTTCTGCTTTCTTTTTCTTGAGTGTCTTCGGCGTCTTACATAGGCTAGGTGATTAATCCATATAAGTTTAATGTAATAGGTAAACACACACCCCTACTTCCCCATACACTCACGGAAAAGGACACTAAATGTGTGCTCTGATGGAGGGTCATACATTGGTAAAGAGACCGTTTGATTTTTCACTTTGGGTACGGCTCGTTAGATAGAATTGAATCTCGATGGAATGAGAGAGATTTGCGGTATAATTTATAAACATTGCGTACAAGCGAGATCGGGTTGTCGTGGTTCGTTGGTGAAATCATACTTTAATATTGTAATGGTAAGCCTTTCGTCACATCTTTACGCAACCTCTATTCAGTGACTAGATACAGGAGATAAGTGTACATATGGTACGGATGTGCGTTACAGAAGTTATTTGCAGAATCCTTTCCCATCTTTTCTTTGTGGCTTCCTTCGACTGGTTTTTCCTGCCGGTAGTGGCTGGCGGGGCGAAGGATAGAGAGAGAGAGAGAGAGAGAGAGAGGAGAGAGAGAGAGAGAGAGAGAGAGAGAGAGAGAGTCGAAACAAACCATGTGTTACTAGTAGTTTTTACGCCATTGTCGTAAAGTTTGCCGAGTAAAAGTCATTAAATATTTGATATACGTGTATAATAATTGTAATTTCTTACTTTCCGAAATATTAAACCAAAAAAAAATAATAATTTTTTAATTTACAAACAAAAATAATTCCTTACTTTAATAATCTTTCAAAACCTTTGATGGTACCCCCCCTTTTCTGTAATTCATGAAAGTCTTGGGTATGTGTATATTGCAGCTTCAAACCTTTTTTTTAGATGATATTTCATAACTGGAGAGGTTGGCAGAGTCCAAGAACGAAATATATCAGAATGAAATAAGATTATTGTTAATGTAGAACTTACGCTCAAAAGAATATGGAGATTGAAAGTGACTTTTGTTGGGGGTTTGTCCTTTTTCGTTTCAGCTTTTGGGACTTAAATTTTGTTTTCGGGAATTTATACTTTACCAAATAATATTTTTTTTCTTTTGTTCGGTAGTAAAGATCAAAATATTCGATACATCGGAATGTAAACCTTTCCACTGTAATTTGTATCTTAAATAGGCTCTTGTCGTTAATGTCGAAGGTATTATACTCAAAATGTCTGAAAATTGAAGAGGTAGTTTTCGCTTTTTTCGGTTTTTTTTTTTTAGGGGGGGGGGGTTGTTTTTTGGAACTTGTTCTGTGTGAAGTGATATTTCGACTTCTACTTTATTGTTGACCACTACAATACTATCAGAAAATCTTATCAGAGCTTAACATTCTAATTGTTATGTTAAATAAAAGCATTTAAAAAAAAATATATAAATTTTTTTTTTTTTAATCGAAGGAGATTTGGTTTTCGCCATTAAACTTTTTTATAGCTTAGATATTGCTGAGACTGTCTCTGCAAACTGATGTTTAACCCTTCCGCTACGGGGAAGGGTTAAATGTACGTTAATGTACGCTTCCCCTATTTGAATGGTTAAACAGAAATTTCCAAACTCCGTCGATACACTGCAGTCTGTCTCTTCTAGTTTGCAATTTAAGCCAAAAAAAATTTTTTTGGGGTATGTACTGAAACACTGGAATCTTCCATAGTATGATTATTGATAAGAGTAAAGTACATTAAATTGCAAAAGTATCATTCTAAATAATGCATATTTTCCTACCTTATGAAATATATGGTGACGGTAAATTTTTTGTTTTTATTCTCGTTCTTAAGCGTAAGTTTAGGAATTAAAGTGTTTATTACGTCTTTTGAAAGCTCTGTTACGATACTATGGTTTATGTTTCTGGTGAACCCGATTTCAATTCAATTTATATATTTAATTATTATTTATATAGCAATATTTATTTACGTAATAAATAATAATTAAGCCTATTATTTATTATTACTTAGTAGTGAGAACCCTAAATTGAAATGAACGAACGTTGCCGATGTAGAACAAATACAGTTTCTTCGTTTAGGCTAAAGAGTACGAAGGACTAACTAGAAAATGGGAGGAAGCAATGGATTTCATTGTGGTATTAAATGATTGAAGTGGAAATCATAGTCCTAAAATGGGATTCAGAATAGACCGCTTTGGGAATGACTTCTTTTGACACTCCCTCTTTGATATTCCCACCTTGGGACATCTCACTCTTGAACCAAGATTGAAATTGGTATGACTCGAGTTTTTGCTCCTAATTTTTTTTTTTCCATTTCGTAAATAAAAAAAAATGGAAAGTGGATATAAAAAAAATGGTTTCTCTCTTTCGTAAAATACCATGACCATCTTTCCCTTTAAACAGATAACTCTTATCTATGTTCTTTAATTAATATATGTATTAGGATTAATATGTCTGCTTTTAATTCCATTTTAATAAATATTTTTTTTTATATTCGGTGTTCGGATATCCGGCCAAAAATGGTTACCAATTTCGGTGTTTAGCTGTTTAGCCAAATTAAGGTTCGATACACGTCTGTTTTTAATGCAGAATTTTACTCAGTTCATATTCACTCGACTCAGCCGTCTTGACGGTTTTCCAGTTAGAGTATTTCTTTAGGTTGATTTTTCCCCCCTTTTTTTTTACACACACACACACACGCGCGCGCGTGCGCGTGTTTGGTTACCTTACAAAACCACAACATTTTTAATTGCGAATGACGACATTTAACCTAATCTAAGAAAGCTAATTAACTTAAGACATAACGTAATATTTATTATATCCTCTCTTTTAATGAAGCGTTTCTTCTCCTCCAAACGAACTCTAGAGTCAGGGTCACGGAACTTGACCTCCGAATGAGGAAAGATCGTCGTTTGAAGCGACTTCAAATGTTGAAACGTAAATCCTGAAACAAAAATATTGATCATTAATAGCAAACTAGAAATTTGAGGAGACCGAATTCGTAAGAGAATGAAAAAAAAAAAAAAAAATTACAATTAAGATTTAAAAAGCAGTTAAAATTCTAAATTAAAAAGTTTCAAAATATTTCGAGTTTCACTTCAGTTTTCAAAATGTTTCGTTTCAAAATTACTTTTGTAATTGGTTATAATTTCATGTTAAAAAGTTTTCCTTTCCGTTGTTGTATGCGTGTCTTTCCCTCTGTCTATTTAGTTAGTGGTTTGACATTTATTTATTTATGCGTATAGATAGATAAATAGGTACTAAAGTAGTTTGATAAATATGGATAAAATCTATAGTTGTTCTCGGACGAGATCCATTTTAAATGATTTATATCGAATGGACCCACCGAATTAGAGGCAATGGCTAATCAAGCAGTTATGAAATTTTGTTTGCAGCCCCCCCCAACTCATTACGGTGGATTTAGTGTGTGTAATGTTATGAGGACGTGTCTGTGGTTGTGGGTATATGATTTTGGGTGATGGAAGGACTTGTTAATGCTGATCGATAAAGTAATTTGACAGACTAGCTGGGTTTTTTTTTCTTATTTTGGCTAAATCTAACTTTATATTGCTGTGATGTGCCATAATAAAAATTTACGATATATTGTATATGAGGCCCTCCTCGGAAGAAATGGCTAAGCGTCAAAAGTAAAAAAGACCAAGAAACGCAGTTAAAGTTGTACCAAATTTTAAAGTTAAAGAACTTTCAAACTCTTGAAGATATTTCGACGAAAGATATTCAAATTGGTGCAACTTTAACTATGTTATTCTGGCGTTTTTTGCTCTTGTCGCTTAGCCATTTCTTCCGAGGAGGGCCTCATATAATCTGGTTTATAACCGGAAAGTTTTTCTATTTGTGTAAAGACAGTGCACATTCCGACCAACAATTTTAAAAGTTAAAAGTCGCAGGACAAGATTTTGGATTTTGATTCTCTCTCTCTCTCTCTCTCTCTCTCTCTCTCTCTCTCTCTCTCTCTCTCTCCGTGTTCGTATGTGTTAGTCCAGACAGCCAAAGACCTCCGATAAATTGAAACGGAAGACGAACCACCTCCGCCGAAATAAAGTATTAAAGATCGAAAACAATGGAAAAATAACCATAAATTTTGGGAATTAAAATACTAAGATTTTAGTTGTTGTCGGTCACTTTTGCAATTGTGTGTGTGTGTGTGTGAGAGATATGCACATCCGTCTGTTTATACCAAACATTCAATAGAAATTTGTGACCAGAAATTCAAAGGTTCAATTTATTTCTCTTTTGAAGAGTTTAGAATTTAATTTCTTTTTTTTTATCTTCTTAATTCAGTGCCTGAAAAAAATGGAGGACGTGCGGTGGGACCAGTCGAAGTTTTGTGTGTGTGTGTGACTGAATATACGAAAGGCCTTGGAATCGTTTTTCTTTTTCCTTGTGGGTTTGCAGCACATATATATATATTAATAATAAAAATTTTCAATCACATTTACTTTTTCAGCGTTTACTCTCAAAAGTTGTACGAAGCTATTTGATTTTTAAGTACGGTTCTTGCAATTTGTTTTCATGTGTACTGAATCTTCGTTTTTGTAATGTTTTCTCTCAAATTGCACCCTATTTTAGTTGTCTATTTTTGGATTTCCTTTCCGTAACAGACTTTTTGCAAATTCCACAATTCTCTTGACACTCTTTAAAAGTGTTTCAATTAAGGCTGTGAAGTCTGTTTTTGTTTCTTTCGTGTCTCGTTTAACATACAAAACTTTATCTAGAGAGTGGTTGGTACTAAATTTAGATCTTGTATACTTGCGAGTACGATCTTTTAGCTTTCCTTTTGTATTTTATCTTATTTGAATTTCGGTTCCGTTTTCTTGCGATTGATTGTCCGAGGAAATTCCATTTACTCGTGTCGTATGTTTATAATTTTTTTTTAGGCATAACAGGTGTGGGTAAAGAACCCTCTTTCACCCAACTGGGATGTCTCTCGTTGCGTAAATTGAATAATGTTTTGGTGGAATAAAGCCTTAATGAGAAATTAATTTATTTAAAAGTACAAAGTTCTTTATGATTTCTGTGATAAAAACGGAATTTTTTTCACGTTATATTTCGGAGTGCTGTTCGCGATGCTTACAGAGATAGGTGGAAGAAATATCTTTTATCTTTTATCCTTTTCATCTGCCTCGCTATTATCTGCAGATGCTACTGTACAACGATGGAATTTTCCCTATATTTGCAATAACCATATTTATTTTGAAATTTGGACGGAGTTCAATGGACAAAAAAACAGTTCCATTTCTGAATCTATATAGCTTCATTTCGTAAAATGACGGCATGCAATATCATTTGGGTCTTTCGTAAGGGTCATCTTGTTTCACCAAAGTTTCATCCTTTTGCTGTATTTGTGCCTTGTTTTTTTTTTTCCTTTTTTATTTGCTATTTCCGTATCATCTTCTCCTGTACCCTTTTCCGTGATTGTCACTGAGTATTCTTTGTACAGCTGTTACAGAAAAATTTAACTTTTTTTTCTTTTTTTCTTTTACTCGTTTTGCAGTAAAGGTGAAATATACTGACACATACGTTTGGACCATCCATTTTCATACCTTTAATCCCTAGAAGATATGAATAAAAATTACATCTTTCGCCCCTATTTTCCTATCTTGAAAATTTGCAGATTTTGTAGAGTCGCTGGAATGAAGGGTTGGCAACCATACTAT